>OZ022577.1:1656451-1961349 GCA_963669155.1 Arbacia lixula | reverse complement strand
AAGATGCGATATGTTTCAAACGTACCCAAGGATATATTTTCTCTTTTCCTGTAAAGGTTCGTGAAGCTATAACTGTGAGGTTCCAAACTGAACTGCTGATTCATGTCGAGTTTCACTCCGCGAAGCGAGCTTGTGACTTGAATAGCGCGAATGTTTCAAACGTTAGGTGGCGCTATGATACTTTTACTTGCTTATCAGATTACGTCACACATTCCATAAACAACAAATTGAGTGATAAAGATCGGCTTGATTTTGTTTCAAGAACTTTTGAAGAAAAAAAAACATTCCAATATTTCCTCTCAAACTACCTGAATTTCTCTTTACAAGTCTTTTTTTTTTTTTACTTTTAAAGATCTTGCTGCCTTCGTCTGCATATTTATTCCAATTAATAATATTGTTTATCTTATTGTTACAAATGTCGTGATTTCCATTATGTTATCATAAAACGATAAAAAGATATACTGAAAAAAATCTGAAATCCCTGTCATTCCAAGCATACTCTGTGTGTTGAGCCTAAGGAACCACGGGGCTGGCCGCAATGATATTAAGTCACAATTATTTTAATGAGCCCCTCATATGAACAATGTACTCTTTTCTTTTACTTTTCTTCCCTTTTTTCTTCTTCCTTTTCTTCCTTTTCTTCTACTTTGTTTTCTGTTGTTTCATCTTTTCTTGGCATACTTTCCCTTTTCTATATCCTCCTCTTTTTCTTTTCATTCCTCCCTAGTTTTCTTTTATTTTTTTGCATTTACTTTTTCCAACACTTTCCTGCTCCTTGTACTGTTAAATTCCTCCGTCCTCCCACGTTTTCTTCTAGTAACCATGGTAACTGTTAACATCCCCGTTTTTTCTTCCTCCCTTTGTCTTCGTCCTTTTGTCAATATCCCTTAATTTTCTTCTCAAACTTTGGAAAATGAAGTGCTAACATTTGACCTGTGATCATCTATCTTAAAATTTGGTAATTGCTCTATAGTCCAACGCAAAGCTAATACTATTTTCAGCAAAAAAATGTCTGTAAAATAGTGTAGAAACACGAGAAAACGTGGGAGGAAGCACGACCGTACTCACGTTCTGCTCACGATTTACAAAGTTTGGGTGGCAACAAAACTGACTGATGATATTGCTCTCTGCAAACGTCTCTGGAATAAAACACTGTCAAGGAGTTAATGTAAACTCTCTTCGTGTTTCTTCTATGTTAATGTATATATCGATTCTCCTGGCTTCCTCTGGTCAATATCATTTTGTCTAATATTGTCATCAAATCTGCATGGAAATCGAGCTTGGCGGGGAAACGTGTCTATTTGGTTTGCGGCAGACGACCGAACTCTTGTGATTACCACAAACTTTAAGAGGCGCCAGTCCGCGCCGTCGATTTTTTTTTAATTTGGACGGGTTGGAGTAATCATGGAAATTACTTGATGCGGAGTGTTCCTTTCTTCCCACCCCCTCCCCTCCCCCCCCCCCTCCCCTCGTCCCTCCCCCCTCTATTTCTCTCTCTCTCCTTCTCTCTCTCCCTCTTTCTCTCTCTCCCTTTCTCTCTCCTCTGTCTCTCTCTCTCTATCTCTCTCTCTCTCTTTCTCTCTCCCATTTCACTCCTCTCTCTCTCCTCTCTCCTCTCCACCCCCCCCCCTCTCTCTCTCCTCTCTCTCCCCCCTCTCTCTCTCTCTTTCCCTACTCTCCCTTCCCTTTTCCTACCTTGCCACCTCTCCCTCCACCTCTCGCATCGTCTCTCTCTCCCACTCCCACCCACCCCCCCCTCTCTCTCTCTCTCTCTCTCTCTCTCTCTCATTTTCTCTTTCTCTCTCTCTCTTTCCTCCGCACGGATGGAGAAGAGGATATTTGCCTGAGTAGAGACGCAGGCTCCTTGATGGTAGTCACGTAGAAGTGCTTGGTTTGCATGACAGAAGCGAGTCAATGCTTGTAACCCGATATTCCCCTGTGTATCTCCTGCTTGTTTTGGGTCTGCACGCAACGGAAACTTACAACTTGATGCAGAGTTTTAAAGAAACAGTCACTCCCCTACACAATACTGTCTTTCTCTTTCTCTTTTGCTCTTTCTCTCACTCACTCTTCATCTCCCCTTTTCCTTCTTTCCCCATCTTGCCATGTGTGTTTTTGTCCTCTTTTTTTGCTTATCTCTCCATTTCTATCTCTCTCTCCCTCTCACTCTATCCCTGTCTCTCTCTCTCTCTCTCTCTCTCTCTCTCTCTCTCTCTCTCTCTCTCTTTCTCTGTCTGTCTCTTTCTATCTACAATGTATAACATATATGTATATGCCATACTTTCTCTAACATGATTATTCAAATATGTACACACTCTCTATCACTCTCCATAGATATATATTTTTTCTTTCTCTATTTCTTTAAAGTTATCTCTTCAATATTCTCTCTCCTCTCTCGTTTTCTTGCCACTGATCCCCAAATCCGACCCCCCTCCCTCTCTCTCTCTCTCTCTCTCTCTCTCCCTCTCTCTCTCCCTCCCCCCCCCCCCCTCTCTCTCTCTCTCTCTCTCTCTCTCTCTCTCTTCCGTCATGTCTCTCTTTCTCTTTCCTTTCATGATTATCCCTTTAATCTTAACTTCTCCTTCCACTCTCATCCTTGGTCCATATATCTATTTACCTCTCAATTATTATATATCTTACACTCACTGTATCCCTTTCTCTCATCCCCCGTCTCTCCCTCTTTCTCTCTCTGTCTCTCTCTGTCTCTCTCTCTCTCTCTCTCTCTCTCTCTCTCTCTCTGTCTCTCTCTGTCTGTCTCTCTCTCTCTCTCTCTCTCTCCCTCTCCCCCCCCCCTCTCTCTCTCTCTCTCTCTCTCTCTCTCTCTCTCTCTCTAATTCTCTCTCTCACTCTCACTCTCTTTCTCTCTCCATTTCACATGTTGCTATTTTTCTTTTTGTAAATACAATATGTTCACCTTTCTTCTCTTTTTTTTTAATCTTCACAGAGGATCCCTTTAAACATGTATAACGTAATATCTTCCTTTAGTCCGAGTGCTTGCTCTTGCCTTCTCAGAAATCGAGAGCGTAAATATGCAGTTCTTAAGTGGCCGTTTCGATGCGGTGGCGACATGTTATTCAACACTCCAACGAAAGCCACCAAGCTTGTAATTGATGCTTAATTTTTCCGACCTTTCTGTAGGTTTCTTTTCATTGTCTTTCACCGGTGAAGCATACTTCCTTCTGTAGGATATAATTACGTTCTTGCGATAAAGGGATGGTTGATCACAGTTTTTCATTTTAAATAGTGTAATTTTCGTTATAATTTTACAGCGACGTAAATGCGTTGATTTGATTTTTCTGTGGGAAATAATGAGCTAGAAAACAAATGGGTCTAACTAATGATCTGCAATGTAACAACATAAGTGGGATTATACGACAAGTTATAAAATGCTTACTTTCGTTTGTGCATGTTACCAATTGCATTCTAAAGCTCTGTGCCATTACGTAACGGGCGAACAAGTTAAATGTGCAATTGTGGATGACGATTATCAAATATTTGATACCTGAACTTCAATTGTGACAACATAATTGGAATTATGATTGTGACCATCAGAGGACAATTGATTCCCTGTATTTGTTTGTGCACCTACTTTAAATCAATTATTTGAATTAAATGATACAACATTTAGGCTTCTACGTTTTTTCGATGTTTCGTTAGACGGTTGATTGATTGATCGTATGATTAATTCGTCCAATCATAGGCTGAATAAAGACGATTCATTGGGTCATTAATTGATCAATCAGAAGCATGATCAATGTATGTATTCACTAAATTACTATGAAATAAGCATTGTCTATGTATATCTGAATTCGTCGTCCCTTTTTCATAACTTGTTGTTCTTCTCTTTCCGCACAAAAAGCCAAACTTAAACATATGTAATATACGATATAGTTGTACTGACGTCTGCCGCAAGGAGCCCGGTCTCTATACTGATGCAATTCGGATGAAATAATTGTGTTTTAACAGCGTTTTCCCTCGTGTCAATAGCGCAGTCACGCAAGTGGAGACGTTTTTACAAATTAAATGACAAACCCCTTCTACCTCTCGTATACGGCATGAACAAACAAAATATTCGCGCATGATTTATACACCATGCATACAACTCGAGCTGCTTTACACGGAGATTGGGCGGAGAGTTCCATATTCTAATTGCTTTCCCTCTCTGTTTAAATTCCATACAAAACTGGACCTTACGTCGCCACTGTCCGCGTGCGTCCGTCTACAACGCTACTTATCGCTCCGTTTACCGTGTCGAGTTAAAAATAAAAAAGGAGACGTTTTGCCTCTGCAAACATATTCTTCTCTTTCCCTTTTACCACTTCATTCGAAAGGTCGGAATACTCTCGGGCCTTCTATCCACAGCGAGCAAACACGGGCGTTTCGCTGTTCTATTCGTTGAAATGAATCTCTTGCTTCATTTCTGGGCAGTGTGGCGCCATGTCCGTGACTGTTGGGTGGGAAGAAAGACGTTAGGCCACTAGAAAGGCGGTACGCAGTTCATCAGTTCACGGTATCGCGAAGTCTATAGGAAGTTCAACCTTCCATCAGAATGGTATTATTCAGTTGTAGCTAGAATCTAGTAACTATCTGTGTGTCGAAAAAAACATTAAACGAAATATCATTTCGATTGTATGAAAGCTTAACTTTTTATAGTAATCGTTCCTTCAAATGGAGAAAAGTATTCTGATGTATGTGCATGTACGTGTATGGTAGAGATATAGTGAGAGGGTGTATGTATGTGTACGTGTTTAGGGGTGTGAATGTGTGTGTGTGTGTGTGTGTGTGTGTGTGTGTGTGTGTGTGTGTGTGTGTGTGTGTGTGTGTGTGTGTGTGTGTTTATGTGTGTGTGTGTGTGTGTGTGTGTGTGTGTGTGTGTGTGTGTGTATGAATACTTCTCTGCGGTGGCGTAGCTTTTGTACTTCATGGCCACCCTTTTCAATAATAATAATAATAATATTCAATTCTTAGAGACGCATAATACCATTCAAATAGTCTCTATGCGTGTGAAAGTAAAAATTTATTATGTGAGAATTTGAAAATAACTAATAATTATCAAACAGATGCGTCTTTAGTCTTGATCTGAATTGATCGAAGTCTGTCAATGATCTAATGCCTTGGGGGAGGTTGTTCCATAATTTGGGTGCCGTATTTGCAAAAGCTCTATCACCGAATGTCTTAGATTTTACTTTAATCAATATACAATATACAATATACATGTAGGCCTACACGTAGTAGACCTGTAGGCCTTGATTTTGTCAATTTTATTATATGTGGATAAACCATACTTTCAGAATTGTAGTTGCTGAAATAAACATATTGACAAGAAGGAGATTGGGAAAACTCGTGCGCCTTATCAGGTTTTTAGGTTATTAGGTTTTATGACACCTTTTAATATTGTTTGCATTATACACCTCGACGTGCTTACGTTCGACCTTGCCCATGATGTAAGCCTAGGGCTCACACTAGGCGGAGTCATCGACTTGCTATTATGATCACAGATGTATCTATCTAATATTTGACAACGAATAACAGTGTACGAACAAAGTTGAAAATCACATACAGTAACTAACAGGTGGCTGAACAATAGACCGTTCTCCTTGTCCCACTTAAATTATCTTGACACTTCGCAGCTACTGTACAATGTCAAAAATAGACTTCCAAGGGCGTATTGACCAGATGGCAACTTTTAGCGGCACGCGACTCCGAGTCAGGTATTGTGTCGCAAATCGATGGGAAAATGGAGACAATGTTAAGGAGACAATGTTTAATTTAAACTGTTGATCTGCAGCGGACTAAAAATTGTGGACTGGACGGAAAGCCGGATGAATATGATAACTTGGCAGTAGTTGTACATATAGTTTCGATTGATTGAAATTGATTTTTGCCTCATATATCATATATGACATTAACATGCCTAAACCTATATGACAATGAGTAAAAAATAAAACCTATGCAAGGACTTTAAGCAGGAGCTTGTGTTAAATACAGTGGACGTGTCACATACAGCTGTTCACGTGATTCATTTGATTGCAAATTAAGCTAACGCAGGAACAGTGCAGCGATAGACGTGTTTCTGTCTCCAACTCTGACACGAAGATGGTGCACATTTGCATTGCATATAGGCTGTAACATCATTTGTTATAATATGAGGGGAGGTTAAACTAAAACTTGTACATCAAAACTGATTGACAATTCGAAAATTTATTAGGCCTAGAAAAACATACGTATTAGAAAGTAGAGAAAGAAGAATGAGAAGTAGAAGAAGATGAAGAAGCGGAAGAAGAAGAAGAAGAAGAAGAAGAAGAAGAAGAAGAAGAAGAAGAAGAAGAAGAAGAAGAAGAAAGAAAAGAAGAAGAAGCTTGCCTAGATGGACAAACATACACTATGGTTATGGTCTTTTGTTATGCGGTTACAATTTCAAAGGTCCTTTTCACATTTGGTCCGCGTAACAAAAGACCATATTGATAGTGATAATGAGTGAATGCAAACTCGCCCGTGTAACATCAACACAACAAAAAAGTAAACCCCCCCCCCCCCCCAGCAAAATATAGCATAACTTTTTATCGAAGAGGTTTTGGGCAAAATAATTTGGCAGGATTGTCTATTAACTTATTGATTAAATTTTAAGGGCAAAAATGTTGCTTTTCAAACGTCACAAGGGTAATTTTGTGATTCTGTCATATGAATTTTTGCCGAATTCCATTTCTAATGCATAATTTGTGTCCTTTCAATGTTTATCATCCATTTCTCGATTTACTAACACCTTTCCCGACATTTAACCTATTGTTCTGGTTGAGTGAGCACCGTTTAACAAATACTCATCCCTCTTTTTTAAAAACACTTTATTTTGGTGAAAAAATAAAACTCTTGACATTTTGACAAAGATGTAAGATTACCTGTTATGTACACATGAGAAGTAATTTTAATGTCATGGTTGAGTGAAAACACTTTAAAAATCGCGCAAGAAAAGCCAAAATGTATTATTAAGAGAGCATGAACAATTAACCTTGTGACTTTTGAAAAGTGATATTTTTGTCTTTAAGATTTGCCCACTCATGCATAACGAATTGGATTAATGTGATTTTCACACAGAAGTTAGTTAATAAGTTAAAGAACAATCCTGCCAAATTATTTTGCCCAAAAGCTCTTCGATAAAAATGTATGCTATTTTGCTTAGGAGGGGGGGGGGGGGGGACTTACTTTTTTTGTTGTGTTTAGATTCCCGTCATTCCTCCTGAAGAGATGAAAGCATCTCTTACTCCCCGAGTACAACATCGCCCCCTCGCGGTTACCGCAGTGGATTGTCACCAATCACGCGATGCTTTGAACGGTTATTTTATTTGTTTATTAATTTTGCACACGAGTTCCACATCACGGATACGTGAGCTGGCTAGATTGATCGAAGCATGGACCTCTGATCGGAGGGTGGTGCTGCGCGGGTGAGGGGTAAGGAAATAAGGGGGGGGGGGGGGGGGTGTTCATAAAATAACAATCGAATAGAACCGCCGTTACAATGTATGGGGGGGGGGGTTTAACAAGCCAGTCAGCAGAAGTAGGTTGATTGACAACTCGCCGCTCGAACACGCCGCCGACCCGCTGAACTCTTCACCTCGCCCAGTCACCAGTTTAGCAAAGACCTACAATAATTATGGGAGAATTATCGAACTGTCCCCTCACCATTTAAATGAAAGAATGATAAGGATTTTATTTTGCAAAATTCATGGAGGCGCCTTTTCGCTTGTTCGAGGGCTCAAGATTGATTCGCCATTGATTCTCGACCTTCGCAGTTGATCTTTAGATATAAAGAAAAATGGACACAATCACCAAGCGATCATGGCATACACACACAAACATCAAGCACTTGGGCAGATGTGTTTGCTGTGAAAGCCGAGCGAAGAAAAAGGGTTATCGATTTCATTTTTTTAATCGCGACGCGATCACGGGAATGTCACCTTGAGCGGACAACTGAAAAATGGAGGGAAAGTTGACTCGCTTTCTGACTTTTGTTGATCGTGTGTAACTTCTTGGTAATCAGGTGCTAATATATTGATCCAAGCAGGTTTGAGTGATGGTGATGGACGTGTCAATCGTATTTAGTTCGAAGTGGGTTTATAAGCGCAGGTTTCAATTTTGGAGGAAATTAAAGCTGATCTAAACTAGGGAGTTTGATTTGTATCGTAATGTGGAGATTATTTAATGCGCATGTCTGATCGTAACGGTGCGTCAAGACAAGATTCCAGCACATTATTAAAGCATTGTTGACTCATGAATATGAAGTCTAATCATGACGTTGTAATGTTCACATCTTTTAACGAACCATCAAAGTAGGCTAATGTGGTGATATTAGTCATGGTTTCTGTTAAATATTGTCTGTTAAATATTGTATGTGTGTATGTGTGTATGAGGATGGTAGAAAGGGGATCGGTGTGTCAGAAATGAATAGATTTATAGAAAGGAGTGAGTGAGAGGGAGGGATAGGCCTAGATAGATAGAGTAAAGGTGACAGAAGAGAGGGTGAGATGAGAAAGGGAGAGGTGCCGAAATGTTTACTACAGAAGGGATAAAATAAAAGAATAGGGACATAAAGGTTAGAGAATAACGAGATAATGAGTGTGGGCAAAGGATGGTGAAGGAAAGGGTGTGTGTGTGTGTGTGTGTGTGTGTGTGCGGGGGGGGGGATGTATGGGTGTGTTGAAGCGTATGGCATGTATCACCAACGTACGACATCACGTACGTGTGCTGTTTTCCCTCCTATAAACAGGTTAACACCCAGCGCGTGACACTTTTGACACACCAACGATTTCATGGTGTCACAAATCGAGCGGACAACCGATGTAATTATCATCATGTTACTCGTTGACCCTTGTCCGAACACAACATTTCCGTTCAGGTGCTTTATTGAAAAACGGGAAAGATATAAAAGCATCAACCTAATTATTTGTATTTTGGTTGTCTTGGTCACTGGCACCGGCAATGAAAACACAATAATCACAGAATTTAGTCGATTGCCCTTGATCAATACGTAATAATTCAAAAGGAGGGGGCCTTGTTTAAATAGACTATGGCAGGTGTGAGTTGTATGAGCAATCAATGGGCAGGTTTTGGGTTTAGTATCCGAATTACAACCAGAGCGATATATGATTGTACCATCACAATCAACCGAATACCAGGCCCAGGGTATTCCCCTTCTTTGTCGTTCTCATCACCAGTATCATCATCATCGACCTCCTTCTAATACGTCTTCTCCGTCTCGTATCATCTTCATCTTCATCTTCTTTATCCCTATCATCGTCAAAATGAACATCATCACCATCACCATCATGTAGGACGTGTGAGAAGCTACGCAATTTCGATCATGCACCTATGATATCACGTGATTAGAGTAAAGTGCTTAACTCTTTATGCGCCGTTGAGACGTTTTAGCACTGGTAATACACACCATTCATATAGGGCAGAGTGGAGTCTGGCAAAGGAGTTAAACGAAAGTATTATTGTCGCCAAGATCAGGTTATCTAAGCTTCAAAAGTGAAAAGGCTGAATTAACTTAATTTTGATATTTCTTATCACTGTGCTTCGATTACGCCCATAAATTCATATTGCATTTTGTACTGTGGCTTATAAGTTTCACACCCGAAAATGCGAGGCACCAATGATTTAATCGATCAATAATACCCCTTCTATGCAACAACTCCAAACTCCTTCCTTGCCAGATCTATTGCTCTTCTGGGATCACACACAGTATTAACGTAAACAATGGAACTCTGGTACAATGTAGCATCCCACTCGAGACCAAGCACCCAAAGATATGTGTTTTGGTGCTGTAACTTTTGATATTAACTATTAAAAATGAAGGAAGAGGCATCCCATGAAAGAGAATAATTTGTTTGCACAAAATGAATCCATTTGAGGTTTGGGGCATTTACTAATAATTACCTTAGTGATGATTTTCAAAGAAAGTAAGGGTCATTCGATCACTGCATCTTCAAATTGGCAATGCGCTGAAAAAGTTGAAATCTCATTTTGCTCTTCAAATTGGCATGATTATTGCATTAACTTGAATACTTTTGACGATTTGTTAATTCATAACGAAATTTACGTTCCGTTTTCATATAAAAAAATTCTTTGAACAATAACAGTGATTTCATATTATATCATTTGACCTTTTGACCCCTAGATAACCTTTGACCCCCATCATCCTCATGAAGATACACTTGGTATTACCCAACGGTCATTTGATGCAGAAATAAAGAAATGAGAGCAAGTTAAACCAAAGGTTAAACATTTTTGTAACCGACGAACAGACTGACATACTAGCAGACCAACAGGAAAAGTGATTACTAGGTCTCTGCCGAACTTTCAGGCGAGACAAAAAACAGTAAAATGAATATCAGTGTGGTGCTGTTTCTTCGACAGGTGTTGAGTAACGAACGGGGTAATCTGCCAACCATTAGTTGCAATTAGATTTAGGGGAAAGAGGTGTGGAAGAGAGTGGGGCAAAGCTCAGCACCCTCTCCCCTTTCCCCTTACCCCACATTGCAGAACAGTGCTCGGGTTATTCACAAAGGTAGAAAATGATGCAAAGGGGGCTCGCCTCTATTCGCTCCGTATGTTAACATTCTGGTCGCCGTGCTGGGATAGGAGGTAAGGGCGATGAGTACCACTTCAAATAGATAAGCCTTATTTTTTCGTGTGAGTGATGGGGGGGGGGGGGGGGGGCGGCGGACGAAACCCCCATGCCTTCAGTAGTAAATCTTAGATTGATGAGAGCAGGGTGGTGGTGGTGGGGGGAGGGGGGGGGGCAGGGGGTGGTGAGCGTGCCCCATCAGCCCCAGCCCCTATATAGTAATTCGAGCATTGCATGCTCTAGGGAAGCCCCGGGAAAAGAACACAGCGAGAACGAGGTTCTGGGTCGGCCAAGGCTACGCTGGCCTGGAAGCTGCTAATGGCATGGTGACGGCCTCCAACGACTACGCATCCTCCGTCCCCACGCACGCCATCATCGCTATTTGTGTATCCTCCATTGTTGCTAGGCAACGCATCCAGACGACCGCACCGTTAAATCGGAGATGGCGTCGCAATTCGGCGTGCTTTAATAGTCTTCTTGCAATTTGTTTCATTTTTCCACTTTCTAATTAAGTATTCATACTTCATCTTGTCACATCGCACACTCTATTTCAAGTTATGAATAAAGCAATGACGTGAGCAACTTAATGTGGAAACTACTAACTAAAAGGTAATTGTGTTTTTACGTGATTATGCTTCGTGCCATTCATGAAACCTGTACAGACGATAAAGACAAGAACAATACCGATCTTCCTCAACAAATAAGCCTCATTTGATATTATAAAAAGCGAATTTGTTACAAGTGGACATTAGTGCAATGATCAAAGTACGTCAATGACTACAAAATAATAAATGTGGAGACAGAAGTAAACCTATTAATATAATAGGTAAGTGTCATGATGCATATAAAACAATTTAGAAATAATTGTTGATAAACATATAGATAAATAGATAGATAGATAAATAGATAGATAGATAGATAGATAGATAGACAGATAGATAGATAAATAAATAAATATATGCTGGTAAATATGATTAAAGATATAGGCGGGCAGGCAGACAAATAAACAGACAGGTAAAAACATTTTAGGAAGGAAAAACAAAATATTGTAATTTTGTTATGCAATTATTGTTGTTCTCACATGGACGATGTCCAGGGCCCAAGACTCATTAATCCAGCTCGACTGCGTGCAGGAGTGCGGACAGGGCGTCAACAAGGCTCGATGGTCGCACCATCGCCGCCCTCCGAATCGCCCTCGCTGTCTTCAGACTCGCTGCAGCGTGAACCGGTCGATTGACGCGCAGTGTTCAGAATCACAAGGACCAGGGTGGACTGGGGAGTGGGGTTAGGTTAACTCTCTCGTTACCACTGACATAGTGATGTGCAGTAAGTTAATAAGGATGCATTGCCTGGTAATAGCAGGGTTAAATATGAGGAGGAGTTTGGGCGGGCTGGACGGAATACTAGATCCGCACAGCTACAGCGGATGCGGTGTTCAGAGTGGCAAGGGGTTGGAGGGGGGGGGGGAGGGGGTAGAGAAGAGATGGGGTGTGGGTTGGGGGAATGCATGGGTGGAGCCATATTTCAACTTTTAGATGGTTTAAGACTGAAGTGGGGAACGGGATGGATAGGTGGGTGGGGTTGTGGAATGTGGCACTAATGTTCCACGGAACACCTTTTTTTTTATCTTCAAACCTAAAAGGTAGTTGTAGAAAGATCACCTCGTACACTTTAGCAAGAGTTAACACATGCGTGGAACGAATCTGTGAACAGCAACCTAAACAAATAATGTATTTACCATCTGAAACACATAATTAGGTCAACGTAGTTATTCCGATGGACCTTCCTGACCAATTGCAATTGCGATCGTTAATTGCTTAATGGTATTTGTGCAGAAAAAAACTGCGAATACGAGGATGTTCAGTTCAACACTAATTGATTGGTCCGGTCGTATACAAAATGTGTACGGAGAACGTGCTAGACTTATTACGCGTAGTCAAATGTAATACCAAGAGTGTTGGATTTATATCAATATAAAACATTTTGAGTTCAATTCCAAAAAGGAATCTACCTATTTAATCACGAAGGCTATTTAATGATAAACTTTTTTTTTTACAACCTGTTTGTAACAAAAATATGAATCAAGATTTCTTGGAATCTTCATTCGTACCTGTGGCAACTCTATTCTGGTCATATGACGTCATTGTCACTGAGATATGGTACGTCTTGTGCATATTTGATGACACGCGTGAGTCAGGAGATGCGAGATGCTGATGGGTGTTAGCCCGGTATCATTCCCGCTCATTTAGCCACAAAAGCAATTATCTCCCTAGACCCAGTTTCCATGGGACTCAACCAAAACTAACATGGTGCTTGCCATTTAGAACAAATAATTTGTGTCCCTAAATGAAATTATATGAGCCTACATTGTGTATTCCGAAGTCAGATTTAAGATTACGCTAATGTAAGTAAGTGAACTTTAACAGTAAGTTTGAAAATACCTGGCAATAGCATGTTTCACACCTTTTCAATTGATAGTGAGAAATAAAACACGTCGTAAAATGTTGCCACTACATAGTTAACTTTTCGCAAGTTTCGGGGTTGGTACTGCTACCATTGTTATCATCTTTATAATAAGCACATCCTTTAGTTAACTCCAAACTAATTGCACACAAAGAACAGATTACTTCTCCTTTCTCAATAATAACTTTCAACCCTTGGGGAATAAAATCCACCACCCTACAGCTGACCGTGTCCATCTCATATTGACGCATGTAAAGGGCCAGCTATCGATTTCCCGAGACGGCGATCGCAATATTTACACAGGGAAATATGGTTGTGTCGTGTGTCATTCGTAAGCGATCACCTCTGGCTATAATCTGCGTGTGATACGCTGAGTAATCAGGTAATCATACAGATATAAATTTAATCAATGCTCATGTTTTAATTCTTCTTAATTTGTAACGCGAACGACATGCCATAGGCTTACTTTGCATTGAAATTTTGGAAGAGAGGGTTCAGAGATAAAACAAAAATAGGGCTGGAGGGTCATGTCGGAGAGAGAGAGGGGGGAAGGGAGAGAGATAAACATACATATTATATATACATACACACACTCAGTTTAAAACATATTTTGGAGATAATGCTAAATATGTAGATATACACAAATATACGAACATCCATAAACTGAGCCTCAGAGAGACGGAGAAAGAAAGCGAAAACGAAATGATAAATTGATATTTGAATATACTCATACCTATAAGTTTAAAATATAAACATAATGCCCGGGGTTGGGGGGGGGGGGGCGCATATAGAGACAAACACACATTCATGCACATATCTCCATGCATGAGAGATCTCGTAAACATGGTAAAACAGAGAGATAAATAGAGAGAGCAAGATGGAAATACATGTATATGTAAGTTATATACATAAAGAAAGAGAGAGGGGGAGAGAGAGAGAGAGGGGGGGGGGGGAGCAGATTGAGGGAGAGAGAGAGGTAGAGAGAGACATGTATACATAACCATGCAGTCAGCATAAAGACGCGGAAGAAAGATACTATTAAAGTCAATACATCCGAAAGGGTTAAATGCGAAACATCAAAGGATAGTGCAAGGATATGTGCTCGCCTTACGCTATACCCATTTTCAGCAAATTTCCCTTGCTATATCAGAGTCATCTAGATCTTTTCTAAGACCGTTCAAGTTTCAAGGAATACGGTAATGCCCATCCAAATCGGCTTGCATACAGTAAATGAAATCCACACTTTTGTTATATAATTGAATATCAAATATCTCTACATAAATGTAAACAATAATGGCCCTAATATTCTAAATTGAAATACAATGAGGTGTGTTTGCTCACATGCTTGAAACAAAGTTTGTATTCTTCCTTTTTATAAATGCAGGTTTAGAGGATAAGGGTACGTTATGTTGTTCTTTCCGGTAATTTTTGATTTGGTAATCAATATATATAGAGACAAACCATGAATCGAACGAGGCAGAGACACTTTTCAAACAGTTGTGTCAACTTATAGATTTTGAATAAATTGATGATGATAAAATAAATTTGCGACGGAAAATTAAAACAAATGACAAAAAAAATATTGTTACCTCTCATTATCTGACTTTCGGATACAATGATTGAATAAATGACGAATCATGGTTTCATCTAAACGTTATATTTGAAAAACTGACACCTCCTCCCTTTAAACAAAACCGGGGGTCATTTCGTGAACCATCGTAACGTACAAAAAGTCTGTCGCGATATCATAAAAGCAACACCATTTTACAAAAAAAAAATCAATTAATGATGAATCACGGTTTCATCCTTAATATTCATCTTAAACCTTGACAAGACATTCAAATACAGGAAATGTGATTTTGTGCCCCACAATGATAAGCGCGCTTTAAGCTTTTGAGTGACATGGTATCACTTTCTCGGCAGATGCAGGGCATCTGTGTTATTCCTCGAGACATTCTCCCTCCCTTCATACCTCGCGGGGTTTCCTTCGCGCCAATCCCGCCTTCCATTAGCCCCTTTTGATTTCCACGACTGCGTCATCGTTTTTTGTTTCTCTTTTTGCGGGGAGCAACCCGATCATCGAGGAACGTGACAAATCCATCTCATTTGTGTCTCGTTAGAACAAAAGAAAGATGATTGTATACGTCACTCGCATGACTAATTTAGGAGCTTAATGTACGCTTTTGTTTGGTAGCACGTCTTGTAGCGTTTCGCGCGTGACAGCTGTCACGTGATTTGTAGTTATTGCGGAAATTTATCAATGGTATCCGTACAACGAATCGGATTTTCCGTCGTATTTTCCAGTGACACGTGATAGCTCTAGCCTGGAGGATCTAGGCGATGATTCACACGCAGAGCGGGCAATTTAAAATCATTTGAGAGTAATTACGTTGTGCATACTTAGAGAGACGATTACCCAGAGCTCTTGGGAAAGACAAAGGAACACCGGGAATGCTGGATGCTTCATGGCGTTCATCTCTTTCGTAGAATCGTTTTACGTCAATTTTCCCTGCAGATCTGTGACTGGGATTTTTCCCTTACGTCACCTGTATGTTGTGATCAATCAATCTATATTAGCTGTACTAAGATAAACAACAAAAACTTAACTTATATCATTTGATCCAATTTTATTCCTGGTCAATCACCCCAAATCATTTTTTTTTGGCTTTTTCCATTTCATTTAAGAAGTTTTTTTAATACGATACTATATATTTTCAACGTAAGCGTTATTTATTCATTAGTTTATACACGCAAGTAAAATGCAATAAGTGTATTTCCATGTTCATACATGTTCGACATTTGAATGAAAAATTGTTCATTTTTTGACATGAGCATACTGCCATGGACAACACTCGATATATTTTTTATATGAAAAGTTTTAGTTTCAATGCTCAACTTTTTGAACACATAGCTGATCATTTTGGTTAACATGAGAATGAACACATGGCAATTCTTTTGTGCTTGTGCAATGCAAAATTGACTGTAATGAGACAAGATGAATGCGCGTAATGATATTTATCGTCATCATTGATTTAACAATTCAAATGATGCTTATGATTGTGATTTTAGAATTCAAAACTCTATTTATTTAAATGTGTACTTTTTATTACAAAAATCAATGCGAAAGAAAATGAAACGCTATTTATTGAGATCAAATCAATTTATTTGAGATCAATTATACCAAAGAGAAACTTTTAAAGAAAACCCATCACTTCTTGCCTCTGAGACCTCCAAATTGTGTCTCCATAGCGACGCCAAAGATACCAGCTCAATCCTCCTAGACAGTGGCTGAACATCTGACGCCCGTGCACAGCTTCACGGAATTGAGCTCAAAAACCGGACAACCATGAATTTAGGTCCCAATTGAAATGAATAAAATCACTCCAAATCACTCACTATCTCTCCACCCTCTAGCCCGGCCTCTGACCGACAAAACTCCGATGCGGAATCCGCCAAATTGTCGCCCAATTCTTCCAATCAATTTGACGCATCTGCCTTCTTGAGCTTTCCGGAGGTCGATTTTGGCTGGAAAGTTTCGCGCAGAAATTTGTTTTTGTTGATGTTTTTTACCCCGCGTCTACGCATAGAATACGCATAGAGGAGGCGGGAGTTTGTATGCTGTCTCGGCACCGGTCGCCAAGTCGCGTCTACGAGGTCGACAAGGGGCACGGGCGAGGGTGGAGGTGTATATATGATGACCACGGGCGTCGTTGGAAGGATCGCTGCCTGGGGCTTCGACTTCACCTTTCCCACATGTATGTCCTAACTACATTTGAGAAATTTAATCCCCGGTAACTATGGTTAGGAGAATCATTGTCAAACTAAATGTAGAGTTGCTTTTATCTCAAGGCCAATTCCTGCATGGAGAATGCCGGAGGTTACAATTGGAAAGTAAATACTTGTGAAGAATATTTAACTGCCAGCAATATAGACTACACCACTGCATTAATGATGTAATTATCAAGCGACGTGCGTTCTCGAGGTAATGATACAAACATAGTATTATTGAATTTGAAAAAAATGAGAAATGGCGTTCAACTCTTCAAATAACTGTAACTCTGGATATGACCAGTATTTCACACTCCTAGACTTCCCCTTCTCCCAAATTAATATCATGATTGTATACCGACTTTAAGCCTGAAAATTGCTATGTGGAGTTATTGTAGCTGAAGAATGTTAAACAACCATCTTGCAACCCCGAACTCACCCCTCCCCTCTTCAATCCAATAGTCTCACTTGTATTACCCTATCGCGTGTTCTTTTATGGACAGTATTAATGGACGTCTTACGAAGAAATATCAATGAACGATCGCAATTCGATTATACCGTGTCTCTTCTCCGTGAACCGAGTGTCCTTTGAGCAGATTCACAGACTAGAAACTTGTCGACGCCCTCGCCTCGATACCATTCATATATATATGCATTTGCTTTCTTATTACAGCCTTTGCTCTTTTGGCGTCACTGCTTCATTGTTGCCCAGGTACATGTGTTTAAACATGAAGAAGATTTGCTAAGAGAGCGAAGGAAGAAAAATCGAGCAAGAAATATATGAAATAAAGAGAAGAGTGTTATGTTAGGGATAGTAGCCCAGTTCTTCCGAAAGGACTGCACATATTATAACCTACAGCCCACTCATTTATGACATTTGATATGACTTGCTATTGCACTTGTTACTATCACAGTCAAAACTGTTGACAAAGGTCAGTGTATATAGACATTAGAAAGAAACCTCTTACAGCGGAAGTCTCCCTCACTCTTTGTCATACATGTATATTAATCGATACGCATATACATGTGATCATCAAGCCTCTTATGACAACATTCGAAAGGACTTGGACCAAAAAGAAATGAGAAATATAGGACTTATAAAACTGCCTTACTGCTGAAAAAAGTAGACTATCCTAGATGTGTAATTGTATATCCATAATATATGTTTGCGGTGTAAAGAATATGTCTTTTTCCATACTTCCTAGAAGATACCTTTCCCCCAGAAGGGTTTTTTCTGTCATCCGATTAAAAACTCTCAAAAGAAAATTGTGTTATCCACAAAGTGAGGGAACAAATAAATATTGATCTGAACGTTACACACCTCAACGTTTCCCTTTCTTTTCTTATAATACTTTCCGCGCGGAGAGGAAAGATTAAATGTGATACGTGTTTAAAGAATATCTCCATGGTCATGCGATGTTTAATTACACTGTACATAAACGTTATCATCATACAATATACTAGTTTCAGATACCGCATTGGCCTATATGGATATTCATCAATATGACTATGGCTAAAACACTTGAGCTGAAGGAAGTATCTTCAAAGACTCTCATTTGAAATAAAGCTGAATACAAGAACACTTTAGACCTCTGCATATGGAAGGACCATTAACTTCAAGTAATGACATCTACCTAAAGCACAGTGGATCCCCATGACGGATCATCCATTATACCCATTCAGTTCAGTTCAGTTCAAATTTATTCAATCAGTCATAAAAAATACATAAATATACAAACTTTGATAAAACATGGGATTAGGAGCCCCTGGAAGTTCAAAGGAACTTGTAGGTGGGGCACCACCATGATACAAATCAATTTAAAACATACAGGGAAAGAAAGAGAGAGAGAGAGAGAGAGAGAGAGAGAGAGAAAAAAAATAACACTAAAGTGCACTGCAAAACACGCTATCCTCGCAGTGCAAAGAACAAATATGGTACATGTATAGTAAAAAGATATTATAGGGACCTACGGTATGCTATTCATTAGTTATTTTGGCAAGATTTTCATATTGACAGAACATTTCATATTTCAAGAGTTTTTTAAATCTATTAACAGTTTTACTTTGTTTAATATCATTATTCAATTCATTCCATAGTTTGATTCCCCTACACCGCAAAGAATTTTGAGTAATTTTAGTTTTAGGAAAATAATGGTGAAGATCTGCTGAATGACGCGTAAAGTATGAGTGATAAGAGGCGTTTGTGCTGAAAAGATTATTGAAAATATTTGGCAAGGAATTTGAATGGTAATTATACATAAAAATATAGGTGTACAAAAGGACCAAGTCACATATTTTTAATATTTTACAATCAAGAAATAACCTGTTTGTGTGACTATTAAAGTGTGCATTACAAACCGATCTTATTGCCCTTTTTTGAGTCAGAAATAATTTATGTAAATGAGTTTTAAATCCATTTCCCCATAACATACAACAGTAAGTGAGATGGGGTAAAACCAGAGTATTATATAATGAAATCAAAACATGTCTGGGTAAAATAAAATTCAATCTGCGGAGGACACCAGTAGTTCTTGATAAGCGTGTACATAAATCATCAATATGAGGTTTCCAGGAAAGGGATTCATTTATTTTGATGCCCAAAAAATTAATATTTGACACCTGAGAAATAATCCTACCATCCATTATAATTGGTGGGATGTCAATACCAACTTTTTTAGCATGGGTTTTAAAAAGTACACATTTTGTTTTTTCCAAGTTCAAAGATAGTTTATTGCACTGGAGCCAGATAACAACATTATGAAGTTCTTTATTCATGGTATCAATTAGAGAAGTGATATTTTGGTGAGAAAGAGTAATACTGGTGTCATCCGCAAAGAGTATAAAATTTAGAATTGAGGAACAGTTTACAAGATCATTTATATACAACAGAAAAAGCAACGGGCCGAGGACGGACCCTTGCGGAACTCCGTATGATACATGACTGAAATGTGATTTGACACCGTCGACCATAACATATTGCATACGATTTGATAAGTAATTATCAAACCAGTTAAGAGCAAGACCTCTTATTCCATAATGTTTCATTTTTTTAAGAAGTATGTCATGGTCAACGGTGTCAAATGCTTTTGACAGATCCAAGAATATACCAATGGTAAAATTCCCCTTGTCTATTTCTTGCATTATACGATCACACATATGAAAAATTGGCATATACGTTGAATATTTTTTACGGAAACCAAATTGTTGTGAAATCAATATGTTGTTATAATTCAGAAAACTATACAAACGTTCAAAAACAATTTTTTCTAATATTTTCGAGAAGATGGGTAAAACAGAAATTGGTCTATAGTTGACTATGTCTTTACGGTCACCCTTTTTAAAAATTGGAACAATTTTGGCTATTTTAAATGCTTTAGGAACTTCACCATATTCAAGAGACATATTAAATATATGACACAGTGGATGGACACATTGATAGATACATTTTTTCACAATAGATGGGATAATATCATCAGAGCCACAGGAAAACGTTGATTTCAAGGAGGAGCAGATCTTCAATACTTCATGTATATTGGTAGGTTTTAAAAATATTGATTGAATATTGTTCCCTCCTAAAAAGCTCATGAAATCAGTGCTACAGTCAGGGATGACCTGAGCAAGATTTTTACCTAAGTTACCAAAATCAGTATTGGGAGGTCTATAGACATTCCCGACTATTACATTTTTTGATTTGACATTAACGATTTCAATAAAGATAGTTTGAAGGAATGAGTTATTTATATTTAAGTCTGGTCTCTCCAAGAAATCAACGTTTTCAGAAATGTACAAGGCAACGCCTCCGCCAATCTTTGAATCACGACATGTATGCACAAATGAATAATTGGGTATATTATACATCGAAATTAACATGGAAGAGTTCAGCCAGGTTTCTGATACTCCTATAACAGAAAAAGAGAAATCTAGAGAAGTCAATAATTCCTCAAGTTTGTTGAAGTTTGAGCAAAGGCTCCTAGCATTCAAATGTAATAACGATAATCTATTATCAAAATGTTTGAATTTGGTATAAAAATCATCAGGAACATAGTATGAACATGGATTTGTTGGAAAATCAAAAGTATTCTCTACACTATCTTCTTCGGGAGATTGTAAATTGAGGGAATATTGCACGTCTTCAAGATTATTATTCATTACAAAAGGATTAATTTTAAGATTTTGAACATTAGCATATGGAATAATCTTACTCATATGAAAAAACTGCTGGAGAGTCCATAAGAACTCATCATCTTCGATAACATGGTTGAAAGGAAAGAGTTGTTCATTGCACTTTGCACATATAAAGTCAGACGAGCCAAATTGAATATGGTTGAGGTCAAATATAGCTTCACAGGTACAACATGATATTCTTCTAGACATGTAGGTACATGTAGATGAAAGAGAGATAAAAATTCAGATAACACCTAAAATGGGGGGAGGGACAACAACAAATATCAGAAAAATCAGGAAAATTTAGCACTGAATGATTTGAAAATTAGCAGGTAAGAAGACAACCGAGAGTCTGAGAAAAGAATGTGATAAATACCCATTGACTAGATATGATTTGTAGAGGCACCGTTAAAGTAAAAGGAGCGTATCCATTCAGCCAAATAATGTCAACATTGCGTGGCTCACCAGAACATGTTTAAGTTGTGACGTATGATTCAAATAATGCATGAAAAGCGTATAGCTTTAGAGCTTACCTCCCATGTTTAGCTGCGTTTTGAAATGCACATATAAGTTGGAATCAAAAATGATATCTTCCATATCTTCCATATCTTCCATATTGACCCTGTATGTGTGCGATGCGGGCATTGAACGCGATTGAACGCACGCACAGTGGTGCGGACCGGTGCGGAGTATAGCGCAAAGCGGTCTCCGGTCTCTAGGCTATAGGTTTCTGACGACCCGCCAAAAACCTCCTTTTATCTACCGATCGCTATAATTTCGCTTCAAGACAGTTACCAGTTCTGTTATTGGAAGGGAGGTTCCGATACAGTATCTTCTTCCATTTTCCGTCGTTTTTACAAAATTGTATAGTTTGACCTTCAAAAGGGACACCCTGTCTTAATATCAATGTGATCCTACATAAAACATGAAAGATACAAATTAATTTTTATGATACTTACTGGTAGAATTGATTGCAAGCATGTAAGTCTGAAGGGTGTATCCTGCTTACACGCATTTAGGTAGATGTACTCATACATATCTATATACATACATACATACATACATACATACATATACATACATGCATACATACATACACACACGCACATGCATTCACATGCACACACATTTGCATGCACATACAAACATACATACATACATACATGGCTCATGCATGATTTCAAATAGTCGCCTTTTTCCTGACCTCATCGTATTTCTTAAATCCTACAAATGCATCCACGATCGTCAACCAACAAGCTGAGGGATGACCATGAATTAAAGATGTTATCCAATCACAGAGAACACAGTCTTGGGTCTAATAAAATCAATTCACGGCCCCTCTGTGTTAATCCCACCCCTGGCTAAATCCCTCGTGTCCATCGTGAGTCAGGGGAGGAGGACAATTCGTCAGATGGGGGGGGGGGGGGTGTACTCGACTACTCCAAGAGATTAACCTTCTTACGACCATTTCTGATCAATCTCGACTAAAATCATTATTCAATTGGAATGTCAATTATCTTGATTGTAAATCTACTGTATGTTTCGGTATTTGCAATATTTATGTGTATTCCATCTGTATGTCCAATTGTTCAGAAAAGCTAACCCGTTATTAAAGATACGGTTTAAGACACACAAAGGTGTTGACCCAATTTAGCAAATGCAAGAGCGTTATTAAAGGAGAAATCTAAGACGTGGTAATGACGTCTGTTGGATAAGGTCACTGTGGGAGGGAGAAGAAGAAGAAGAAGACGAGTAAGATGGGCCGCAATCGCATCAACTCACGCATCACCGAGTCTACCTCCAAGTCCGTGAGAATTTCCCGGGGCAGCCTTTGACGTTGGGTCCAGTTTGTACTAAAAGCAAGCTAATATTGATACTAGACCTATCTCTAAAGGGTGCAGTTCAATAGCAAGCTGTTCATCCACCATTTTCTACAAGTATTTTAATTCATAATAACTTCATGTTTTTGAGATTTAGCGCGAAGTCTATGAACATTTCGTAGGACAGCTTTTCACGCCCGGAACACTTTTCACGGATTCTACACTAATTCCAGATGTACTAGCAGTGAAGCAATATGTCACCTTTTATTGATTTTAGAAATGGATTAATGGACAGTTTTCCTTATTGTTTTCACACGTTTTAGTTGTTGTTTTTTTCACATTATCACATGGCAGCTCTTTGCCCTGATACTAGATTCAACTAACTGAAAATTGATACTAATACCAGGCATATCTCTGATAGTCGCTTTTCCAAAATAACACTATTGGCTTAATACTGCGCGTCAGCTTTCTTTGTTGATTATCTGGGTAAGGAGTGATTGAGGTACTCGTATTGATTTGATAGACAGCTTTCCCGGTTATTTTCAAACGCATGTTTGATTCTACATCGAGGTTGATGAGAATATCCCGGGGCAGCTTAGATCCGTTTTCACTTATACCTTTACCATTACTAATACCAACTCTGATACCAACGCTACTACCAGAGCTAAGTAGAAATGGCAGTTACTGGTATTTGATTCACAGCTACTCTCCTTAGAGATCTCTTCCTTGTACCTCGTAAACTTATTTGGCATATATTATCTGTTCAGAGGCAATGCTTTCTAGATGTTATGAGCATATTCAGCTAGATATCGACAAACATGGACACACGTTATGTTATCTGTAAATGATATTTTTTTTTTATAGAAACTCAAAGTTTCTTTTCATGTTTCACATTCTTTGCATGTATATCATCTCCGTTGCATGTATCACATGATTTGTCCCAGTGTTGGCATTGTTTGCGCCACCTGAAATTGTTAAAATTATGAACTAATGGAGCGCTTTCTTACCCCTTTTTTCGAGGCGTGATCTGGGCCATTTTTTAAATTGAACAGCTATCTCGGGTAGATAATTCAAACTTTGAGATTAAATTTTGATCTCCGTTTTCATTAAAGAAATGAAATATGACTATATAGTAAAGAGTCGGTACCAGGGAGCGTACGCCAATCTTCGGCAAACAGAATTTTGATTACACAAGCTAGATATGCACGAATGATCCCAATACTTTAAAATGATCCGACGTCCAGTTTAGGCGTTCTTATGGTCTACAGCCTTTTCTTCAAATTAATTTTGAAAGTAGATCACAATGATTTTGATGGGAGTTGTTTTCATAGCACCCCCCTCCATCTTCGTTGCCTTTCCCATGGCGGGAGGCTCGTTGTCCGGTCATTCCCAGGGTCGTTAGTAGAGCATCTTGTTCTCTTTGGAAGACAAGGAGGAGGAGACATCAAAGAGTACGGGGAGGGGGAGAGGGCGGTTTTGATCCGCCTAGATTATCTTACCAGGCACCCGACTATTTACCCAAGCAAAATCAGTATCGAACGGGGCGAGCTTACGGGAGTCCGTCCTGTCTGGTGGGAATAAAAAAAAAACCCGCGTAATTAAAAGGTTAGCGCTGACGACGTTTGCGCGAACGTGACGTCATAGGACGGTGGCGTCTTTACGTGGGAGACGCGCTCGGTGCTTTCTCGGATCGATTCTTAACAGGTCTCTGCACATCGTGCCATTGGCCCTTAGTCTCCTTGTGGTTTGGTTCAGGCGTTTTCTAACCTCGTTTTCCCTCTTTCTCTTTGGAGGGTAGACCTTGCTCCTTGTATCCAGCCTTGCACAAAGTAAGTTCTGCTCAACTAGGCCATGTACACTACGCTACTTCACTTAGCGAGTCTAATGTATGTTATGATATATTTAGTCCTGTTTATGATTTTGTATCGTAGTGTTTCACAATGCTAAAGCATTCACATTAAACAAGTGAGATAAGAGTCTGAAATCGGAGACAATTAATTAACTAGCGCTGGTTTAACGCGCCCGTCTCGAAATTAAATGCAGCAATAATTTTTAAGCCGAGACGTACGTCCTACTTTTCTTTTCCTGCGCCTTTCTCCTTGGCCATGATTAAGGTACCTGGTAAATCTGGCTCTGGTTGATTGCATTTTGACCCCTGGGCATTCGGGGTAAGTGAGCTCCCTGGGCCCGGCACTGTATTTCTTCTCCTCGGTCTCCCAACTAACACGAGACTGAATATGTGGGGAAGCAGGTTAGTGGTTCCATCGGCCGGGTTCTAAAACTGCGCAGATCTACGGTCTCGAACTTTCTCTGTTACCAAGAGAGAGAGAGAGAGAGAGAGAGAGAGAGAGAGAGAGAGAGAGAGAGATCAGGCCTCATGTAGCCTCATGTGTTATGGACCTACATACGCATGTTTCAAAGAGCAATTATTAGTTATCAGGCAATGTGTCATAAAGAGATCTGAACCCATATGATAGGTTCGGTCTTACCCCATGGGCTGCCAGTTTCCTAATATGGAAAATGTTCATACAGTTGCCATGAACATGACACTACCACTATCTTGAAACCTAACGTAGATTATTATACAATGACACCACAACGCTTACGGCTTTCATCACTATTTTCCTTTTCCTCTGTTATCTTCCACATAGCTGCTTCATTCTCTTTCTATGTTTATTTTTCCCCTATACATTTTTCTCGGCACCAACTATTACACATTCTCCTACCTTTTCTCCTCTGATCTCCTAGTTGATTGCATCTTTAGATTTCAAATTATTTTTTTCCGTCAGACGTATATTTCGAACATAAGTTAACATTGGATCATACATTTTACCTAAATGGGCGTTAATTGATACATCTGCGACATATCTTGGATATTTTGTAACATACTAGAAAGCAAAGATTTTGGTAAATAGTTCATTAAGAGTCATTAATGAGTGAAAGAAGGCAAACGCTGACAGTACTGATGAATTCCCTTTCTACTAACTTCTACCTTCTTCTTCAGATTCAAAGTCAGCATTTGGCATCAGCTTCCATAACCAAAGGCCTCATAAGTGAGTGACAATCCTCATTTTATAATTCCACCTTTTGAGGAGAAAGCCCTTTTTTATCTGTCGTACTTCACTGGACTTGTGGGTTTCCTTATTTCCCCTTCCAGTCCAGCGTATAAATCTTCACTGAGTCTCCATCTCATCCCATCCCTCCCTACCTCTCCTCCACCCCTCCCACCTTGCCCCCATCATCTCCATGAGAGATTACTCGACGTGGCAAGTGGAGTAGCCATGCTAACGACTCCGGGCAGACGCTTAGTCCGCCTCACGGAGTCGCTCGCTCGAGTGCGTTTTGAGCGAGCCTTGTCCTCTAGGTACAACTTTGTCGACAGGGGCGCCAAAATTAAATGTCCTTTATCGCCTGTCGAGCAAGCGTTCGTCCTCGTGACGACTTTTTAACACTCTGCAATTAAAGATAGAATCCACCCAAGGTTTATTTCAAGGTCGCGGGATCTATTATTAATACGTAACTTGTGTGCAAAGGCCAATGATGGCATAATTTCTTGCAACTTTGATCCGCAGCGCTTGACGCATCAACAAATGCCAAAAAGGGGGTGACATCTATCTCCACAGTTAACTCATGGGGAAATCATGGTGCGAAAAGGCTTTGTTTATTGATTTTTTTTTTTTGTCAGTTTTTGAAGTTCGAATTAATATCCTCGAGTTAAACGCTGTAAAAGTCGACTTCATGGAATGAAAGCAGCACAAAGCTATAAATGTGGGCTGTCCAATACGCTTTAATTTCATTAAATTGTTAACCATACGTGTGTGTATGATACCTTTTAATTTGTTTTGTAGAAAAAAGTAAACGAGTTTAACAGCGACATGAATAATATGTAATATATAACAATTGTATGTAGTGAATACTGAATTATGATTGACCTTTCTTTGTGCAGTTTTGATTGGTGCTGTTTTTCACGTGACCCTTACAAGATGCGTGTGGCTTCGTTTACGCGTGGCAGGTGACTATGCCTACAGCGTGTACGGGGTTACAATACCTACCAAAGTTCGTCTCAGGTTCTAATTCAGACTGATTTCTTCATACACTGTAGACCTATCGATCATTATGCTGTGTCAGCTACAGAATATATGATATGTTAACAAGAAGATGAAAGGGATTGAATTAAAGGGATGCGATAGCTGAAGGCCAATTTCGTTCATCTTCCATCATGTTGATTTGACATCGTGTTCGTGGATATAGAAGTATGTTAATCCTTTGTCTTAAAATGTTAGTTGGGTAGGAGTAAATATAAATTTCCAAGTGCCAAATGTAATGATATTTGTGAAACGCGGATTCACTTTGCTCAAATTAAAAAAAAATACAGGCAATCACTGCCATTCTTTTCTCTCTCTCTCTCTCTCTCTCTCTCTCTCTCTCTCTCTCAAGTGCACCTCATTTCCCTATCTACCCGTGGCTTTCTGTCTTAGTGTGTCTCTCTCACACCACTCTCTCTCTCTCTCTCTCTCTCTCTCTTTCGCATTCTCTCTCTCTCTCTCTCTCTGGTTCCATTCTCATCGCTCCCAAGTATCCCATCCTTTTCTCTAGTTTTACATGTTTTCTTTTACCTCACGTCACACATTCGGCACCTACTCCAGACGTAATCATGGTAATGTTTCGTGGCAGACGTTTAAACTTGCCTGACCACGACGTCTGCGTGACTTGGCGAGCCTTTGCCCGCAAAATGGGCGCCAAAAAACTCACTTATGCAGGAAGAATTTGTTCTGGCGTCGTCTGCTGTTGGAAATTCATGAAATGAGACGTATTTTCCTTGAAGAAACGTAGCAGGTCAGTGCCCATAGAGGCAGAAAGTGGTTTTACAATACTTTTTGCGGTAGCGATTCTATAGAGACGGATTGTGCCATTACTTTGGAAGAGAACGCAATAATAAGTAAAGCGAAGAAAAAAAAACGCTCCTCGAAAATGATTATTCAAGATATCGGAAAAGACTGAAATGTAAAACGTTGTATATATGGTGTTTATTTCTGTCTTAAACATCAAAGAAGCAAAACCAGTGCGGTGGCCATTGTGTTAATGTCGAGTCGAATAGGATAGAGCAGAATCGGCTCAATGTTGTTGTGGTTTTTTTTGTCACATCATGGCTAGGAAAATTTTTAAAATTTCTTCACCTTTTTCCTTATCCCTTCTTTTTCCTCCTCTTTCTTGTTTTGTCTTCTCTTTCTTTTCTTTCTTATTTGTCTGCTTGTTACTTCTTTATTATTTTCCTTTTTTTTTCTTTCTTATTGTTATTGTACTTCTTCTAGTGGAAATTTGTTTTGTGCTACACAATCTATTCTACACTTCCTTCTACTGCTTCTTTGAATAAACAAATATGAAGGAAAAAATAAGAACACTGAATCGCACGTACATTCTCACAAACAAGCTGGATGCATAGATCTAGTGATCCTAGAGTCATCTCCATACACCCCCTGTTTTTATCAGACGCCAGGAGATACTAATTCAACCACACTTAGTTGTTTCCGTATTGATTCTAAAAGAGTTTCTTAAGACGAAATACGTAGAAGAAGAAGAAGATGCATGCAAATAGAGGAATCTTGAAGATAAGATCTCTGGTAGCGCCAAGAACCACTTCTCTCTAGCCCCGATTCTGCCCCGTATCAATGGCTTTTAAAGAGGCCTCATAGACATGAGATGAAGGGATACGGGATGGGTGAAGTAGGAAGAGGAACAGATGGAGAGTCTAAGGAGGGCTTTTGGGGGTAAATATCACATCGTTTCCTGACCCGTTAGCCACCGCAGCGCCACTGGTCATTACAAGGGAAAGTCAAGATCAACATCAAATATAGATAAGGGGGATGAACTCGGCTATACTTGTTCCCATCATCGTCGTCCGTTTCTTTCCTCCTTCCTCTCAATTTGTTTTAAAGATTCTCTCCCCGTGTCCTTTTTCTATTCTTCTTCATTACATTTTCTTGATTCCCTAATCTTCTTTATTTCCTTGTTTCTGTACTCCTTCTTTTATTTTCCAGGAGTGTTTGGACAAACCGATCATGTCCTTTCTCCATGATCTTCTTCCTATTGTGTTCCTTCTCCACGTCTTTTCTTCGTCTCCTTGCCCATTGGTGATGAAAATAAATCAGCCTAAGTTATGATCATGTTGGTTTTCGTGACTAGCTCCCCCACCTCATCTTCATCCTAAAAATGCTGACTGCAGTGATAATTCACTGTTTGTTTTCATAAAAGAAAGCTCTTTATCCGTACATATTCTAAAGCATGTTTTTTTCTTAAGTCGTGTTATCATCAATTAAGTCAATGTAGGCTATGTTTATATTTGGTTGGTATACGGCTTCTCTTTTTCCACATGATGTTCTTCGATTGCTATAGAAGTATTTTCCTTGAACACGAATGAACACGAATGAACACGATTTCCTTCGGACTTGCAAACAGAACGTTTGCTTTTCGTGTATTTGTTTGTGTCCTGATCAATTGAGTTAGCCTATCATGGAAGAGGATCCATAACCAGACGAAGGGACGGTAGTCGCATGGTCAGCTGATAGACGTAATTCACCCCAGCCATTGATTTGTCAACTTGAGCGAATTTAAATTTTGCCGAGAGATCCTGTACTTAAGGGGAGAAAACATTTGGAGTATTTTCCCCCTCGTTCTTGCCTCAGATCTGTCGCCATAATCACGATAATTGCCCGACCGGTCGCCATCCCCCAGGAGACTCGAGGTCTAGCGGCGTTCTGAGACAGACTCTGGTCGTGTCACACAAAATGCTCCCTATCGGATTTGTATGTAATACTGGTGTCAACATACAACGGTGGCACATGAACGATTAAAGAAAGAAAATCGGAAACATCAAAGAGAATGAGCGAGGAAGAGCACATGCGCAGAATTAGTGTAGAAGGCGGGAACTTTTGGGTGAGATAAAGATAGAAAGAGAGTGTATGTGTGTGGGGGGGGGGGGGGGGAGGGTCGGGGGAGGGTGGCTTCTGTGTTTATGTGTGCTAACGAGGGTGTGACTTCAAGAGTGATTGGAAAAGAGTGAATCGGGAGGGGTGGGAAGCAGAAAAAGAGGGTGTGGGAAAGAGAGAGAGAGAGGGGGGGGGGGAGGGGGTAGAAAAAAATGTCGAGGGATACAGCACAAATAGGAAGAGAGTGAATTATGAGGAGGGAAGCGATGAGAGCAGGAGAGCGGTAGGGAATAAACGTGAGCATAACAAAAAAAGATAGAGATAGCAATGGGGCAGAGAGAGAGAGAGAGACGGATAGACAGACGCAGATACTTAGGGAGAGGGGGGAGGATGGGTAAAGTAGAGATAACCAACTGACTAGAGGGAGATGGAGAAGAGATTCTGATGGGAAATCGAAGTCAATCCAGTGATTTGAGGTGTTATCTGATTTACAGACATCTAGTCGGACTTATTGGCGTGCGCCAGGACGCGCACCCAAAGAGGTTGTCTCCTGCAAATTGGCGGAATGTGCTTACCCCCTCGCGGGGCACGCCAATTTGGTCCCATCATGTTCACATGGGGTGAAAATGTGCTCACGGTACGAAAAAAAACTAAAGGCAGTCATCGGTACAGACATCAAAAACAATAAGACGTGTGTCGGGAATATATATCGTGCCACATCTCCAAAACGCTAAAAGCGTATGATTCAGTTTTTTTTTCAACAAAATGTTAATACAACCAGAATGGGATAACCCTAACAATTTGCAATCCTATTTTTTGTTTGTATTAAAACGGTTCACTCAGGCGATAGTTATGTATTGTGATGTGTGCTTGTAATCCAAGCGATTGCAAAGGTTCGAGGTTCGAACCGGGGCCGCGTCTTTTGTATGGTGACGCGATTGTTTCAGACGTACATTATCATATCTTACAGAAACACGTCTATGAAACCTAGATACTTACAAATACACATGCTAGTTGTAAAGTAGAATATTAACACATAACATTTAATTGTGTGTGTGATATTTATTTTTTCATTACTCTAATATAATCATTTCAACTTACGTGCCTAACATATGAACTTGTGTAATGTACTTTTTGATAAATGTTCCTCAGAACAAAGGAGCTGAAAACCGTATTAAAGTGAAGTTATTTTGACTTAAATATTTCACATTGATTTATTGACACTTCCTCTAAATTTGGAGGAAAAAATGAACCTCATGGGCAAACTAAGTACGTTTTTACGCATGGTTCGAATCGTATGTCACTTTTAATTTGAAATGGACTAGCACGTTGTTCTTATGGTTCCTGAACAATGCTTCAAAATATGATGGCTACGAATGAGCTACACACCGTTTTTCCACTCACTCAATCACTCCATCAATCATGATTAATACGATGACGTAAGATTCCTCCAAGCTCGGTTAAACAGGCAGCCACTAATTGACAACAGCAAAATTGCTTTTAGATTAACTGTGATCCCTTGCGCCTGTTGGTATACATTACCCAATTAGATCCACTTACTTATAATCCCCGTGTGAAATCGTACTGAACAACGGGCGACGATTTAACTGTATTTTAATCAGCACACCTTAATTGGGTACAGCATGGGATACAAATGAAAACACCCATGTAACGTGAACTTTAATTGAGCGATATTGAAAAAGGGTAATGAATATGGTGAAGTAATGAGTGTCCACTGACATATACTGCATGCGTTGGAGCTCCTTATTTTATATAATGCACTGTTTTTTGTTTCAAAGGTATGTAACGTGGTCAAGTTCATACATGGGGTCATAATAATAATCATCATTTCTTAGAGACGCATAATACCATTCAAATAGTCTCTATGCATGTGAAAGTAAAAAAAATGATTATGTGACAATTTGAAGTATAGATACACATACATAAATGTATTAAAATGTGCATTTCATTCTGTGGGGAGTCATACTTAAATGATGAGAAAGATGCAACGATGAAAATATGCATTTCTTTTATATCACAGCAAAATGAATTAACATCATTCATATCTCCTTTTTCGTTTCCTTCTTTAATCGAAACAGGATTAAAATGAAAAGCTGAATAATCGCTCAGAAAATGTTAACATGTGTACAAGAATGTTAGTAGTACAAATAAAAGTTGTGAGAGAAACATTAACGAATAATTTGTTGAGAATGCGGCAGATGAGTAACAAAGTATACAAAACAGAGAGAGGGGTGGGGGTAAGACGGAAAGAAAGACAGAGTAAAATATAAAAAAAGAACATAATTTCTTCGATCGTAGATCGACCCCACCCCTGGATAATGCAGTGTGGAATTTTTAAAACGGTTGGTATGTTTTTGTTGTTGCGGTAAAGTTTAAGTACCCTTCTTTTCATAAAGAAAAGGGTTCTCTGGTAATCTTTCCCAACGACAAGGGCGTTTTTTTTTTAACTTGTCTTATCTTTTGTCATACATTTTGTATCCTTCTGAGATGATATTGTTGTAAGTTGATATTCTGGAAATTGTTGCATCTCTCTATTATCTTTAAACCAATCAAAGTCGATTTCACATGGGAGGCCTGGGCCCTTCAGCCAATCAAAACTACTTCTAAGGCTTTGACGCGCACGGTAAGTTTGTTGTAAGGGCGAAGATACAAGAATATAAGACAATTTTCAGAATACTTCTCCAGATCCACTACAGTTTCATTTCATCACTTACTTGATGTGTACATTTTCATTTATTTATTTTTGTGCGAAAGGGGGATAACTAATAAATCACTCTTTTCAGCAATGTGTAGTGATATCCAATATCCATTGTACCTGAGCATAACAAAGCAATCAAAAGACTCATGTCGTGACTGGTATAATGTTTTAGTTATCAAGCCATTTACAGGTGTACCTAATACGATATATTAATATTAGTATCAATCACATAATTTTTAGTCAGAAAATGTACAAGGTTTCGCTTGTGACATGCATGTCGAAGCATCGGTTCGCCTTCTTCTTTTTGTTATGTTCCTTACTAGATGACCTACGCTGCTTATTGGTTTACAGCATTTGTTTGTGTAATCTATGTGTCTATTTGTTTATCTATTCATGTTACTCTATATTATTGTGTTATTTGTACACAGGGCCCCCAGGGAGAACAGTGCCAAGCTCACTGATGGGGCTACCCTGTTTAAAAAAGACTTAATAAATAAAATAAATACGATAAACTGCCAATTATCGGAAAGACTTTCCAATGGTTTGCCCTTCAATAGTTTTTTTTTAACACTTCGAAGATGTACACACCAATGCATATCTCTTCACAATAGTGCACGTATATCGCGTAGTGAAGCTTATTTGATTTCAATCATGTTGGGAATTATTGTTGACCCTTTTCAAGCGATAATGATAATAAATAGCAATTCTTATATAGTGCACAGCAAATATTGATTTAACATGTCCATATGCAAAAATGCACACATTAGACATTAAAAGCGAGCGGCTAAAATCCATCCATTGAATCAATATTTTTTTCGTGTCCCGTGAGATTGTTCAACAAGGTTGAGGCAGAGTGAGTGAAATTGTGTTTACCATAATGACCTGGTCAGAACTGGTGGGGGAATTTTTTTATTATTTTTATTAGAACGAAGATGTCTTCTGGTGTGTACTAGTTTAACAAATCATTCAAATAAGATGGCGCGAAATTGTAAAAACACTCGTATGACAACAACCGCATTTTGAATGAAATGCAAGAATGACTGGCCAGCCAATGTAAGTATCTTATGATGAGAGGCAAATATACTATTATTCTAACGTGTTAAATATGACGAGCTACAAAGTTCTACACAGCCTGCGTCTGTTGTATAGGTATAGCGTTGCTCTACGCGATTTGTTTGTATCACTTGTGTCAAAATGCGACAATGGCCCATACAAATTTGATACCACGTACATATAATGTTAATTTGTTTACAGTTTTTATCTTTTTGTGTGAAATGATACCGGACATCCGCTCGACTTACACATAAACAAACCAATAAAAAGGCACATCCCATGACTTATGCAGTATAAAAGACTATTAAGCTATAAACTTTATTTGGTGAACTGCCAATCATTTGAAATCTCTTGAAGTAGCATGTATCTTCCACATGTAGCACCAAAACAAAGCATTAAATGCAGAATAACAGCTGTTTGCTTCATAACTTTGCAGGTATTTTGCGTCGTTAAGTTTAATTTCAATCGTCTTTAAGTGATCTTCTTTTGTTGACCCACTTTACTCAACCTTTGTATAAACAAAGCAATGAAAATACTAATTCATGACCAATGCACTATTCAAGCTATCACGATACACGCTTCAATTCAATACACTGCCCTAAATACGTTAGTCTTGCCTTGTTTTGTTTCTGGATTTATTACCATTCATTGTTTTATTTATTCACTTTTTCTTTAAAATACCGGGTAGGCAAATTCAACACAAAAACATTTTTCCAATGGTGGCCTGCATCTGAGTTTTGGTAATCAGAGTAACACGGTGATAATCTATGCATACTTATTGAAGATAATCTACGAATACATTTATTTAGGAACGTAATGACTTTGTGTATATTCCCATTGACTATACTGAGTGATTGAATATAGTTTACGACTCCAAGTTCTCACAGATACGCGTCACCACGATTCACCCTCATGATATGTCGTGTAATGGTCGTGTATTTTATCAAAAAGAAGAGGGGGTCATATAACTGATCAGGTGACGCCTAAACCCAACCCTTTTCTCATCTTTAAGCTTCCCCGAAATGTGAGCTTTACGCATAAAATTAGATGTAATCAAGTCATCCTTATTATCAGGACTTCAAGTATCATCATAAAGTTTCGAGATGTCCCCAAAACAGATCCCTCACTAAAAACCTTTACATTCAAAAGAAAATGGGACTCATTTCATCCTCAGTTTCTCCAACTGTGAAAAAAACATCATTCCATTTAGGTTTCCATGCCGAGAGAATGGCCCTCTCGTGAAGAAATATGTTTCCCCTGTTGGGATGATATACAAGTATCACTCCTCAGAAATACAAGTGTCCCTCCGATATTTCTTTAAATTTTTCAAAAAATAAACGAGAATGTGGTTAATGAATGCATCAATCAATAATATTTGAGAAAATGTTAGTATATTTGTACCGCAAAGAAGCAGGACTGAACCGTTTTCTCTCATTGTGTAATAGCCAATTAATATTCTCTCAAGTCAACGCATGATCTCTTGCATTCAAAATGGCGCCGTGTTACGTTGTTATGCTTGGTGTCAGTACTTTTGATTCCGAATGTCACTCACGAGTGGATTTTGTTTTGAAAACAAGTTCAAATTTGGTGCAAACCCCGCCAAAGCGTATCACCTTATGCGCTCCATTTTGTTGTCGCTCAAAATCGGGATTTCCCCCACATGATGAAAATGGAGTCGAATAACAATATTGTTTTTCAATGTACCAACATGTCAGGTGGTGACATGATCCGCTCTCTAATGTTTGTTTAATATCATAGCAATGTACCCCCCCCCCCCCCGAATCTGTTTGTCAATATTGTGGTGAGGAAATGTTGCGAGGTGAAATGTTTTGACGTTCTTTATTTGAGCACGTTGTCCTCGACAATACTACCCCATTGTTCACTTATACAATAACAGTCCGTGTGCATTGTGTGCACTATCTCCACCCGGTATTATCAGTGTATAAATTGTATAAGCATAGCCCGAATTACGTATGAGTTAATACATGTACCCTAATATCTGGCCTGTCACTCCCTTGAACCTTCGCCCAGGCTCATGTTGCACCCCACAGCCCACCCCAATATCCATCCATTCTACCGGCTTCCTCCCACCGCATCCTGGCACGTGATACAAATAATTCCAGCACTGATACGTCATATTAAGATGTGACGTGATGTAGAAAAGAGGCAATGGAATGCTCCACGAATACAAACAAATGGAAAGGTTATTTGTGATATGACATCATCACTGCCCTGAGCATTGAAAATATGACGTCACATGCACCTGCCTTTTTTCGATAGCCTTTGGCCAAGGATATATTTTTTTTATCCTACAATATGATTTTGGTTTTTCTAGCGTTGATTTCTAAAATACCATTTAATGCTGCCAAAAGTAAAACATCAAACAAAAATAGGATATGTGATATTCCATTCTCATTCTGATTCTATACCATACCGAAATGATTTAGCTCATGTGCTGCATTTCATTTACCAACAATACAATCAATTCTTATTTAAATATCATATCATAGAATCATCAACAATGTCGGACCAGCAAACCTGTCACTTTGGCTATGTTTATTCGAAGCAAAAACCTCTACGAAAAACAATACATGTTACATGTTGAGTAACGAAACACACGGTCTGAAACATAAATAAAGCTGCAAATGTCATAACCTATCATGCTACCTTCGCGTTTATTTCATGACGTATGATTCACGTCATTAAGTCATTTAGCACGTAGCAGGTGGACAAGGCGGACAATGACTGTATCATTGTAAATGATCGTTAGATCAAGACGTGAAACAATCCCAGGATGTGTGTTTCTCTCCTGGCATAATAGTTAATGAACACACCCACCTGTAGTTATGGAGACGATCATAATAAAGACGGAAGAGCTAAATTAAGAACACAATGTGTGATTCTATAGTGATACCATCGTCATAAATAGTATTGCTCATGTATTTTTGGAGACCTTCGCCTATTCTTAGCATTACACTTTTTTTCTTATATTGTGGTTATTTTCATTCATTTTATTTGTCTAAAAATTTGAAGGCGATTAAAATCTCTTGTAATTGTGTTTCACTTCAGTATGTAATCAAATACATTCTTCCCTCTATGAGTATCTGATTTTCGCGTAGCATTTAGCTCATATATTTGTAAACATTTAATGATAGCAAAATAATAGCAAATATAAATATTTTTTTTCTCTCTTTCTTTTACTTGAATACATGTTTATTTTTCACTTTTATATATCTTGCAGTCGGTTAGTTTGCTTTTTTTTTGCTACTAACTCGCTGGTTTAAGCGGTCCAACTATGCAATATGCTATTGGACAATTGAATGTAATACGCCTTCTGTAACAGCCTTCCGAGAAGAAAGTGCATCACTTTCAATATATACGAGAAAGGAGTATTAACTAACACAGTACAAGTGTGATGTCACGTGAGCAATTCGGGATAACTTGCTCTATACTTTGCGTGTAACGAATAATCGTCATGATGTGTGCTATAGCGCCATCACTTTAACCCTTGACACGTCATGTGTGCATTTTTGCACAAATAATGCACACATATCCCAAAGAGCAGTACTTCGTCAGGCACACAACGGGTTAAACGAATGCGTGGAATGTATATTACCGCAGTCAATGTATGTTACCTAAGGTTTTACTAACGCACCAAAATAATGGATTTTTTTAAAATAAAAAATACAAACCGTACATATTTGTGTTGGGTGTCTGTGTGCGTATGCGCGTGTGTGTATACATGTGTATATATGTGTGTGTGTGTGTGTGCGTATGCGTGTGTGAATACGTACATGTATGTGTATGTGTGTGTGCGTATGCGCGTGTGTGTGTGTCTGTGTGTGTATGTGTACGTGTGTATGTGTGCGTGTGTGTGTATACATTTGTGTGTATGCGTGTGTGTGTGTGTATGTGTCTGTGTGTGTGTGTGCGTGTGTGTGTGTGTGTGTGTATGATGAATAATTCGACTGGCTTGACGTCAATCATATTGATCACATTCTAATCGCATATAGAAAAAAAATGATAGAAGAAAAGTGACTCATTCCTTCCATCATATCATTGTATGCAATGTCATAATCCTTGGGTGTAAATATGTAGATGAATTACATGTAGTATGACTATTGTCATCGATTTCCCTTCACCACGGAAACGCTAACAAGATATATATTATCCATTTTATTACACGGGGTTATTGTGGTGGTTTAGATTTATTGCTGCCATTAATGTATTTCACATTATTACACACGTAATATTCTCGTCTCTATTCTTCTAAGTCTAAGTGGATTCTGCAAGTACAATGTATTAGTCCCAATACAATATTTCAGCTTTGTTCACGTGTTTCCTGCTGCGAAAAAATACACGGGGTTCACGGCGATTCAGCCGATGAAATGTGAAAAAAACATGTAAATAAAAGAAAAAGAGCACGGGTATATTATGTTCGTTTTTAAGAAACTAGGCTTGACCTGGATCAGGATGGAAGTCTGCCCTACTTTGACAAAAAGAAGCAAACGACAAATTGCACACATTTTCATAGTTTTCTGATTAAAACACACATTTTGGGCATTTTAGGACTGTATAAAATGGATAGGAGTTCCCATTGAAATACATGTATTATCCGAATTTCTTCTGATATGAGGCGGTTTCCCTTTGATTTTTGAAACATTTCAAATGTTACTTGCTTCTGTTTGTAGAGCAGAAGTGACTTCCAATATTCCACTTCCACTTTTGTCACTATGGCATTGTGATGCAGTTTTAGGCACAGTTCGCTTTATTTTCTTAATGAAATGGTACCTCTCGGCTCTCTTTAAAAAGAGGCGATGTTCACGTTCAACATCTTTCAAGACCTCTAACCCCCCCCCCCCCCCCCCCCAAATTAGTAAGCTTTGTCGTAGAAATATATATATATTTGCTGCGAGTTTTAAAAAAATATTCCAATGACGTTTTCACTTGTCAAGGTAGTCGCATATCGTGTTTGTAATTTGATGATGGACCGTGATTTTTTTTCTTTATTAGCCCCATTTTTACTTGTCAAAGCTTTTAAAATATTCAGGTCAAATAGTAAGCTGATTTGAATATGATTTAAGCTTGAACCACAACCAACAAATTAAACATGATGAATATTTCAACTTTGCAATTGGATGTTAACGCGAAAATGTTCATCAACAATATTACCCACACAAATCACGAGGAGAGCAGTATTTTGTGAGCTTACCACAATCGTGGTATTGGTATCGTGTTATCGCATGATTGTGATTGCTCCATAAGTGTCGTGCCCTCTTTTATTCCTACGAGGCATATTTCAGCTGATGACATCAATCTGTAGATATCATTGGCACTGTGTACATAGTACCAGTTGGTAACCAGGTACTCAATCGCTATGGGACAATACATTGCATTGTGTACTTGTATATCATATGACTATACTAATCGAGCGTGCATAGCTATGACCTTTGTCATTCTTGTTTCTTGATTCTTGATGATAGACTTAATTCCATCTGCCGTGTTAATGTCACTCATTTCCGACACATGTGAATACGATGACTCATTCTTTAAATATGATACGGCATTTGGGAGGAAAAGCGAGAGAGAAAGAGAGAGAGAGAGAGAGAGAGAGAGAGAGAGAGAGGGGGGGGGGAGGGAGGGAGAGAGAGAGAGAGATAAAGCGGGGAAAGTATTTTGTATAGGAATTCTTCTATGGAGATATGCTTGCATTTGTATCCAATGCCTTATTCAAATGGTTGAATATCTTGGATAGTTGTTTCATTGAGTGACAAACCCATTGACTATTTGTGAGGGTACTCCGTTTCACTCTCGCCAGCATTATTCACCTCCTCTTTTCCCGCTCCTTCCTTCCTTGATGTGTATTTTGATATTTGGGGGGTTAGTGTCATCCTCTTCACTTCTCGTGTCTAGTCTTTCTTACTTCAATCAATTCATCACCTTCCTTCCTCCATTTCCTGTTCCTCTTTCTTCCCCACCCCATGAACTAATCTCACTTCCCCCTACCCTGTTCACGTCCCCCCCCCCCTCCTTCCTCCCTCCCCATCTACCGCGTACCACCACCCTCCCCCTTTCTCCCCGTCTTCCTCCTCAACCGTATTCCCCTCTTCATTAACCTGGTGTATAGTTGAGTTAACCTGATGACAAACACTGTTTCTTGTTCAGGGCTACCTAATAAAAGTCCTCATCCGTAGCGGGGCCTGAGTTCCATGAAGGTCTTGCGTGCTCCTGCCGAGGTCGTAGCAGCAGCTCGTGTGAATCACGCTCCTCCAACTACTCCCTCTGTTCCAGACGGCGCACTGGTCTGTAGGGTGTGTATCACTGGTCACCGTGGTGCCTGGAGGGTTAACTCGACTCGACATATAACACATGTCGTATATAAAATGCGACGGTGATCATGAACTATTAATTATTCGCATTGAATGAGCTGTTATGAAAATGGTAATACAACACTCAATTGATTTGAATAGTGTTATAAAGATCCATATTATCATACGTTATAAGAGTGTGTAACTGCTGATACAAAGAATGGTGGGTGCCCCCCCCCCCTCGAACCCCTCACCCGTTCTCATAACGCCCCCTCCCGTCTTTTCACTCTCTCTCTCTCTCTCTCTCGCTTTGCATGCATTGTTTCCTCATTGTTTAACGTAACGGTGCGGGAGTTCGAATATCAATCATCATCGATAGGAGTACTCTATAGTTTGCAAAACGTTTTACTGAATCATCTCAATGCTGCTGTAACCTTTGGTAGAATTTCGTCGGTAGGTTGTGTATTATTTGTACAATTGTTTTAAAAGCAAATCAATAATTAACATTGCACTTTTTTCATTTTGAAGTGTAGTCAACACCTCTTCATACTACTATTATTTAATCAACTTTACTTGCAGAGGATTTTTTTAAATCTTTGTTTTTACCTTGTCCATCGTTGTTATTTGACTGTATGGCTTCGAAGATGATTTTGATAAATCTTGAATTGAATTAAATCCGAAAATCAGGTAAGGTATGGGTGTGTGCGTATGTGTGTGTGTTTGTGTGTGTGTGTGTGTATGTGTGTGTGTGTGTTTGTGTGTGTGTGTGTAGAGGGGGGGGGGGTTGTTCTTGGGCCCTATTTCCTGCCCATTAACTCCTAAATTCACACGCATAGGGACCTCTCATAGCGTTGGTCACCGAGGCCCTGTTAATTCCTTATCTTACGGGACTAGGATGTACACGTAACAAGTCCAGGCAAAAGAGATCGTGTTTAAGTCAACTGATTACCTGATTGGTACTTGTAGGATTCCGAACAATTTTGTATCATTATGTTGTCCCCGTCGGGTAAACCCTACTCCTCCTCGAAGGTTAAACGCAATGTCGAAGAAAGCTGTAATCGCTGCCGATTACCAGAGCGATACGTCTTTCAGAATAAGGCAGAAATGGGGATTAAACTATAAGACACAACAAGGAACGTCAAGATGCAAACAAGTAATTTATCATTATGAAACCGTTCACGTTCCCCATTTCTCGGAATTTCCCTCTAAAAAAGTACATTGAACTATTTTGTAAGTGTTTTTAAGGTCACTTTAGTTCTCGACCAAGTAAAAACCGGTCTCACATTGCGTGTTGACTGTTTTAACCGTGGAGCTGTTGTAGTGTTTCCTTGTTTGCCGTCCCTGCTAAGAGGAAATGTCTGGAGGTGTCCTTAAAGAACTTTAAGACCTTCTGCTTAAGGTGGTTTCTCTTTCTCTTCCTGCCTCCCCGCTGTGTCATTTATCTTCCGGGAACTCGTACAAGCAATAATTGTTGATATACAATGTTTGTTATGGATCTGTCACGGTTAACGGACTGGGAAGTTACCACATCGGATCAGTGAAAATCCCCGATACGCACGTTTAACCTCTGGACGGGCCGTGTATGGGGTAGCTTTTATTCTGGCTTGTGCGTAATCTCAGCTTTCCCCGGAGCGCGCGTGCCGCTTGCGAGGTCATTGCACTATGCTGTATGATCGACATCTCCTGTCATGATATAAAGGGCTCTGGTAATAACAAACACTAGCCTTGATACAAGGAAGTGCTCATCGTTTCATGTCGACTCTCGTATCATCCTTTGAAAACTTCGTTCTCCCTCTTTCTATCTTCATCCCCGTATCCTCCTCACACATAATCTCTCTTACTCTGTACCCCCCTTATCCCCATATTGCTAGATGTGTGCATAGTTGTATGGTGGAGAGGGGGAGCATTGGGATGACACCACACTTGATAATAATAATGATAATTTCAGAAGAACTGTTTCCGAAAAAGGGTTCCCTTATATTTCACGCACCATTTCCAAAGTTAAACGAGTGCTTCCAATTCTTACCGATCCACGAAATATGTCTGTGCATCATTTGTTTTAGAAGATGGGCGCAAAAAATAATAAAAAAAACACACGCAAAAATCAAACCATTTTCATAGTCAAATTTACCCAAGCATCAGCCCAAGTATCTGGGGGGGGGGGGGGGGGGGGGTTACCACATTATATAATGTTCAATTATTGAACATTTTTGTGCGATGAAACAATATGATTTCATAGCGCTGGTACCACCTTGCGACACCATCTTCCACATTACACCACATCTGTCTTTGGTCCTCAGGTTAGGCTTCATCTAGTCCGCCTTCCTGGCTGTTGGACACTTTAAAACCAAACTAACTAGGACTAACTAGGCTCTAGGACTAACACTGTCATGATCTCCTGGCTCTTGGGCGAGCTAGAAGAGACCTGAAGAGCGATCAGTAGACTGTAGCCAGACCACTTTGCAATCCAAACTTTACTTGTGGTCGTAGATAATAAAATATCGATGCCCAACAGCATGGAGCCAAGTCTACGTTTGGATCTCTGGACGCGACCTCAGGACAATATCTGACATCATCCAGGTACGCAATCTGCTTTCAACAAGCTTACACAAAAGCCTGCTCATTATGTGACGAGTGACGTCAACTAATACGTAACGTGTCATTTCACAATATCCTCGCAGTGATCTCATTGTTTTAGAATAGACGTGTTTGTTTCTGGATGCTGGTATGGGAGAATAATCTTTCGTAATAATTTCATAGCCGCATCGTGTGTGTTTCCATCTCTCTATATATACCATTTATCTCTCTCTCTCTCTCGCTCTCACTTTCGCTCTTTCTCTTTTTTTCCTATCATTAGACCTAAAATAATATTAATGATGAGGTTTTATTTACCCAAGTCACTGCACTACCATGGCCCTAGTTTGTTTCTCTGTACCATCGCAATATCATACCCATTACTGACTTGTCATTGGAAAAGGTCAAGCAACTCGGAAAGCAATCTTAATGAGTGAGTCAATAAATAATATAACCTCCAAAATACTAATCGTAATACTATACCAGCTCTATTACACAAATCCAGGGAGGACGTTTAACTAGGGGTTAATGGCCGGTTTCCACGCAGCTTATTGAGATGATCACATATTTGGTCATTAGCCAGATATCTGACAAATCATGTCTCTTCACAGTGTTTCAGACCCAACTCATTTACTTGATTGCACTTTTGTGGTTTTGAGGCTTTATATGCAATCATTTTATTATTCGCCGAACAAGCACCTTGTGAAACAGGAACTTTTCTTTTGTTAACGATCGAAGGTGCGGGGTTTCGTACGCGTGGTAGAAGGGTTTCGTTATATACGGTAACGACCTTCAACCCTTCCGGATCGGCACGAGGCACGGGGCACGACCGGGGAGGTATAGCTGGGGTGCGAGACCGTCACGCCCTTATCACACTTATTGTCACAACATAAATGGGAAGGGGGGGGGGGGGCGAGAGGCTAGCTGTTAATAAGATCAACATGTGGGTGATATAGGCTGACTTCCAAACTATCCAAGATATTTACGATTCAAACTCTTTCTTATAAACATAATTTAAGTCTAGTACTGATACGACAATCAGGAGAACTGAACAGTCGATAGCCCTTGCAGTCAGTCATGCTATGGAAAATTGAGAAATCTGGGTATGGGAGGAGAGGAAATATACCTAGAAGAGCACTAGGATCAATATAAGAATAATTCATGTCAATATGAAAAAAAGGGATACAGTAGAAGATGAGGACACATCAAAAGAAGTACCGACCAAGAGAGAAACAAACAATGATAAATAGGACATTAGAGGTGGTTACAAAAGACAGGAAAGAAGGGTAAAATGTACAAAGGGAAGATCAAGAGAATGATTATTTACAGCAGGAATTGAGATGTGTTCACATCTGATGATGACAGCGAATGATGTTGATAACATTAAACTTCAGGTCACCAAAAGGAGGGAAAGTAAACATTAGTGTTAAAACAACTTACCTGTTTCTTAACGGATGGTTGCAATATTACTGTTTAGTCAAGTCGAAAGTTGAAAGTTGAAAAAATAATCTATTAAGGTTGCATTGTAAAGTTCGAGATCTCGGCAATAGCTGCGTAGATAGAGAGCGAGACCTGCATCTTTTGTACTTAAAATAAGAGGACCGCCCCCCCCCCCCCCCCCCCCCCGTCAAGTACTTGAATTATTTTCTTCCCTCTTATTATGAAATGGGCTGTTTCTTTGTAATGTGTGACTTCTGCTTAAGGATTTTAGCATCGGGAATACACCGAATGCACCATCGGTTATTGATCACAATGATTATAAAACGTCACCTCCCATAGTTTATGACCTTCAGCAAGACAAATGTCACGTTTCCTATACGTATATCAAACGGCTTAATCTTTAATATCAGCCGACGTTTTAACAAAGTACATACGTAAGCAAATAGACAGGTCTCTAGAAATTAACATTTCTCCTTTTCTTCTGGGCATGTATCATCGGTCATGTGTACTTTTTGATTTATAGCTCTAGGCTTTTTTAAGGGTCGGGTAAGAGGGTAAGAAATAGCGAGAGAAAGAAGCGAGAATTTAAGACAAGAGATTAATTCTGTCGCTGGGTCATCGGCAAGCACGCCAATTTGATGACACTTGACGTCTCTGGCTTGATTTCACCCGATGGAGTGTACTTGGGTGCCGCCAAAAGGGGTGTGTGTAGGGTGGCCTACGTATATGGCGGGGGTGGGGGGGCATTTCTCCCTGATGAAGTAATATTCTGCCGGTATGAACAGGGAGAGCTATGGCAATTGATGGTGAGGTAAACAAAATATCTTGGACGCTCTTTATCACATCTATTTTGTTTTCTTAGATTTAGGCCAAGGGTTAGACAGTATCGACGGAACAGTCACAAGTATGATATTGAAAATATAACATAATTAATTTTGTTTTACTTAAACAAATATTAATGAAACAAAGCAAAGGTGTTTTATCCCCTTTCCATGACGACATTGTGACCAGTGTGATCAGGGTATCATTTGATACATTTATATTTGCCAACTGCCGTAGGCTCTCCCCCTCGCCCTCCCCCTCCCCCCCCCCTCCCCCTCCCCCTTCCAATTACAAATGCCCTAGCCACGCCCATGGATATGAGCCAGAGTGAGAGAGATACGATGCGGCTTGGTAGTGAAGGACCTTACATCACACACACTTAATACTGTGTATCGAAGGCTGGGAAAGAGGGAAAGTGAGAGAGGTATCTTTGTGTTTTATTTGACGAGATAGTTCAGTATAGAAAGTACAGTGTACTATTTTGTGACAGAAGATGCCGCTCTTATGATTAATTATCACCAGTTGAATCAACTTGCTTGGGTTGTTTCGTCATACAGCGTATGCTTTCAGTCGGGGACGGAGGGGGGGGGGGGACTCTAGTTTTTAAATTGATCATAACAGACATTTTTGTTTCCAACAAAATTAGTGCATTCGTCATATGTTGATCAATGTGAGATAAGACGTAAAAAATCGCGATAATACAGCTACAAAATGGCACCCCAAATCAGGAGAATGTTCCTAATTGTATCCCTCCGTCTGAATGCTGAAAACAAATCCCATAGCAACACATGATTTTGATCATTTAACTTTGATGAAAGCCTACTTCCAAACACCAAGTACCATCTGAGGACCATTTGTAAATCCAGACCTAAGTGTGTATGATTATACATGGCACGTCAATTACATCAAAGTAAGGTGATAAGTATGTTTTCAACTAATTGGTCATGCAGCATGTACTTTTTGCAATGCAATCCATTCATAGAATGCAGCCGTAACCTCAGATATGTAATGTGTAATCAGTAATGTAATCAGTACAGTGCGTCAGGAAATAAGTAACATGCGCGTCAATTTCTGTTGCGTTATCCTTTTCATGTTTGTCTTAGATAAACGGACAAACTATTGTAAGACCTAGGAAAGGCTCTTGAAGTCATTAATTCTGATATGTTGAAGGGGTTAGATGTCTTTGTTCATACAGCTCGATACTCGGTTAAACAATAATTAGATGAGCACATGCACTATTGTGGATATTGACCACCATTGTTTATTTAGACTACATGCCGAGCTTCCCTTAAACACTTATTTTATCCATTATTGGTTTGACACTTAAAGCAAAACATAGCTCTTCGTGCAATAAATTATTCATAACTTGTCTTGCTGTACATAATGGCTGAAGTCTTATTTACAATTTGTTTAAATCGTGACGTGTCATTTGGTGTTGTTACTTTTAAGGCTTTTACGGATTTAGCAAAAGCAGAAGTTCATCGACTTTATTTATTTTTCTTTTAAACGATTGACGTCATTTGTACATTATATCTGATATGTAACATGACGTAACGTGTAAACTGAATATAGACGCTGATTTCACTTTTCTGATATTGGGTTAAGTTCACTGATATAATATATTTCATGTAAAATGGTGAATATGTGTTAGTCAATATGTTAAGGAGCAATCCTCCCAAATTATTTTGCCCAAAACCTCTTCGATAAACAGTTATGCTATTTTGCTTGGGGGGGGGGGGGGGGCACTTACCTTTTTTGTTGTGTTTATATATGAAACAATCTGTCTACTGCGTTATTCGACAGTTTCTCTCAGCTGTATATTGACGATTTCTTGCTCTTGTTGACATGTGAATAACATTTACTCTTATTTGATTGAAGTCAAAGTACATACTGACTCTTTTCAAGTAATGTCTGATGTCATTTAGGTTTATGGTCTTTTATAATGCCTTAGATATGTATGGACGCTTACTTGTACCTGTGACGTCGGAATAAATGCACGGGCCTGAATCAGGCTTGACTGCCAGTATACATGCCTGAGATCGAAGCCTGGGTCGAGTCCCGATTCAGATTGTCCATGGATATGCGAGTCCACGCAAGCCCTCTGGTCTGTGCAATATTGCAAGGGTGGAGGCTGGATAAGATTCAACAGTTGACATCTCCTTTACATTTCTCTTTGCATATCAATCCACTTCGCGTCAATATTGAGTTACGGATCATGCTGATGAGTTGGGTATTAATAAATCATTATCGATGACTAGTGCTCTGACCACGCTCCTTGTGATTTTATAATACTCGAAACATATCAAATATCAGTTGCGATGATCTTTTATAGCACTATTATTCAATTTCAATTTCAATTTCAATTTATTCATATTTCTGTTCAATACATGTAAAATAAAAGCAATAATACATCAACATAGTCAGTCTTTGACATAAACAAAACTAGTATAATGATGCAAAATATTACATAATGGTCAATATCAAACATACAGTGGATATAGGTAAAGAAATATGAATGGGGCCTATTTAAAGCAAGCTTGTAAATCGTATAGACCCCAAAATAATGTGGATTAAAAGAACACTTCGGAGTACGGATAAACAAATTGACCAAAGTAATAAACAATATGACAATATTATGATGCTTGTGGCCATTCTGCAGTCCCCCAAAGGACAAACTTCAGCGCCTCTTCATGTTCGTCAGTCGTAGGCATATATGATTGATTCTGATTACCACGTAAATATACCCCTCTTCAAAAGTAACTGGTATGGGAGTACTTTTCTCCAATGATAAGAATAAGCCACCTCCAGTGCTAGAGGTTTATGCCTTTTCTGTCAATTCACTGTACTACAGCATCGCCGCTGTTACAGGAACACGGATGGTCTTATTCTAGATTCATGTAATTGGTAACTGATGTTACACTTATCGCAGGTTAGATTGTTGGTGGGGTGCATTCCATAGCCCCACCGGGCCGTCGGCTTCCCTTACTTGCCATATCTATCATAGTGGTGCAGAAAACATAAAATACGGAAAAGCCAAATTAGTTTCGCACTGCACTACTGCATTATTTTGTTGAATTGTAGCTGTTATACTGTGTGTTCAAATGGAAACCAAGCATTACATAACACCACTTTTGGAATTGTGCGAAACCACTGGTCTTAAATGAACTATTTATACAATGTAGTCGTTCTTAGTATTGTCATGACATCAAAGTTAATAAGCAATATAGGACAAACCACTTTTCCGGGGAATTTTAGGTAGCTGGTCGAGCTTTTTAATCACACATCTCTTTATAACCTTATCATTATGTAATTTTAAATGGTTTCAATCCTGGTAAGCAGATCACCAGTTAAATACATTTATCAATTTCCGACTTGACAATACCTAACCTAATTTCAAGACAAGCAATGCAAATGTCAGTTTGCATTGTTCGCATTTTCCTCAAACAGGAAACCGAGCGGGCACATCGGAACTATTGGCTTAGAACAAGCCGCCAATATTGCATTAGGCGGGCGTCGATCTGCTTATCAGGTTTAACGCTTTTACAGATTGGTAAAACGAAAAGCACGCATCATGTCCAGATACCGAGCACTTTCATTTATTCTTCTTTGCAGTTTGGTTTATTTGCCGAGATTAATTTTCCGCTAACCAGGCAATGAGAGGGTCAAGGAGGGACGATTGATCGCGTTCTGGCGCGTTGGGAAGACAGACTCGAGGAGCGAGAAAGACGGTGTTGGAGATACACGTAGTAGACACGGTTTCGGAATCTTTCTGCAATGCGCTAACCAGCCGGAGAGTTTAGTTCAAGGCTCTGTCGCCGCGATGGCGTCGCCGCCTCACCCGCCACAACTCGCCCGGTTATGGCCCCCGGCGACATGGTATGGAGCCTTCTCCTTGATCCATATCAAGTAACTGTCTGCGAGCGAGGGAGGCATCATGAAGAAAAATAAACCATCACCGGCAGACGGGACAGAATCCCGTGTACTTTCCAACTAATCATAGCTGTAAGGATTCCTGCCCCCACGTGCACATCATTTAAGAGGCGGAAGAGCGCGGCGTAAAAGAGAACGATGATGGCGTTAAAAGATATCGTAATTACACTTAATCGAGACATCTAGGGGTCCTTGTGGCGGGTTATGGGTTGCCTCAGAGCAGCTGGGGATTGCTCGTACACCCCTCTTACAGCCACATTCATGTCGCGTGCCGGACATCTTGAATCAATCGCTCGCGCAGAGCTGCCCTGAGAGGGATTTTAGAGTAAAGTGGAGTGGGGTTGGGGTGGGTGCGAGGTCTGTATAAGCCTACCGCTAAAATATAATCTAGAACATGAAAATAGCGATATTAATAATTGTGTGAAACACTCCACATATTCCAGAGGGTACTAACAGCTCGGGGGGGGGGGGGGGGGGGGGAAGGGGAGTACAGTCTGCACCCATGGGGGCTGGGAACCAGCCGCGCTCCAAGCTTGACCGTAGTTCCGGGCACGTCTTAATTAATGTGAGTGTGTGTGTGTGTGTTAGTGCGTGTGTTAGTGTGTGTGTGTGTTAGTGTGTGTGTGTGTGTGTGTGTGTGTGCGTGTATACTTTGGTTAGGGTAGTTTTAGTTGGGTGCATAGGGTGGGGTTGGACGGGGGGGGGGGGGGGTGGGCAAGAATTGAATATATTTTTATTAACTGATGTCATTCTTTTTCTCCTCGTTTTAGTTTGGAATTTTTGTGTATCATTGAGTATGCAAATTTCTTTTCAATTGATTGATAATGATATTTAATTTCCATTCCTTTTGTATAATTGTGTTCGAATGAAATCAAAATGTACACTACTAAAAAATGAGTGTGTGCGTTAGTGAGAATGTGTGTCCTATACATCTACTCTCTAAAATCATAATTAAAGCTACCTGCTCTCGCCACTAATATGATTTTGCCTTTCTAATGCATTACACATTAACTTATAAAAAGAATTCACACCTTGGTGATACTCTACCTTTTCGTCAAGTTGTTCCAAGCAAACCAAGTAAGAGAAATGTTTGAAGGTCTATACTGAGTAAGAAAATATCAATCACCAATAAACATGCTCATAGACACTTAAAGTGCAAAGGGGTATAGGGAAAACAACTGAATGTAAACCCATGTAGCTATGTACGTCTCTTCTCGGTACCTCGTGAGCATGATGGTTGGTAATGAAGCTTTCGCTATTGTCCTTCGAGGCTGAGTGACGTTAGTTGATTTACGTCACGACAATTGGGTCAGCAGCTATTCTAGGTTCTATATAGCCGGCTGCGTATGTCTTCAACCCTGCAAGCACGGCTACTACTGGGCACTAAGACTAGCCGTCATTCCTCCTCGTTCTCTTCCATCATGGAATAGGACATGGTGCTTAGTCTATGTGTCCAGACAACGTTTTGAATTTAGCAGTGCAAGGAAGCAGAGCTGCATGTTCGCTCCACCGTCTAGTACTTAAACTAGTCGGTACCAAACTTGGTATGATGCCAGCCTGCTTGCCAGCCTGCTTGCCTGCCTGTCTATCTGTCTGTCTGTCTGTCTGTCTGTCTGTCGGTCGGTCGGACGTGGCTACCTCCCTGCATGCTCCACTCCCTTCATCATCTATGACTCATCAATGTTGAGCCTCATTTGATTGGTTGTTTGCTTGGTTTGCCATGGTTAAACCGAGCTACAATAACCATGTTCTCTTGCCTTCCTCCGCTGAGAGAGAGAGAGACAGGAGGGGGGGGGGGGGGGGATGAAAGAGAGAGAGATGAGAACAAGAAATTAATCATTCTCTCATTGGGTGGGGCGCCACCAATTGTCGAGTTAGTTTCGGTCGGGTTGTTGCGTGAAATAATTGCTATTAAAGACGACACTTGCAGCCGCACATAAGGCGACAGGAATTATGTTGATTAAACGGGCAAGAAGTGAGAAGGGAAGAGAGAGAGAGCGAGACAGGTAAAGAGTAACCAATCACAAAAACAAATTTTCATTGCCCAGCTATCCATCAAACACGCTGTGGTGGTAAAACCATATCGATACCAGACAGTTTCACAGCTCTACAACTAGTTTGGTGAAATTAGCAATTTGCCTTGGCGCCACATTTTCCCACACAGCCTTTTCCTTACTTGTTAGTTTTTTTTTCTGTCTAATTTCCCACTGCTAAAAAAACAGACATTGACTTAAGCAAACACCTATTTCATAACAATTGTGTGGCGAGTGGTAATATTGATTTATGTATCTTCACTGTTATCCTGACAGTATAATAAATATTTTCATGTGCAGATCCATAGCTAGAGAAAATGATTTTAATGGTTTTAGAAAAATATATTATCTTTATTTCATATACTATATAGTATATGAAGTACACTCGCAAATAGGCTCTAATAAATGCAAACAATGCAATATCAAAAGCATTATGCCCTGCTTAACAATAATTTACCACACAGGCAATTTCATATTACATGCACGCTTAACCTGAGTGTGAACTTCTAAATCTGTACAAATGGCCTTAAGAACTTTGTTAGTATTCACCTGTCCAATATAGGTAAGCTCAGCTGCCGTTATTTATGGTTGTGCGGAGCTGTCATAATAAGGTGATGGCGAAAGAACATCCTAGCTGAAATGGTGATCTAAAGCGTTTGCTTTAACCATGTTTGAGTCAGGTAAACGTTCATACCTCTGCATCGCGCCTACTATGAAGTGTCAAATCTTTTTCCTCGTCGCTCATGTACACCAAGCGCGAGCTATTGACATTGATTTCTTTCTACGCTGTCAATTCCGGAGAAAAGGTGATGGCGCTTCATCTTTAGGCCAGAGTCATGACATCACGAAGCAATGATATCATTTTGGTTTCCTCACAATGTATCATCCATCCTGTTGCTAAGGCGATATGTAGGCGCCACATGCACAAAGGGAAAACAGAACACAGCTTTCATGACGAAAACCTGACCTTCACTTCACCTCTTTTCGCGCGCCATTTTCCCGCCAAAATTCACTCGGGTAAAAGTCAAAGCACTGTTCGTGGCGGGGTGCGAAATAGACATTACGTCATGGTAAGAAGAGTACATCCAGTCAAGGCATCGCCTTGTTGCCATGTCCTCTCACAGTTCCTCTCGTCTACCACTCCTACCAAACATTTTCTCTCCTCTCTTCCCCTTCTTTTTTCCTTCCTTATCCTCTGTTATATTGTTTCTGTTCTGTTGTCTTCTCTATTTTGCTCTTCTCATCTGCCCCTTTCCCTTTTGCTTTCCACCCATATCACATCACTGAACCCACCCCAAATCCAAACATTTATAATATCTATTATAGATAGACACTCATTGTCTCATTATCTCGGTTATATGCTCCGTAACACTGAACAATACGGGTTGCCCTTAGCAACCATTATTTGTTTCTCTGAATGACGAATGTCTAATATAATATTACATTATTATAATCATCTTGCTCCGCCTTATATTCTACTCTCACCTTCTCATGCTGTCATTATACGCGAATCAAATTCATCTTTTTATCATCCACTTTGATAACTCTTCCACTTTCCTTATCTCTCGCTCTCTTTTATACACATACACATATACATGAGCATAGACACACCCACACCCACACACATACCCCCCCCCCCTCTCTCTCTCTCTCATTCTGTGTCCCTATTGCCCCCATCTCTCTTTCTCACTCTCTCTCTCTTCTTCTTCTTCTTCTTCTTCTTCTTCTTCTTCTTCTTCTTCTTCTTCTTCTTCTTCTTCTTCTTCTTTTTTCTTCTGTGTCTGTCTGTGTCTCCATGTCCTTTTGGTCGCACTATTGTCTTAATAAGCAACTGTCGAGGCCATTGTGTTGTATGTTACCTTGCGTCATCCTACGGGGCGGTTGCACTATTTTGATGTTGATCGGAGCTTGTCTCTTTTATGGCTCTCGTGTCGCCACAGTAAGACTCCTCATTAGCCACCTCTGGGCATTGTGTCTACTCAGCTACTTCTAAGTAGGGCGGGAAGATTGGGGGAGGGGGGGGGGGGTGGCGGTGGTTGCAAAGTGAAAATGGGGAGGGGTTTAACAATTGTGTGTATATACATGTATGTATGTCTGTTTGTATGTATGTACATGATGTGTCGTGTAATGTCCGTATTAACACATAAATGGTGCAGAGAAGAAAACAAGGGGGGGGGGGGGGGCGAATGTGTGGAAGTTTGCGTGAATGTGAGTGTATGTGGGCGAGAGAGAGAGAGAGGGGGGGGGGGGGGACGACGCAGGAGGTGGCGGACGACGCAGGAGGTGGCGGGGGATGGAGAGGGGAGACCAGGAAAAAGAGAAAGAAAGCTCATTGTGTCCAACATGGGTGCTGTGCGCGTGAATAAGTCAGTGGGTGTGTGTGAGTGTGTGAGTGTGTGCGTGTGTATTTATGTAGGTGTGTGTGATTATAACAATTGATGATTGTAACAATTGGGTAATTATATTTAATATCTTCAGGTATTTTATTGTAATTAATTTGTACTTACAAATGCATATATATATAATTTGCATGATTGTTCTGTTTAATTTGTGTTAATATATTTAAACTGATTGTATGAATTTAATTTGTATTATTATGGAATCAGAATAAAGATCTTTGAAAAAAAAAGTGTGTGTATATGCGTGTGTATGTGTGTGTGTGTGTGTGTGTGTGTGTGTGTGTAAATGTGTGTGTATTTAATAGCGTAGTGGGTGGGAGCAGAGAGGCAGGTGTCACCAAATAATAAACGAAAAGGGGAATGAGGGTGAGTAGTTGAAGATGTGAAAACAGAGACTGGGTGGACGTGTAGGAGGAAGTGCACTCGAAGATACAAGTCAAGCCAAAGTCAAGGAGTCAAGGAGAAGGAGAAGTAGACAGCAATATTTAGTAATTAGTTCTGGGATTAGTGCCCTCGACCAGAAAAATGTCTAGATGAAGAGAGAAACAATCAGCTTCAAGAATAAATGAGCCGTGGGCGAAAGTTCAAGGAAAACAATATAAGGAATGACCGAAGTCGTAAAGCAGCCAGACATGTTTGCTCCTTTTATCGAAGACAGATATTAAGTCCTCCCGGCAATGAAGTGAAGTGTATGTACTTTTTTGACCTGGTTACCCCGGTAACAAAATTGTGAAGTATCCCAGTATAAAGTGTTGTGTCTTTTTATGGTTAAGCATTAAAATAAGTTGTTCCTGTTATTTGGATTCAGACGAGAGGCGAACACACACACACACACACTTCAAATATTTTGTGTACTGAAATACCTACGTAAATGTAATTGTTAGCATGCATTTTGTTTTATGCTTTAGTTCCGTGTAGCCTTTTAGAACACCATTCTTCATCTCATGAATTTTACCCCCACCCACCATATTTAGTAATTCCTTTCTCATGCTTTGCCCATTTCTTTGCCCCCCCCCCCCCCCAACTTCCTACTCCACCCACGTTCTATTCCACATGCATGCTGGCACTTGCGTCCTCCTTATTCGTAGTTTCAATAATTTGTATTGTATTTCACAAAGCCATTAATCATTGTCAACCATTTTCATTTCTGTAAGGTACTTTCACTTCTGTGATCCACGGCGCCTGTTCCTGATATAAGTTCTTAACCCTTATTGAGCCACTAATGAATTATTTCATCATAAATGCACACAATCACATAGAGCAACATTTTGTCTGACAGACGAAGGGTTAAAAGCATCTTTCATCTTGTTGCAGATATTGAACCTTATCTAACCCCTGGGAAATAGTCCAGGGGGCTTGATCAATACACGCGTTGTTTCACACACGATGGCCTCTACAATCCGTGGAAATAGAGGTGAACTCCAGGCCACCCGCGGGCAATCATGTTGCGTGTGGTTTGGTGTGTACACAAGCGGAATCTGATATTAATAATGTATATTTATAATTTCTAATCACATATGCATCACATTCAGATGAAACCCCCTTCCTCCAGTCATTTCTCACATGATCAGATTTTCCACGTATTGGGATGGTTTCTTTATATCCCGATTTGAGTGCATCGATGCAGAATTTAGTTGAGTCGTATTCCCCCAATACTGCGAAATGTACAATCCCGAGCTGAATTAATTGCCCAACCTTCACGTAGGTATCTCGAGTGTCAGTGTGTGCAAATTCAAGGTCAGGGAAAGAAGAAGTAAAGATTACAGGAGCCGTAATCGTCTCTGAGATGTTCAGCCTTGACAACGTGAAAGAAATGCCTCAAATACGGGAGCTGCACCCTCAAACCTAGTTTTTTTGTAGCTTCCATTTTTATTTTCTTTATATATGTACAGTTAATGTTCATACGATTCTGAAATAAAAACCCATTTGAAATAATCCAAGCGTAGATCAAACGATACAGGGACCAATGAGAGCGGCAGAATGGTCCACCCAAAAAGCGAATTACCTTAAGGAAAAGCAAAACAGGCACCAGAACATAAAATGTAATGTGAAAAATAGGAATCCTACAAAAAACTTTCAATTGGCATAATTAACATGAGCCTGTGACGTCATAGTTGAGTTGGGATTTCTAAGTTTTAGCACAGAATCCCACCAGGTTCTATTTTAGAAATCTGTATTGGAACTTGTTATTGGTAATTCCTATAATTTCACTTGACTTGTAATAGTGTGTGTGTTACATTAACATTTACATTTTAGTTGGATTTCATTGGCAGCACATATCTATGCAGGTGAATGGTATCCGTAACGTAACTGTTCACTGTTCATTGCTTGCTTCACACATGTGCACACATTAGACAACAAGACTGTGTGATGTAAAAGGCCATACCATTGCAACATGCGATCATTAGAAAATAAAATGGCAATAACTGAAAGCTGATGTCTGTTTCCATGGTAATCACAGTATTATTTCCAATATTTTACTCTGACGTCATTTCTATATCGAATATGTAATATTCATTATGAATAAAGTACCAGTAACATTAGCCCGGTAATGATTAATCGCAGTGGAACCATGGTAATTTGACTTGCAAATGATACCCAAGATATATAATTTATGTTATGGTTTGAAGGTTACTGTGAATGATGACACGTTCTCTAATGCGCAAGAGAAACTTATGTCACGTTGGCATCATTCTCCTCTCTCTTCCTCTCTCTTCCTATTATATTTCCTCTTCCTCTCTCTTCCTATCCTATTCTCTCTCCCTCTCACTTCATATCCTATTCTCTCTTCCTCTCTCTTCCTATTCTTGTCTCTCTTCCTCTCCATTCCTATTATTTTTTCTCGTCCTCTCCTTATCCCACTTTTCTTTGTATATCCATCACATGTTCATACCCCCCCCCACACCTCTCTCTCTCTCTCTCTCTCTCTCTCTCTCTCTTCCTATAAATATGTTGTATTCTTTGTTCGTACTTTCTTCTTCTTCTTCTCTCTCTCTCCATCTATCTTTCTTTTTCTGTTCTCTCTCTCTTTCTCTCTCTCTCTCTTTGATATTTCTATCGCTCACTCCTTCGTGTTACTGCATCTCCACTTAAATTTCTTATTCAGTATGTTTTTTTTTTCTTTATTTGTCCCCCCCCCTCTCTCTCTCTCTCTCTCTCTCTCTCTCTCTCTCTCTCTCCCTCTCCCTCTTTCTATCAATATCTCCGCAGTGTCCTTATTTATATACCACTTTCTCTCATACCGTCACCACCCCCCCCCCCCCCCCCCCATTTTATGCAACATTTCTTTACTCCCATGACGCCTCTCTTCGTCATTCACCCTCTCCCACATTTTCTTTGGGGTAAAGCTGCAATTAAGATTGCAATTACTTCATGTATACAATCATACTAGCTACCCTTGACCTATTAAAAGTCATTCAACCCCGGAGAGTGTTTCTTCCACCCTGTTATCCCTCGCTACACAAACACAAGGTGGTAACAAGTCTATTCACTCCTCACCCCTCCCTCTAACGACTGATAGATGCAACGTCAGAAATGCTGTCAATAATTAAAATCAGAAAGCAGTTCAAGCCACGCAGCATCATTCGGCATAATTACGTTAGGTGCACTAACGCTATGATACCGTATCAAAGAGAAACAAGTGACAAAAACACATCATTTGTTTCACTGATTATAATGTACTGCTCATGTCCCTATTTCTGACATCATTTTAACCAATAGCAATCAAATATGTAGAGACTGTTGCTGCCCAAACTGACTCTTTTCAGCATATGTTTCTTGTCTTTACTTTTTTTCAATATGTATTTTACTACTTTCCATCATTATCTGTCTCCTTTAATTTCCATTTAACCTCATATTTATCGGGTTTAATACTCAAAACAAAATCTAACATATCGTGTAATATTACTATAATCTCCCCTCCCTATTGTTCTTCTTCACGTCATTTTGCCAATGATTATTGTGGTTTATCACTGAAAAGATATCGTTCAGTTGTAGTAATACCATAGGATATGACGGACATGTTTTTGCTAGTTTACACTAAATATCACTTTGACATACTTGCATCCTTCTGCCAGGAAGAGGCAGATTAATTTATGATCACGTGATCGACGCTCGGAGTCAAACGTTCATCCGTTCACGGACGAATCGGCGCGAGTTAGGGGCTAATTATTTGTCGATGATGACCGAGCATGGCGTGACTTATTTGGGAGGTTTCGTGTGAAGAATTGTGGAATTGCGTTGTTGATGGTATGATTGTGCCTTTGTTCCCCCTTTAGAAATCGCCCATACCGATCGAAAGGTCGCATGAGAGGATAATGCGAGCCTTGTCCACATTTAAAATCCAATTTATTTGAGTCAACAAAACGGACAATGTGTAAAATGTGGTGGCTAGTAAATGGTTTCATTTTGGAACGTTTGTTTGTTCGATTTTTTTTTCATATTCTTTTTCTCTTTTTCTCTTTTTCCCTCTTTTTTTTTTTTTTTTTGGGGGGGGGGGGGCTTAGAGGGTTGGTACAGAGAGTCATCTCGGTTAATATGTGTTGCCTTTTGTACCTTGAGTAAATAATAATTAACGGTAGCACACCCACCCACACGAACAATTATGGTTTCATTGGCAAGATGCATATTAGCATTATAGTGTGGTTAAAACAAGTGGGCATTGTGGTGACGAATGTCGCCCTTCACAGGGGCTTTGCTGGGTCAGCGAGATGTTTCAGTGATTTAAAGATTTTATGCATGACATCTAAAAAATCAACTAAAGTATTTACATATTTCATTAACTGTTCGGACGCTGTCCATTCACAATAGCATTGGTACATAAACGATACTACAACATCCACCTATATGACAACGGCACTGAAATTCTGACAAATTATAATGCACCGCTGAATCATAATGTGGAAATGTTTCCATTAAAGATTGATAAATGCTCGGTCTCTGAGTCAGCCCATCTCGGTTAATGTTGATTCATTAACAGTCAGATGCTAATCCTCTAAGTAGGAGTGGCGTTATTATGTCCACTAGGTAATCTACTGTCTCTCCCCCTTGTCGGCAAGGAGTCAAAAGTTCAGTGCCTGACGACCTCGCATTGTCATCACGCACATGATGACGACAACAACAACACCAACAACACGTGACGACGGCAGCAGCCAGAATAGTCTGCGCAATTGTGGCAAGCGTGACAACGGAAGTGACATGACGCGCAATTCATTACAATGTTGTCGCCTCCCATTCCGTAAAAGCAAACGTGTGATTCACTTTATTCATCGCGATGACATCTTGTTTTCCATTCCATACGGGGTGACCTGAGAGTGAGACTGTCTTGATGATGTTCAATGTGATCTAATTCCATCTCTTACTGATCTACTTCTGCTTCTCAAGCGTTCTCTCCAAGCACAACAGATGGGGTATAGCGACTTAGTTCCACGAGTATCATCTTTAAAGGCAGTGTATCAGTTTTGCATGTCAAAATTTTTAAGTTGTCCAAATATAACAGTATGGGTAGAAGAAAATATTGCTTAGGAATTTCCCTTACAATTTAAGAATTAAGTCATTAATTTAAATTGCAATACATCTGTCGCTACATTGCAAATTGTTTGTGTATTTTTGGCGGGTCGTCTAAAAATACTGCAGACTCTTAGCCCTACACTTTGTGTTACCATCACAATCACAGCACCTCAATGTTTACCATTACCATGATTACTAGTACTTGCCGTCTCTTCTATACGATGTGATCATTTGTACAACTTGGAAGCTATCATTCTCAATAAAACCTGAGAGACAAACTACCAATCATTGGACCAAGTATTTTTAGCAATATTTGTTTTCAAATGTACGTTACTGGTAAATTGTACATTTCACAGACTTGTCCCATATGTTAAACTCATGCTTCTAGCAATGGCTTGCAGCATTTGATTTTTTTTCTATAAGGGCTATACTACCTTTAATGTAGTGAGGACAAGGGGATGTGGCAAATGTAAACACGCACCCGGTCCGTATTGTGCTCACGCCCTTGCTCAGTGTAGGGTGAAAGAGGACACTCTTACGCAATAGGAGCACATTTTACGAAACAAAAGGAACATTCGGTCCGGGAGCACGTTTTCACATCAGATAACAACAAAACACAAAAATAGAAACCCTAGATAGTAACTAGAACGTCTAGTATAAGGACAAACCTTCAGCTGTCGGGGAATAAAAACAAGACAATGAGCATAATAGAGGGCCCGGCACATCCCAATGATATTTCAGTCATAACAGACCATCCAGACAGCCCCGTGTTTAGTGGCTAATCAATAAACACAAGGTCTTGATTTCAAAATAAATTATGTACAGTTCGCTGAAGGACAGGACGATTGACCGCTACGAATCTGCGATATCGAAATCAATTGAAATGGTTACCGTAACGCACGTAAAAGTCTAAATCCCATTGAGAATAGAAACAAACGTCATAAAAAATCGACACGTTTATATTTTCCACTGAGATGACATAATCCCGAGGCAATCACACGGAAGGTTAGGGGACACCAGTCATATAACAGGGTCCCTGGTTTCCGTGAAAGTCTATTATGTTTAAACCGCGCAGTGCATGTAGTGTGAAGGTCCCTTGTGAGGGCGACGCCCCGAGTCTGTACACACGTGCTAAATCGAACCATTTCCTCAAAACATGTGTCTGCAACATTATACTTCAAAGCGAATTATCAGTTGTGTCTTAAAAGATGTACACATACAGGCTATTCAAACTAGTCTATGGAGCTTCAGACCCATTGATTCAGACTCGCTCCCATCTGCTGCCTTCTCTGGCCGAGAATTTAGCCCGCCCTCATACCCCTTCGATTCCGACATTTATCATTTGTAATTTATTTGTGATTTATTATTTTTCCGTAACTCAAAGTAATTACAATTATACAAATATAACATGATAAACATGCATCAAATAAATGTCTGAAATAGTGCACGAATAGTAATGATGGAGATAATGCTGAGTTTGTGGAGGAGTCCCCAAAACAGAGCTTGTCAGCAGGACCCCATTGAACGAAGAAAAAAAATTTTTAACAAATATTATTAATAAATTAGAAACCAATTGATGTAACTATATTGATGAATGAAAAAAAAAATCATCAGAAATAAGGCAAGGGGGAGGGAGAGGGGACGGAGGGTGGGGATGGGGTGGGAGCAGGGTGGTTGTCGGTATGAGATGCATTAATGAAATTATTGTGATGTATTTGTATGTGTGGATATTTAGGAAAGCAGGATGATTGATTGATTTGCATCGATTTGTATCACTTTTGTTATTTTACAAGATTTACAAGATTTTATAAGACATAACCATGCAAGTCTTCAAGTATGTGAGGCACTGTGCTAGGGCAAACTTGAACTGAATCATGGATGATATAGGATCAACGGCTTGTAATTCTGGAAATATAAAAAAAAATATGAAGAATATCATAGAAACCGGCCTCGATATCACAAGAAAAAAAAAGGAAAGTCAGTTAATTTGATGTATGTAGGATAAAAGAATATCTTAGCCTGCGTTATACGTATCAGTGAAGTACTATCGAAGCAAGTGGGAAGAGTAATGTTATTTATCAGAAAGTTTATGCTGCGATATCATTCCGACTGATGAGTTGTATAGCATCGTATAGCATCGTATTCGGGTCGGGGAGATAAAGGTTTATGTGTGCATGCATGTCTTCTTTTTTTTTTCTCATATATATGTGTATATAAGGGGTTTCATTCTTCCTTTTTTGCTCATTAACTGATGTTTTATCAAAGAAAATTATGCTGTAGAAACAAAATGAAGACTTGTATTATATTATTTTGCTTATATTGATTTATATGGATGTATTGATGCTTATTTTGAATGAAATCCCCAATAAAAACATTATGAAAAAGAAATTCATGCATAATTTAAATTGCGCGCAGTTACTAAAAATAATTATCAAAATAGTGCGGTAAGAATCCAGTGATCGCGTTGTGATACGGAACTCATACCAACATGTCATTCATTTGCATATGCTAAATTTTCTCAGCATTTCATTACAAAAGCCATATTCCTTCAAATATGATGCAAATTTTCGACCTCACTCAAGTGAACTTTGTTCATGTTGTCGCTAATAAAACACTTCTCTTTCAAACTTTACATACTTCAGAATTAAGATTTTGTTTGTCACCTTCCTTAATGAACCGCTCAATACCCCCCCCCCCCCCCTTGTTTCATATATCATCAGGACTAAATCCGTCGATGTCATGACTTTGTAATTATCATATAGCGATCGAGTGAACAATAGGTTTCTACTCAATTTGAATGATGTGCTCGGCTGATGTTACAAGGTCGTTGATATTGCACATATTTGAAGTAAATCTAATATGTCATGTTTTCTGATGACACATAGACAAGTGATTATTGTTCTAGAATTTGATTGATATTCGTTGTCATCAATTTATCAATTTGACATTGAGCTAACTCACGTCTCCATAAACATTCACAAAAATTAATGGAATTTATTGTTCATTGTTAACATCATTCTATCGTGCTCAATTCTTTACATGACGCTGTAACGTACCGGAAATTGACTGGCTTAGAAGTAAATCTCACCACATCAGAACATCTACCATCTTTAAACAAGCCATTGTCTTCTGAGGTCAGTAGTGTAAGCTATGCGCATCTCCCAATGGAGTGATATAAGCCGGGGCTTCTGTCAACAAGTACATCACTTCATAAACATTTCGGTCGGACACGCTGATTGGTTGGCGGTTGGAATGGGTGAGTCATTGTCATGCGCAAACAGGCGATTAGAAATTTGATACTGTTATTTTGGCGCGCTTTTGATATGGCTCTTCGTCTGCGTGCGTGAATAGAAAGATATTGATGTGCTAACCAGCCAGAGTGGGTTATACCGCCTGTTTTGCGAAACACACATGGGCGATTGTTTACCTGGCGGCTTTAAAAAGGGGCTTCCTGTCTCCCCGGTTTTCTTGCGGTTTGTACATTTGGACAAAAAGAGGGGGAGAAGAATAACAAGAGTTGATTTATGGTTTATTGATTTGTCATTGTCACTGTGGCGTGGCATTTGTCAAATTTTCAATAAAAAAAGCCCAAGAAAACAGGCAATCAGATTTTAATCGGGGATGAATTATTGATCAAACTGATACAGTTGACTAAGTGATAATATAACACGGAATTGCAGGTAAATAATTGTCCTTTGTCTATGAAACCGAAAATGGAATGAGTACTGAACAAATGTCTTCAAAGTCTGTAACAAAAAATCGTTTGTTTTGAATTTATCATCCCTCCAGGCACTAAAGATTCACCCATGTCGAACAAAATGTTTTATTCCAAATTCAATCACTTGGAATGACTATTTTAAGGAAATGTAAATGGTGGAGCCATGCAACTTTGTAATTGTACACGAGACGGTTTCGTTATGTATAATACCATGATAATTATGGACAAGAATACATGCAAGTGTGATTACTATTCATATTACTAGTTTCAGTCTTGATAATAATTTTGCTTTATCTGTGGGAGCCCATCAATATTCATTCAATTCGCTTTTTTTTCTTGCTATTTTACTTCCTGTCCCTGTCTGTTTGTTTACTCCCTTATCATGATTATTTTCGTTTCTCTTCCCTTCCCCCGGTTTTTCCTTCTCTTTATATTCTCATTTGTATAGATAAATACCAGGTTCTTAAATAAACTTTAACTCCACGACAGTCGCACTGTTGGGAAGTTTATTTATCTAAATCCTTGTCTTGCATAAGAAGAATCATGCCGTTTATCTTTTCCTAATTGTCTTAGGAAATTTATCATCCGCAACCAGATTTGTTACAGCACAAAGAGCCAGTAGCAACTGACCAGGGCACCCCGGCAGTCATTGTGGTTATCACTCTGTCGACACGAGAGTGTATAGTAAGGTCAAGGGTGCGACGCGATGCGAAATGAACCCGCTAGTATGGATAACAATAACACAAATAAGAGAATGGGTGCATTCCCTTTCAGTATATCAGTGCAATGGATTGTCAACATACGACACGCTACAGTATTTATATATATTTTGTGGATATTTAATCTTAAATTCAGTTCCAAGATCATATACGAAGGAAATTGCACAGTTCTTTCTTTTTTACATATCAATCCCCCTGACTTTCTGCACGATCAAATCTACAATAAAAAACACACTCCTTATCGAACTTTTTGGACGACCAACAGTGGGAAATTGGGCAGATTCTAGGGTTACCCAAGTGATCGCTAATCGCATTTAATGCTGATGGGGGGGGGGGGGCGCCCCCAGACGCCGCCAAATGAAAACTTGATATGTTTGAATCGAGAATTACTAAAAAAAATATGGACTGTTTTTTTTTCTTTTATGTTTGTTGCTGTTTGGGGGAGTTTTGTTTTGTTTGTTTGTTTGTTTGTTGTTGTTGTTGTTGTTTTTTTTTTTTTTTTTTTGGGGGGGGAGCATCCCCACCACTATGAAATGCAGTAAGTGGTCATCCGGGTATCTTTGGAGTGTGTACGACATTTTGCACTGCGTCAGTCGAGATTACCTCTCGAGGGTCTGATACGTCTGATAAAGATCTTTAACGGCTAAACTGATGCAAGCATCCAGGTACGTCGTAGCCTCAGCTTGGGTCAACTCTCTCTAACACCCCCCCCCCCCTTTTTTTTTTCTTCTCTCTCTCTTTCTCTCTCTCTCTCTCTCTCTCCCTCCAATGTCCAATTCCACTTAAGGCGAATCTTCCATAATTTCCACTTCAAAGTTAACGCCAATAATAACACATGGATTATTCATGTTATTCATAAGAACACACACAAGAGAAAACAAAGGACAAAAAAAAGGGAAAGATAGAAGGGAAAGGGCATTTCTCCCCGGCGGCTGATGAAGAAGGACCTCTTTGAAACTTTGTTGCCAGGGCAACGAGGATAAACTTCGCGCGACTCTTTCAACTCCAACGGGTTTGAGATACATCATGCTCGCTCGTCCGAACAAGACAACTCGACTTGGCACGAACGGCGGGCACTTAAAAGTGGACTCCGGAGCGGAATTGATTCGAATCGGCCCATAATTTTCGTGGTGAACGGTGGGGATGATGGTTTTTGTCAAAAAGAATTACCGCGAAGTTTGGATGAATCAATCCTTTTTTCTCTCTATTTCATCTGAACTCTCTCTCTCCCATGTGTTTCCTTTCAATAATACCCCATTTGATTACAATTTAGATTTAGATATTTATATTTTCTTATTTAACCATGACGTGTTTTTTCTTTTAAGTTCGTAACTTTTGTATTCTCCACGTCGTCTTCAGAATCTCGATGAGTGAGGTAAACTTCCCTTCAAGGCGCTCATGGTAAGGGTAAATATGCACCGGTTGATGAGTGAGAAGAAGCTAGGAAGGTTACACCTCGCAAGCATCCTCTCTGATTGCCCCTAACCCGCCCCCGTCCCTCCACCCCGCCCCCACCCTCTCACACACCCACACATACCCCCACATACCAGCACACAAACACGCAACCAAACTTATACATGCTAAATATGTTACTCATTGCGGATAGATGGCTACTGATTGCGAGACAAACGATTATCAGTAGCCAAACTTATACATGTCAGAGTATTTTTCTTTGTTGATACCTATCGGACACGGCTTAGATAATTTTGATGTTCTTTGTTCTGTACAGCACATACTAAATGTTCTTCATCTACTCTTGCTTTTACTTTCACCGCAGGGGGTCTTTTGTTGACATCTGTAAAGGAAGCAGTTGCGGTCGCAAGTCTGTCGAGTGAGATGCATGCATTGTTTGTGGTTTTGTTTTATCCGCCAGTATTTCTTCCTGCACGGAGCGGCTTATTGAGTATTGTTTGAGCGGTGTGTCCATCATGGTTTGCAAGTATAGGTATACGAAATACATGCCTCTTAAAACTCATTTTCAAACGCACGGCCCAAAGAACAACACAAACACACACTAATTTTAGGTCCCTACATACTCATGACCCTTTGTACTGACGCCTGATCTATGAAGACTACTGATGTAAAAACAAAATATTTATGATGATAAAAAATACAGTGATACAAAATTCAATGACTAAGGGAGTGGATAACTATTACGATCATCAAACAATATCATGTTGTTTCTTATTGGTCAGATTATTTATACCGCCATTTCTCTTTGAGTAATAGTTTTCATATCCCAACAGCATGACTTGTAGTCACATACATAGAATGTTGGATTAGCAATGTCCAACCGCGTGGAACGCTGATTAGGTCTTCACTCGTTATATTCATCGATATCGATTATTATCATTAAGTGGGTATTGTTGGAATGCTTATTTGCAGTACATCATATATATTTTTATTTCTCTGTTCAAAAAGATGGGGAGGGGTAGGGTTAGGGGGAGAAATAAGAACAATAGCCCGTCTTCGTAAAAGAATATCGCCGATCACACCTAAACTAAAGGCTCAGATCTGTGGCGTCATGCCATGGACGGTCTATTGCAAAACTACATCATACAGTGCCACATGCTATTAAACACGTGCGTTAATTAAAAAAAAATCCTTATATTTTTATAAGGTTTGTGTGCATCAGATAAGTAATTAGAACATTACGATACCTTTTTTTTTTATTATTAGGTGGTCTGCCATGCCATGGCAGATCACCTCTTGTTTTTGTCCGAATTTTCTTTCTTTATTATTAGGTGGTCTGCCATGCCATGGCAGATCACCTCTTGTTTTTGTCCGAATTTTCTTTCTTTATTATTATTAGGTGGTCTGCCATGCAGATCACCTCTTGTGTTTGTCCGAATTTTCTTTCTTTATTTCTTTATTTATTTATTTTTATTCCAAATTTTTGTGGCATGGATATCTCAACAATGCATGGGCCATTTTTCATGAAATTTTCATCATGCATGGATATGTACGTGAACATGTTCCAGCAACATTTTCAAGGTCATGACGTCATCGTGACGTTATCTACGAGCAGTTTAATGAAAATCTATTATTTCATGTAGCTCTAGAACCAATCATTTATAGCTAATGAAAATTGACATGCATAAATTTAATGATAATACAATTAATTTCAATAAATAAAAACGCGCGCGTACGCGTACGTTAGTGCAAAAACGCGCGCGCAAAATTTTAAAATGCTCCAAATCAACTCAAAATTGTTTTGCATATGTTTCAGGCCATTTCTAGCATTTCAAAAATTTCCGCGCGTGCGCGCGCGTTCGCGCGTTTTTCCGTGCATAACGCGAATAGAACGTCAAAATTCCGTTTTTTTACTAAATTCATGTTACTGACACTACATACAACACATCCTGTCATTTTGAGCCATTTCCATGCAATAACAAGGTCGTGCGGGTGCGTCAAAGTTGAAAGTCTGCGCGTGCGTCAATACGTTTTTGTGTGCAAACATTGCAAAAAACATGACTACCTTCAATCGGCCATAGCTCCTCAGAATGGCCGGTGACCCCCAATTTTTTTTTAATATTTGGAAAGAGTATTAAATGTAGATGTCATTTCATGTGTCATTTTACCAGTAAGTACATGGTGACGTCATCATATTGCCATATGAATCGAAAAAAATGAATTTTCAATTATGACGTCATGAACTTTTTTACCCGCTTTTGCATATCTCAGTAATCCTTTATCAATTTTTTCCCAAATTTCAGTATGTTGTGCCTAGGACGTTGCTCTGTGGCAGGCTTGCCCTAACTTTTCAATTCGTTAACGTCTTCAAGGTAAAAATATGATTATAGGCATTAAAGTCAGAATCACACGTTTTCACGTGTAATGTCAATGGGAGGGTCATTTATTTGAAATCATGAAATGACATGGCAATCTTTCAGGAGCTACATCTTTTCCTATGTTACGATCTTTTACTCTGAAATTTTAGTATGTTGTAGCTGAATCTAGTCGCTTTCAGCCATGTGGTCTCCATTTTTTCATTAGATATCGGGATCATGGCAAAACTTCAGCTTGAATATCGATTTCTAAATCATTCTAGCCACTGCTAGCGGGCATCACGTGAAAAGTGAATGCGAAGATTTGTGGCTCTATGGGTAAGGCGATGTTTTAAGAAAATTCATTTACCAGCCCATGCCAGTGCATGAATTTGCCAATGCAGACCACCTTATACTTGTCCACAAGTATGTCTCGTTAGGTGGTCTGTCGCCAACGACAGATCACCTCTTGATTTCGTTAGAATTTTCTTTCTTTATTATTTATTTATTTATTTTTATTCCAAATTTTTGTGACATGGATATCTCAACAATGCATAGGCCATATTTCATGAAATGTTTATCATGTATGGACATATATGTGAACATGTTACAGCAACATTTTCAAGGTCATGACGTCATCGTGACGTCATCTACGAGCAGTTTAATGAAAAACTATTACCTCATGTAGCTCTAGAACTGGTCATCTCTGTGTAATGAAATTTGACATGCATATAATTAATGAGTAGCTAATTAATTTCATTGAAAAAAAACGCGCGCGTACGCGTACGTTAGTGCAAAAACGCGCGCGCAAAATTTTAAAATGCTCCAAATCAACTCAAAATTGTTTTGCATATGTTTCAGGCCATTTCTAGCATTTCAAAAATTTCCGCGCGTGCGCGCGCGTTCGCGCGTTTTTTCGTGCGTAACGCGAACAAAACGTCAAAATTCTGTTTTTTTACTGGATTCATGTTACTGACACTACATACAACACATCCTGTCATTTTGAGCCATTTCCATGCAATAACAAGGTCGTGCGGGTGCGTCAAAGTTCAAAGTCTGCGCGTGCGTCAATACGTTTTTGTGTGCAAATATTGCAAAAAACATGACTACCTTCAATCGGCCATAGCTCTTCAGAATGGCCGGTGACCCCCAATTTTTTTTCAATATTCTGAAAGAATGGGAAATGTAGATGTGATTTAATGTTCGATTTACCTTTTAAATTTATGTTGATGTCATCATATTGCCATATGAATCGAAAAAATGATTTTTCATGTATGACGTCATGAACTTTTTTACCCGCTTTTGTGTATCTCAGTAATTCATGGTCAATTTTCTCCCAAATTTCAGTATGTTGTAGCTGAGACCTCGCTCCATAGTAGAAGTTGCCTTCATTTTTCATTTTGATGACGTCTTCACGGTGTAAATTTCATTATACGCATGAATGTCAAAATCGCACTTCCGTGTTATGTCAATGGAAGTGGTATTTATGAAATGACATGACGAGCTTCTAGGAGATGTATCTCACTAATATGTCAAGCTTTCACTCTGAAATTTCAGTATGTTGTAGCTGAGTCTACGAGCTTTCCGGAACGTTGTCTCCATTTTTTAATCAGATGTCGGGATCATGGTGAAATTTCAGCTTGAATATCGATTTCTTAATCATTCTAGCCCCTGCTGGGCATTACGTGTTAAGTGAATGGGAAGATTTGTGGCTCAATAGGTAAGGCGCCGTTTTAAGATCTCGAGGCCCCCGGTTCGATTCCTGGCGTGGGTAGGGTCAACTTTTGCATTCCTTTTGCAATGTTTATTTTGCCATCTTCTTCTGTTCTATGCCTCACTTTGTCATTCTCTTTGAGATTTTCTTTCCAATTCTTTTTTCTCTCACCCCATTCTCTTACATGACTATTAATCACGTTAGCATAAACATGTTACCATTTAGGAAATTCTCTGAAATTTTAGTATAATAGGTGCCCTATGAGCTTTCTTGAGCGCTGTCTCACATTGCTTATGGATAGTTGGTGTCACGAATGAAGGTCTATAGTTCACCGTGCATTTTCCAGCCCATGTCTGTGCATGAATTTGCCAATGCAGACCACCTGATACTTGTCCACAAGTATCTCTCGTTATTATTATTTATTTTTATTCCTATTTTTTGTGACATGGATATCTCAACAATGCATGGACCATGTTTCATCAAATGTTCATCATGTATAGGTATATATGTGAACATGTCACAGGAACATTTTCAAGGTCATTGCGTAATCGTGACGTCATGGACGAGCAATTTAATGAAAATCTATTATTTCATGTAGCTCTAAAACCGTTCATCTCTGTGTAATGAAATTTGGCATGTATATAATTAATGACAAGACAATTAATTTCAATGAAAAAAAACGCGCGCGTACGCGTACGTTAGTGCATTAACGCGCGCGTAAAATAAAAAAATGCTCCAAATCAACTAGAAATTGTTTTGCATATGTTTGATGCCATTTCTAGCATTTTTCAAATTTCCGCGCGTACGCGCGCGCGCGCGCGTTTTTCCGTGCGTTTAGCAAACGCAACGTCGGAAAACCGTTTTTTCACTGGATTCATGTTTCTGACACTGCAAACAACACATCCTGAAATTTTGAGCCATTTCTATGCAATAATAAGGTCGTGCGGGTGCGTCAAAGTTCAAAGTCCGCGCGTGCGTCAATACGTTTTTGTGTGCAAAAACATGACCACCTTCAATCGGCCATAGCTCCTCAGAATGGCAGGTGACCCCCAATTTTTTTTTCATATTTTGAAAGAGTGGGAACTGTAGATGCTATTTCATGTATCATTTGGTCGTTAAATACATCATAACGTCATCATATTGCCATATGAATCGAAAAAATCAATTTTCATGTATGACGTCATAAACTTTTTTACCCGTTCTTGCGTATCTCAGTAATCTTTGGTCAATTTTGTTCCAAATTTCAGTATGTGATAGCTGAGACATTGCTCTATGAGAAAGTAGCCCTAATATTTCAATAGGATTCTATCTTCATGGTATGAATTTGATTATAGACATTAATGTCAAAATCGATCGTAAGTACGTGTTATGTCAATGGAAGGGGTATTTATTAAATGACATGACGATCTTGTAGGAGCTGTATCTCGCTTATGTTCAATTCTGTTACTCTGAAATTTTAGTATGTTGTAGCTGAGTCTACTAGCTTTCGGGGACGTCATCTTTATTTTTCAATCAGATGTCGCGATCATGGCGAAATTTCATCTTGAATATCAATTTCTTAATCATTCTAGCCCCTGCTGGGCATTACGTGTTAAGTGAATGGGAAGATGTGTGGCTCAATTGGTAAGGCGCCGCGTTTTAAGATCTCGAGGCCCCCGGTTCGATTCCTCGAGTGGGTAGGGTAAATTTTCGCATTCCTTTTACAATGTTTCTTTTGCCATCTTCTTCTGTTCTATCCCTCACTTTGTCTTTCTCTCGCCCCTTTATCTTACGTGGCTATTAATTACATGTTAGCACAATATACATGTAACCATTTAGGCATGTCTCTGAAATGTACGTTAGTAGACATTGTAGGTGCGCTATGAGCTTTCTTGAGCGGAGTCTCTGATTGCTTATGAATAGATGGTGTCACGATTGAAGGTCCATATCACCGTGCATTTTCTAGCCCATGTCAGTGCATGAATTTGCCAATGCAGACCACCTTATACTTGTCCACAAGTATGTCTCGTTATTTATTTATTTTTATTCCAAATTTTTGTGACATGGATATCTCAACAATGCATACGCCATATTTCATGAAATGTTCATCATGTATGGACATATATGTGAACATGTTACAGCAACATTTTCAAGGTCATGACGTCATCGTGACGTCATCTACGAGCAGTTTAATGAAAAACTATTACCTCATGTAGCTCTAGAACTGGTCATCTCTGTGTAATGAAATTTGACATGCATATAATTAATGAGTAGCTAATTAATTTCATTGAAAAAAACGCGCGCGTACGCGTACGTTAGTGCAAAAACGCGCGCGCAAAATTTTAAAATGCTCCAAATCAACTCAAAATTGTTTTGCATATGTTTCAGGCCATTTCTAGCATTTCAAAAATTTCCGCGCGTTCGCGCGTTTTTTCGTGCGTAACGCGAACAAAACGTCAAAATTCTGTTTTTTTACTGGATTCATGTTACTGACACTACATACAACACATCCTGTCAATTTGAGCCATTTCCATGCAATAACAAGGTCGTGCGGGTGCGTCAAAGTTCAAAGTCTGCGCGTGCGTCAATACGTTTTTGTGTGCAAATAGTGCAAAAAACATGACTACCTTCAATCGGCCATAGCTCTTCAGAATGGCCGGTGACCCCCAATTTTTTTTCAATATTCTGAAAGAGTGGGAAATGTAGATGTGATTTAATGTTCGATTTACCTTTTAAATTTATGTTGATGTCATCATATTGCCATATGAATCGAAAAAATGATTTTTCATGTATGACGTCATGAACTTTTTTACCCGCTTTTGTGTATCTCAGTAATTCATGGTCAATTTTCTTTCAAATTTCAGTATGTTGTAGCTGAGACCTCGCTCCATAGTAGGAGTTGCCTTCATTTTTCATTTTGATGACGTCTTCACGGTGTAAATTTCATTATACGCATGAATGTCAAAATCGCACTTCCGTGTTATGTCAATGGAAGTGGTATTTATGAAATGACATGACGAGCTTCTAGGAGATGTATCTCACTAATATGTCAAGCTTTCACTCTGAAATTTCAGTATGTTGTAGCTGAGTCTACGAGCTTTCCGGAACGTTGTCTCCATTTTTTAATCAGATGTCGGGATCATGGTGAAATTTCAGCTTGAATATCGATTTCTTAATCATTCTAGCCCCTGCTGGGCATTACGTGTTAAGTGAATGGGAAGATTTGTGGCTCAATAGGTAAGGCGCCGTTTTAAGATCTCGAGGCCCCCGGTTCGATTCCTGGCGTGGGTAGGGTCAACTTTTGCATTCCTTTTGCAATGTTTATTTTGCCATCTTCTTCTGTTCTATGCCTCACTTTGTCATTCTCTTTGAGATTTTCTTTCCAATTCTTTTTTCTCTCACCCCATTCTCTTACATGACTATTAATCACGTTAGCATAAACATGTTACCATTTAGGAAAGTCTCTGAAATTTTAGTATAATAGGTGCCCTATGAGCTTCTTGAGCGCTGTCTCACATTGCTTATGGATAGTTGGTGTCACGAATGAAGGTCTATAGTTCACCGTGCATTTTCCAGCCCATGTCTGTGCATGAATTTGCCAATGCAGACCACCTGATACTTGTCCACAAGTATGTCTCGTTATTTATTTATTTTTATTCCAAATTTTTGTGACATGGATATCTCAACAATGCATGGGCCATATTTCATGAAATGTTCATCATGTATGGACATATATGTGAACATGTTACAGCAACATTTTCAAGGTCATGACGTCATCGTGACGTCATCTACGAGCAGTTTAATGAAAAACTATTACCTCATGTAGCTCTAGAACTGGTCATCTCTGTGTAATGAAATTTGACATGCATATAATTAATGAGTAGCTAATTAATTTCATTGAAAAAAAACGCGCGCGTACGCGTACGTTAGTGCAAAAACGCGCGCGCAAAATTTTAAAATGCTCCAAATCAACTCAAAATTGTTTTGCATATGTTTCAGGCCATTTCTAGCATTTCAAAAATTTCCGCGCGTGCGCGCGCGTTCGCGCGTTTTTTCGTGCGTAACGCGAACAAAACGTCAAAATTCTGTTTTTTTACTGGATTCATGTTACTGACACTACATACAACACATCCTGTCATTTTGAGCCATTTCCATGCAATAACAAGGTCGTGCGGGTGCGTCAAAGTTCAAAGTCTGCGCGTGCGTCAATACGTTTTTGTGTGCAAATATTGCAAAAAACATGACTACCTTCAATCGGCCATAGCTCTTCAGAATAGCCGGTGACCCCCAATTTTTTTTCAATATTCTGAAAGAGTGGGAAATGTAGATGTGATTTAATGTTCGATTTACCTTTTAAATTTATGTTGATGTCATCATATTGCCATATGAATCGAAAAAATGATTTTTCATGTATGACGTCATGAACTTTTTTACCCGCTTTTGTGTATCTCAGTAATTCATGGTCAATTTTCTCCCAAATTTCAGTATGTTGTAGCTGAGACCTCGCTCCATGGTAGGAGTTGCCTTCATTTTTCATTTTGATGACGTCTTCACGGTGTAAATTTCATTATACGCATGAATGTCAAAATCGCACTTCCGTGTTATGTCAATGGAAGTGGTATTTATGAAATGACATGACGAGCTTCTAGGAGATGTATCTCACTAATATGTCAAGCTTTCACTCTGAAATTTCAGTATGTTGTAGCTGAGTCTACGAGCTTTCCGGAACGTTGTCTCCATTTTTTAATCAGATGTCGGGATCATGGTGAAATTTCAGCTTGAATATCGATTTCTTAATCATTCTAGCCCCTGCTGGGCATTACGTGTTAAGTGAATGGGAAGATTTGTGGCTCAATAGGTAAGGCGCCGTTTTAAGATCTCGAGGCCCCCGGTTCGATTCCTGGCGTGGGTAGGGTCAACTTTTGCATTCCTTTTGCAATGTTTATTTTGCCATCTTCTTCTGTTCTATGCCTCACTTTGTCATTCTCTTTGAGATTTTCTTTCCAATTCTTTTTTCTCTCACCCCATTCTCTTACATGACTATTAATCACGTTAGCATAAACATGTTACCATTTAGGAAATTCTCTGAAATTTTAGTATAATAGGTGCCCTATGAGCTTTCTTGAGCGATGTCTCACATTGCTTATGGATAGATGGTGTTACGAATGAAGGTCTATAGTCCAGCTTATACTTGTCCACAAGTATGTCTCGTTAGGTGGTCTGTCGCCAACGACAGATCACCTCTTAATTTCGTTAGAATTTTCTTTCTTTATTAGGTGGTCTGTCGCCAACGACAGATCACCTCTTAATTTCGTTAGAATTTTCTTTCTTTATTTATTTATTTTTATTCCAAATTTTTGTGACATGGATATCTCAACAATGCATAAGCCATATTTCATGAAATATTCATCATGTATGGACATATATGTGAACATGTTACAGCAACATTTTCAAGGTCATGACATCATCGTGACGTCATCTACGAGCAGTTTAATGAAAAACTATTACCTCATGTAGCTCTAGAACTGGTCATCTCTGTGTAATGAAATTTGACATGCATATAATTAATGAGTAGCTAATTAATTTCATTGAAAAAAAACGGGCGCGTACGCGTACGTTAGTGCAAAAACGCGCGCGCAAAATTTTAAAATGCTCTAAATCAACTCAAAATTGTTTTGCATATGTTTCAGGCCATTTCTAGCATTTCAAAAATTTCCGCGCGTGCGCGCGCGTTCGCGCGTTTTTTCGTGCGTAACGCGAACAAAACGTCAAAATTCTGTTTTTTTACTGGATTCATGTTACTGACACTACATACAACACATCCTGTCATTTTGAGCCATTTCCATGCAATAACAAGGTCGTGCGGGTGCGTCAAAGTTCAAAGTCTGCGCGTGCGTCAATACGTTTTTGTGTGCAAATATTGCAAAAAACATGACTACCTTCAATCGGCCATAGCTCTTCAGAATGGCCGGTGACCCCCAATTTTTTTTCAATATTCTGAAAGAGTGGGAAATGTAGATGTGATTTAATGTTCGATTTACCTTTTAAATTTATGTTGATGTCATCATATTGCCATATGAATCGAAAAAATGATTTTTCATGTATGACGTCATGAACTTTTTTACCCGCTTTTGTGTATCTCAGTAATTCATGGTCAATTTTCTCCCAAATTTCAGTATGTTGTAGCTGAGACCTCGCTCCATAGTAGGAGTTGCCTTCATTTTTCATTTTGATGACGTCTTCACGGTGTAAATTTCATTATACGCATGAATGTCAAAATCGCACTTCCGTGTTATGTCAATGGAAGTGGTATTTATGAAATGACATGACGAGCTTCTAGGAGATGTATCTCACTAATATGTCAAGCTTTCACTCTGAAATTTCAGTATGTTGTAGCTGAGTCTACGAGCTTTCCGGAACGTTGTCTCCATTTTTTAATCAGATGTCGGGATCATGGTGAAATTTCAGCTTGAATATCGATTTCTTAATCATTCTAGCCCCTGCTGGGCATTACGTGTTAAGTGAATGGGAAGATTTGTGGCTCAATAGGTAAGGCGCCGTTTTAAGATCTCGAGGCCCCCGGTTCGATTCCTGGCGTGGGTAGGGTCAACTTTTGCATTCCTTTTGCAATGTTTATTTTGCCATCTTCTTCTGTTCTATGCCTCACTTTGTCATTCTCTTTGAGATTTTCTTTCCAATTCTTTTTTCTCTCACCCCATTCTCTTACATGACTATTAATCACGTTAGCATAAACATGTTACCATTTAGGAAATTCTCTGAAATTTTAGTATAATAGGTGCCCTATGAGCTTTCTTGAGCGCTGTCTCACATTGCTTATGGATAGTTGGTGTCACGAATGAAGGTCTATAGTTCACCGTGCATTTTCCAGCCCATGTCTGTGCATGAATTTGCCAATGCAGACCACCTGATACTTGTCCACAAGTATGTCTCGTTATTATTTATTTTTATTCCTATTTTTTGTGACATGGATATCTCAACAATGCATGGACCATGTTTCATCAAATGTTCATCATGTATAGGTATATATGTGAACATGTTACAGGAACATTTTCAAGGTCATTACGTAATCGTGACGTCATGCACGAGCAATTTAATGAAAATCTATTATTTCATGTAGCTCTAAAACCGTTCATCTCTGTGTAATGAAATTTGGCATGTATATAATTAATGACGAGACAATTAATTTCAATGAAAAAAAACGCGCGCGTACGCGTACGTTAGTGCATTAACGCGCGCGTAAAATAAAAAAATGCTCCAAATCAACTAGAAATTGTTTTACATATGTTTGAGGCCATTTATAGCATTTTTTAAATTTCCGCGCGTACGCGCGCGCGCGCGCGTTTTTCCGTGCGTTTAGCAAACGCAACGTCGGAAAACCGTTTTTTCACTAGATTCATGTTTCTGACACTGCAAACAACACATCCTGAAATTTTGAGCCATTTCTATGCAATAATAAGGTCGTGCGGGTGCGTCAAAGTTCAAAGTCCGCGCGTGCGTCAATACGTTTTTGTGTGCAAAAACATGACCACCTTCAATCGGCCATAGCTCCTCAGAATGGCTGGTGACCCCCAATTTTTTTTTCATATTTTGAAAGAGTGGGAACTTTAGATGCTATTTCATGTCCCATTTGGTCGTTAAATACATCGTAACGTCATCATATTGCCATATGAATCGAAAAAATCAATTTTCATGTATGACGTCATAAACTTTTTTACCCGTTCTTGCGTATCTCAGTAATCTTTGGTCAATTTTGTTCCAAATTTCAGTATGTGATAGCTGAGACATTGCTCTATGAGAAAATAGCCCTAATATTTCAATAGGATTCTATCTTCATGGTATGAATTTGATTATAGACATTAATGTCAAAATCGATCGTAAGTACGTGTTATGTCAATGGAAGGGGTATTTATTAAATGACATGACGATCTTCTAGGAGCTGTATCTCGCTTATGTTCAATTCTGTTACTCTGAAATTTTAGTATGTTGTAGCTGAGTCTACTAGCTTTCGGGGACGTCATCTTTATTTTTTAATCAGATGTCGCGATCATGGCGAAATTTCATCTTGAATATCAATTTCTTAATCATTCTAGCCCCTGCTGGGCATTACGTGTTAAGTGAATGGGAAGATGTGTGGCTCAATTGGTAAGGCGCCGCGTTTTATTAAGATCTCGAGGCCCCCGGTTCAATTCCTGGAGTGGGTAGGGTAAATTTTTGCATTCCTTTTACAATGTTTCTTTTGCCATCTTCTTCTGTTCTATCCCTCACTTTGTCTTTCTCTTTGAGATTTTCTTTCCCATTCGTTTTCTCTCGCCCCTTTATCTTACGTGGCTATTAATTACATGTTAGCACAATATACATGTAACCATTTAGGCATGTCTCTGAAATGTACGTTAGTAGACATTGTAGGTGCGCTATGAGCTTTCTTGAGCGGAGTCTCTGATTGCTTATGAATAGATGGTGTCACGATTGAAGGTCCATATCACCGTGCATTTTCTAGCCCATGTCAGTGCATGAATTTGCCAATGCAGACCACCTTATACTTGTCCACAAGTATGTCTCGTTATTAGGTGGTCTGCCATGCCATGGCAGATCACCTCTTGTTTTTGTCCGATTTTTCTTTCTTTATTATTTATTTATTTTTATTCCAAATTTTTGTGGCATGGATATCTCAACAATGCAAGAACCATGTTTCATGAAATGTTCATCATGTATGGACATATATGTGAACATGGTCCAGCAACATTTTCAAGGTCATGACGTCATCGTGACGTCATCTACGAGCAGTTTAATGAAAACCTATTACCTCATGTAGCTCTAGAACCAATCATTTATAGCTAATGAAAATTGACATGCATAAATTCAATGATAATACAATTAATTTCAATAAATAAAAACGCGCGCGTACGCGTACGTTAGTGCAAAAACGCGCGCGCAAAATTTTTAAATGCTCCAAATCAACTCAAAATTGTTTTGCATATGTTTCAGGCCATTTCTAGCATTTCAAAAATTTCCGCGCGTGCGCGCGCGTTCGCGCGTTTTTTCTTGCGTAGCGCGTACGCACCGTCAAACTTCCGTTTTTTTACTTGTTTTACGTTTCTGATACTAATACCATCACATTCTGAAATTTTGAGCCATTTCCATGCAAAAACAAGGTCGTGAGAGTGCGTCAAAGTTGAAAGTCCGCGCGTGCGTCAATACGTTTTTGTGTGCAAATATTGCAAAAAACATGACTGTCTTCAATCGGCCATAGCTCTTTAGAATGGCCGGTGACCTCCATTTTTCTTTTAATATTTGGAAAGAGTATGAAATTTAGATGTGATTTGATGTGTCATTTTACCGGTAAGTACATTGTGACGTCATCATATTGCCATATGAATCGAAAAAATTAATTTTCAATTATGACGTCATGAACTTTTTACCCGCCTGTGCATATTTTAGTAATCCTTTGTCAATTTCCTCGCAAATTTCACTATACTATAGCTGAGACCTTCTTCTATAGATCAGATTCCTTCATTTGTCATTTTATTGATGTCCTCATGGTGTAAATTTCATTATACGCATTAGTGTCATAAACGGACGCATGTACGTGTTATGTCAATGGAAGGTGTGATCATTTTGTCAAGTCTCTGAAATGTTAGTATATTGTACGTGACTTAATGAGTTTTCTTGAGCGTTGCCTCTGATTTCAAATAAATAGAGGGTGTCACCAGTTAAGACGATGGTGTTGCCGTGCATTTACCATACCATGTTTGTGCACAAATTTGCCAATGCAGACCACCTTATACTTGTCCACAAGTATGTCTCGTTATTATTTATTTTTATTCCTATTTTTTGTGACATGGATATCTCAACAATGCATGGACCATGTTTCATCAAATGTTCATGATGTATAGGTATATATGTGAACATGGTCCAGCAACATTTTCAAGGTCATTACGTAATCGTGACGTCATGCACGAGCAATTTAATGAAAATCGATTATCTCATGTAGCTCTAAAACCGTTCATCTCTGTGTAATGAAATTTGGCATGTATATAATTAATGACAAGACAATTAATTTCAATGAAAAAAAACGCGCGCGTACGCGTACGTTAGTGCATTAACGCGCACGTAAAATAAAAAAATGCTCCAAATCAACTAGAAATTGTTTTGCATATGTTTGAGGCCATTTCTAGCATTTTTCAAATTTCCGCGCGTACGCGCGCGCGCGCGCGCTTTTCCGTGCGTTTAGCAAACGCAACGTCGGAAAACCGTTTTTTCACTGGATTCATGTTTCTGACACTGCAAACAACACATCCTGAAATTTTGAGCCATTTCTATGCAATAATAAGGTCGTGCGGGTGCGTCAAAGTTCAAAGTCCGCGCGTGCGTCAATACGTTTTTGTGTGCAAAAACATGACCACCTTCAATCGGCCATAGCTCCTCAGAATGGCTGGTGACCCCCAATTTTTTTTTCATATTTTGAAAGAGTGGGAACTGTAGATGCTATTTCATGTATCATTTGGTCGTTAAATACATCGTAACGTCATCATATTGCCATATGAATCGAAAAAATCAATTTTCATGTATGACGTCATAAACTTTTTTACCCGTTCTTGCGTATCTCAGTAATCTTTGGTCAATTTTGTTCCAAATTTCAGTATGTGATAGCTGAGACATTGCTCTATGAGAAATTAGCCCTAATATTTCAATAGGATTCCATCTTCATGGTATAAATTTGATTATAGACATTAATGTCAAAATCGATCGTATGTACGTGTTATGTCAATGGAAGGGGTATTTATGAAATGACATGACGACCTTCTAGGAGCTGTATCTCGCTTATGTTCAATTCTGTTACTCTGAAATTGTAGTATGTTGTAGCTGAGTCTACTAGCTTTCGGGGACGTCGTCTTTATTTTTTAATCAGATGTCGCGATCATGGCGAAATTTCATCTTGAATATCAATTTCTTAATCATTCTAGCCCCTGCTGGGCATTACGTGTTAAGTGAATGGGAAGATGTGTGGCTCAATTGGTAAGGCGCCGCGTTTTAAGATCTCGAGGCCCCCGGTTCGATTCCTGGAGTGGGTAGGGTAAATTTTCGCATTCCTTTTACAATGTTTCTTTTGCCATCTTCTTCTGTTCTATCCCTCACTTTGTCTTTCTCTTTGAGATTTTCTTTCCCATTCGTTTTCTCTCGCCCCTTTATCTTACGTGGCTATCAATTACATGTTAGCACAATATACATGTAACCATTTAGGCATGTCTCTGAAATGTACGTTAGTAGACATTGTAGGTGCGCTATGAGCTTTCTTGAGCGGAGTCTCTGATTGCTTATGAATAGATGGTGTCACGATTGAAGGTCCATATCACCGTGCATTTTCTAGCCCATGTCAGTGCATGAATTTGCCAATGCAGACCACCTTATACTTGTCCACAAGTATGTCTCGTTATTATTAGGTGGTCTGCCATGCCATGGCAGATCACCTCTTGTTTTTGTCCGATTTTTCTTTCTTTATTATTATTATTTATTTATTTTTATTCCAATTTTTGTGGCATGGATATCTTAACAATGCATGGGCCATTTTTCATGAAATCTTCATCATGCATAAAATTTATACGTGAACATGTTCCAGCAATATTTTCAAGGTCATGACGTCATCGTGACGTCATCTACGAGCAATTTAATGAAAATCCATTATTGGATATATCTCTTGAACACATCATTTATATGTTATGAAATTTAATATGCATAAAGTTAATGACGTAACAACTCATTTTAATGACTAAAAACGCGCGCGTACGCGTAAGTTAGTGCAAAAACGCGCGCACAAAATTTTAAAATGCTTCAAATCAACTTAAGATTGTTTTGCATATGTTTCAGGTCATTTTGAGCATTTTAAAAATTTCCGCGCGTGCGCGCGCGTTCGCGCGTTTTTCAGTGCGTTACGCGTACGCAGCCTCAAAATTCCGCTTTTTTACTGGTCTCATGTTTCTGACACTACAAGCATGACACTCTGCAATTTTGAGCCATTTCCATGCAACAACAAGGTCGTGCGGGTGCGTCAAAGTTGAAAGTCTGCGCGTGCGTCAATACGTTTTTGTGTGCAAATATTGCAAAAAACATGACTACCTTCAATCGGCCATAGCTCTTCAGAATGGCCGGTGACCCCCATTTTTTTTTTAATATTTGGAAAGAGTATGAAATATAAATGTGATTCCATGTGTCATTTTACCGGTAAATACATCGTGACGTCATCATATTGCCATATGAATCGAAAAAATGAATTTTCAATTATGACGTCATGAACTTTTTTACCCGCTTTTGCATATCTCAGTAATCCTTTGTCAATTTTCTCCCAAATTTCAGGATGTTGTGCCTAAGACATTGCTCTATGGCAGGGTTGCCTCAACTTTACAATATGTTAACGTCTTCAAGGTGAAAATATGATTATCGGCCATAATGTCAGAATCAGACGTTTTCACGTGTAATGTCAATGGGAGGGTCATTTATTTGAATTCATGAAATGACATGGCAATCTTTCAGAAGCTATATCTTTTCCTATGTTACGATCTTTTACTCTGAAATTTTAGTATGTTGTAGCTGAATCTAGTAGCTTTTCGGCTATGTGATCTCCATTTTTTTCATTAGATATCGGGATCATGACAAAATTTCAGCTTGTATATCGATTTCTAAATCATTCTAGCCACTGCTAGCGGGCATTACGTGAAAAGTGAATGCGAAGATTTGTGGCTCAATGGGTAAGGCAATGTTTTAAGAACGTGCATTTACCAGCCCATGCCAGTGCATGAATTTGCCAATGCAGACCACCTTATACTTGTCCACAAGTATGTCTCGTTAGGTGGTCTGCCATGCCATGGCAGATCACCTTTTAATTTCGTCAGAATCTTCTATCTTCTTTTTATTTTTATTCCATACCCCCCACTTTTTTGTGGCATGTATATCTCAACAATGCATGAACCATGTTTTATCAAATTTTCATCATGTATAGGTATATATGTGAACATGTGCCCGCAACAATTCCCAGGTCATTACATAATCGTGACGTCATCTACGAGCAATTTAATGAAAATCGAGTATTGAATATATCTCTTAAACCAATCATTCATATGTAATGAATTTTAACATGCATAAAATTAATGATACGACAAATTATTTCATGAAATAAAAACGCGCGCGTACGCGTACGTTCGTGCAAAAACGCGCGCGCGAAATTTTAAAATGCTCAAAATCAACTCAAAATTGTTTTGCATATGTTTCAGGCCATTTCTAGCATTTCAAAAATTTCCGTGCGTAACGCGAACGGAACGTCAAAATTCCGTTTTTTTACTGGATTCATGTTACTGACACTACATACAACACATCTTGTCATTTTGAGCCATTTCCATGTAATAACAAGGTCGTGCGGGTGCGTCAAAGTTCAAAGTCTGCGCGTGCGTCAATACGTTTTTGTGTGCAAATATTGCAAAAAATATGACTACCTTCAATCGGCCATAGCTCTTCAGAATGGCCGGTAACCCCTAATTTTTTTTTAATATTTGGAAAGAGTATGAAATGTAGATGTCATTTCATGTGTCATTTTACCGGTAAATACATGGTGACGTCATCATATTGCCATATGAATCGAAAAAATGAATTTTCAATTATGACGTCATAAATTTTTTTTACCCGCTTTTGCATATCTCAGTAATCCTTTATCAATTTTCTCCCAAATTTTACTCTGATGTAGCCAAAACCTTCTTCTATAGATAACTTTTATTCATTTGTCATTTAAATGACGTCTTCATGGTGTAAATTTCGTTATACGCATTAGTGTCATAATCGGGCGCATGTACGTGTTATTTCAATGGAAGGGGTATTTATGAAATGACATGACGACCTTCTAGGAGCTGTATCTCGCTGACGTTTGAATCTGTTAATCTGAAATTGTAATATGTTGTAGCTGAGTCTACGCGCTTTCCGGGGCGCCGTCTCCATTTTTTAATCAGATGTCGGGATCATGGTGAAATTTCAGCTTGAATATCGATTTCTGAATCATTCTAGCCCCTGCTGGGCATTACGTGTTAAGTGAATGGGAAGATGTGTGGCTCAATGGGTAAGGCGCCGTTTTAATATCTCGAGGCCCCCGATTCGATCCCTGGAGTGGGTAGGGTCAATTTTTGCATTCCTTTTGCAATGTTTATTTTGCCATCTTCTTCTGTTCTTTCCCTCACTTTGTCATTCTCTTTGAGATTTTCTTTCCAATTCTTTTTCTCTCACCCATTCTTTTACATGGCTATTAATCACGTTAGCATAAACATGTAACCATTTAGGAAAGTCTCTGAAATGTTAGTATAATAGGTGCCCTATGAGCTTTCTTGAGCAATGTCTCACATTGCCTATGGATAGATGGTGTCACGAATGAAGGTCTATAGTTCACCGTGCATTTTCCAGCCCATGTCTGTGCATGAATTTGCCAATGCAGACCACCTTATACTTGTCCACAAGTATGTCTCGTTATTATTATTAGGTGGTCTGCCATGCCATGGCAGATCACCTTTTAATTTCGTTAGAATTTTCTTTCATATTTATTTTTATTTAATGCACCCCACTTTTTTGTGGGAGGTATATCTCAACAATGCATGGACCATGTTTTATGAAATGTTCATCAAGTATACATGTACATGTGAACTTGTCACAGCAACATTTTCAAGGTCATGACGTCATCGTGACGTCATCTACGAGCAGTTTAATGAAAACCTATTACCTCATGTAGCTCTAGAACCAATCATATATAGCTCATGAAAGTTGACATGCATAAATTTAATGATAATACAATTAATTTCAATAAATGAAAACGCGCGCGTACGCGTACCTTAGTGCAAAAACGCGCGCGCAAAATTTTAAAATGCTCCAAATCAACTCAAAATTGTTTTGCATATGTTTCAGGCCATTTCTAGCATTTCAAAAATTTCGGCGCGTGCGCGCGCGTTCGCGCGTTTTTCCGTGCGTAACGCGAACAAAACGTCAAAATTCCGTTTTTTTACTGGATTCATGTTACTGACACTTCATACAACATATCCTGTCCTTTTCAGCCATGTCCATGCAATAACAAGGTCGTGCGGGTGCGTCAAAGTTCAAAGTCTGCGCGTGCGTCAATACGTTTTTGTGTGCAAATATTGCAAAAAACATGACTACCTTCAATCGGCCATAGCTCTTCAGAATAGCCGGTGACCCCTATTTTTTTTAAAATATTTGGAAAGAGTATAAAATTTAGATGTGATTTAATGTCTCATTTTACCGGTAAGTACATTGTGACGTCATTATATTGCCATATGAATCGAAAAAATGAATTTTCAATTATGACGTCATGAACTTTTTTACCCGCTTTTGCATATCTCAGTAATACTTTGTCAATTTTCTCCCAAATTTCAGTATGTTGTGCCTAAGACATTGCTCTATGGCAAGTTTGCCTTATTTTTTCAAGTTGTTAACGTCTTCAAGGTAAAAATATGATTATAGGCATCAATGTCAGAATCAGACGTTTTCACGTGTAATGTCAATGGGAGGGTCATTTATTTGAAATCATGAAATGACATGGCAATCTTTCAGGAGCTATATCTTTTCCTATGTTACGATCTTTTACTATGAAATTTTAGTACGTTGTAGCTGAATCTAGTAGCTTTCGGCCATGTGGTTTCCATTTTTGTGTCACCGTTCATTTTCCAGCCCATGCCTGTGCATGAATTTGCCAATGCAGACCACCTTATACTTGTCCACAAGTATGTCTCGTTATTTATTTATTTTTAGGTGGTCTGTCGCCAACGACAGATCACCTCTTAATTTCGTTAGAATTTTCTTTCTTTATTTATTAGGTGGTCTGTCGCCAACGACAGATCACCTCTTAATTTCGTTAGAATTTTCTTTCTTTATTTATTTATTTATTATTTATTTATTTTTATTCCAAATTTTTGTGACATGGATATCTCAACAATGCATAAGCCATATTTCATGAAATGTTCATCATGTATGGACATATATGTGAACATGTTACAGCAACATTTTCAAGGTCATGACGTCATCGTGACGTCATCTACGAGCAGTTTAATGAAAAACTATTACCTCATGTAGCTCTAGAACTGGTCATCTCTGTGTAATGAAATTTGACATGCATATAATTAATGAGTAGCTAATTAATTTCATTGAAAAAAAATGCGCGCGTACGCGTACGTTAGTGCAAAAACGCGCGCGCAAAATTTTAAAATGCTCCAAATCAACTCAAAATTGTTTTGCATATGTTTCAGGCCATTTCTAGCATTTCAAAAATTTCCGCGCGTGCGCGCGCGTTCGCGCGTTTTTTCGTGCGTAACGCGAACAAAACGTCAAAATTCTGTTTTTTTACTGGATTCATGTTACTGACACTACATACAACACATCCTGTCATTTTGAGCCATTTCCATGCAATAACAAGGTCGTGCGGGTGCGTCAAAGTTCAAAGTCTGCGCGTGCGTCAATACGTTTTTGTGTGCAAATATTGCAAAAAACATGACTACCTTCAATCGGCCATAGCTCTTCAGAATGGCCGGTGACCCCCAATTTTTTTTCAATATTCTGAAAGAGTGGGAAATGTAGATGTGATTTAATGTTCGATTTACCTTTTAAATTTATGTTGATGTCATCATATTGCCATATGAATCGAAAAAAAGATTTTTCATGTATGACGTCATGAACTTTTTTACCCGCTTTTGTGTATCTCAGTAATTCATGGTCAATTTTCTCCCAAATTTCAGTATGTTGTAGCTGAGACCTCGCTCCATAGTAGGAGTTGCCTTCATTTTTCATTTTGATGACGTCTTCACGGTGTAAATTTCATTATACGCATGAATGTCAAAATCGCACTTCCGTGTTATGTCAATGGAAGTGGTATTTATGAAATGACATGACGAGCTTCTAGGAGATGTATCTCACTAATATGTCAAGCTTTCACTCTGAAATTTCAGTATGTTGTAGCTGAGTCTACGAGCTTTCCGAAACGTTGTCTCCATTTTTTAATCAGATGTCGGGATCATGGTGAAATTTCAGCTTGAATATCGATTTCTTAATCATTCTAGCCCCTGCTGGGCATTACGTGTTAAGTGAATGGGAAGATTTGTGGCTCAATAGGTAAGGCGCCGTTTTAAGATCTCGAGGCCCCCGGTTCGATTCCTGGCGTGGGTAGGGTCAACTTTTGCATTCCTTTTGCAATGTTTATTTTGCCATCTTCTTCTGTTCTATGCCTCACTTTGTCATTCTCTTTGAGATTTTCTTTCCAATTCTTTTTTCTCTCACCCCATTCTCTTACATGACTATTAATCACGTTAGCATAAACATGTTACCATTTAGGAAATTCTCTGAAATTTTAGTATAATAGGTGCCCTATGAGCTTTCTTGAGCGCTGTCTCACATTGCTTATGGATAGTTGGTGTCACGAATGAAGGTCTATAGTTCACCGTGCATTTTCCAGCCCATGTCTGTGCATGAATTTGCCAATGCAGACCACCTGATACTTGTCCACAAGTATGTCTCGTTATTATTTATTTTTATTCCTATTTTTTGTGACATGGATATCTCAACAATGCATGGACCATGTTTCATCAAATGTTCATCATGTATAGGTATATATGTGAACATGTCACAGGAACATTTTCAAGGTCATTACGTAATCGTGACGTCATGCACGAGCAATTTAATGAAAATCTATTATTTCATGTAGCTCTAAAACCGTTCATCTCTGTGTAATGAAATTTGGCATGTATATAATTAATGACAAGACAATTAATTTCAATGAAAAAAAACGCGCGCGTACGCGTACGTTAGTGCATTAACGCGCGCGTAAAATAAAAAAATGCTCCAAATCAACTAGAAATTGTTTTGCATATGTTTGATGCCATTTCTAGCATTTTTCAAATTTCCGCGCGTACGCGCGCGCGCGCGCGTTTTTCCGTGCGTTTAGCAAACGCAACGTCGGAAAACCGTTTTTTCACTGGATTCATGTTTCTGACACTGCAAACAACACATCCTGAAATTTTGAGCCATTTCTATGCAATAATAAGGTCGTGCTGGTGCGTCAAAGTTCAAAGTCCGCGCGTGCGTCAATACGTTTTTGTGTGCAAAAACATGACCACCTTCAATCGGCCATAGCTCCTCAGAATGGCTGGTGACCCCCAATTTTTTTTTCATATTTTGAAAGAGTGGGAACTGTAGATGCTATTTCATGTATCATTTGGTCGTTAAATACATCGTAACGTCATCATATTGCCATATGAATCGAAAAAATCAATTTTCATGTATGACGTCATAAACTTTTTTACCCGTTCTTGCGTATCTCAGTAATCTTTGGTCAATTTTGTTCCAAATTTCAGTATGTGATAGCTGAGACATTGCTCTATGAGAAAGTAGCCCTAATATTTCAATAGGATTCTATCTTCATGGTATGAATTTGATTATAGACATTAATGTCAAAATCGATCGTAAGTACGTGTTATGTCAATGGAAGGGGTATTTATTAAATGACATGACGATCTTCTAGGAGCTGTATCTCGCTTATGTTCAATTCTGTTACTCTGAAATTTTAGTATGTTGTAGCTGAGTCTACTAGCTTTCGGGGACGTCATCTTTATTTTTGAATCAGATGTCGCGATCATGGCGAAATTTCATCTTGAATATCAATTTCTTAATCATTCTAGCCCCTGCTGGGCATTACGTGTTAAGTGAATGGGAAGATGTGTGGCTCAATTGGTAAGGCGCCGCGTTTTAAGATCTCGAGGCCCCCGGTTCGATTCCTGGAGTGGGTAGGGTAAATTTTCGCATTCCTTTTACAATGTTTCTTTTGCCATCTTCTTCTGTTCTATCCCTCACTTTGTCTTTCTCTTTGAGATTTTCTTTCCCATTCGTTTTCTCTCGCCCCTTTATCTTACGTGGCTATTAATTACATGTTAGCACAATATACATGTAACCATTTAGGCATGTCTCTGAAATGTACGTTAGTAGACATTGTAGGTGCGCTATGAGCTTTCTTGAGCGGAGTCTCTGATTGCTTATGAATAGATGGTGTCACGATTGAAGGTCCATATCACCGTGCATTTTCTAGCCCATGTCAGTGCATGAATTTGCCAATGCAGACCACCTTATACTTGTCCACAAGTATGTCTCGTTTATTTTTATTCCTATTTTTTGTGACATGGATATCTCAACAATGCATGGACCATGTTTCATCAAATGTTGATCATGTATAGGTATATATGTGAACATGTTACAGGAACATTTTCAAGGTCATTACGTAATCGTGACGTCATGCACGAGCAATTTAATGAAAATCTATTATTTCATGTAGCTCTAAAACCGTTCATCTCTGTGTAATGAAATTTGGCATGTATATAATTAATGACAAGACAATTAATTTCAATGAAAAAAAACGCGCGCGTACGCGTACGTTATTGCATTAACGGGCGCGTAAAATAAAAAAATGCTCCAAATCAACTAGAAATTGTTTTGCATATGTTTGAGGCCATTTCTAGCATTTTTCAATTTTCCGCGCGTACGCGCGCGCGCGCGCGTTTTTCCGTGCGTTTAGCAAACGCAACGTCGGAAAACCGTTTTTTTCACTGGATTCATGTTTCTGACACTGCAAACAACACATCCTGAAATTTTGAGCCATTTCCATGCAATAATAAGGTCGTGCTGGTGCGTCAAAGTTCAAAGTCCGCGCGTGCGTCAATACGTTTTTGTGTGCAAATATTGCAAAAAACATGACCACCTTCAATCGGCCATAGCTCCTCAGAATGACTGGTGACCCCCAATTTTGTTTTCATATGTTGAAAGAGTGAGAACTGTAGATGCTATTTCATGTATCATTTGGTCGTTAAATACATCGTGACGTCATCATATTGCCATATGAATCGAAAAAATCAATTTTCATGTATGACTTCATAAACTTTTTTACCCGTTCTTGCGTATCTCAGTAATCTTTGGTCAATTTTGTTCCAAATTTCAGTATGTGATAGCTGAGACATTCCTCTAGGAGAAATTTGCCCTAAAATTTCAATGGGATTCCATCTTCATGGTATAAATTTGATTATAGACATTTATGTCAAAATCGATCGTATGTACGTGTTATGTCAATGGAAGGGGTATTTATTAAATGACATGACGATCTTCTAGGAGCTGTATCTCGCTTATGTTCAATTCTGTTACTCTGAAATTTTAGTATGTTGTAGCTGAGTCTACTAGCTTTCGGGGACGTCATCTTTATTTTTTAATCAGATGTCGCGATCATGGCGAAATTTCATCTTGAATATCAATTTCTTAATCATTCTAGCCCCTGCTGGGCATTACGTGTTAAGTGAATGGGAAGATGTGTGGCTCAATTGGTAAGGCGCCGCGTTTTAAGATCTCGAGGCCCCCGGTTCGATCCCTGGAGTGGGTAGGGTAAATTTTCGCATTCCTTTTACAATGTTTCTTTTGCCATCTTCTTCTGTTCTATCCCTCACTTTGTCTTTCTCTTTGAGATTTTCTTTCCCATTCCTTTTCTCTCGCCCCTTTATCTCACGTGGCTATTAATTACATGTTAGCACAATATACATGTAACCATTTAGGCATGTCTCTGAAATGTACGTTAGCAGACATTGTAGGTGCGCTATGAGCTTTCTTGAGCGGAGTCTCTGATTGCTTATGAATAGATGGTGTCACGATTGAAGGTCCATATCACCGTGCATTTTCTAGCCCATGTCAGTGCATGAATTTGCCAATGCAGACCACCTTATACTTGTCCACAAGTATGTCTCGTTTATTATTTATTTATTTATTTATTTTTATTCCAAAATTTTGTGGCATGGATATCTCAACAATGCATAAGCCATATTTCATGAAATGTTCAGCATGTATGGACATATATGTGAACATGTTCCAGCAACATTTTCAAGGTCATGACGTCATCGTGACGTCATCTACGAGCAGTTTAATAAAAACCTATTACCTCATGTAGCTCTAGAACTGGTCATCTCTGTGTAATGAAATTTGACATGCATATAATTAATGAGTAGCTAATTAATTTCATTGAAAAAAAACGCGCGCGTACGCGTACGTTAGTGCAAAAACGCGCGCGCAAAATTTTAAAATGCTCCAAATCAACTCAAAATTGTTTTGCATATGTTTCAGGCCATTTCTAGCATTTCAAAAATTTCCGCGCGTGCGCGCGCGTTCGCGCGTTTTTTCGTGCATAACGCGAACAAAACGTCAAAATTCTGTTTTTTTACTGGATTCATGTTACTGACACTACATACAACACATCCTGTCATTTTGAGCCATTTCCATGCAATAACAAGGTCGTGCGGGTGCGTCAAAGTTCAAAGTCTGCGCGTGCGTCAATACGTTTTTGTGTGCAAATATTGCAAAAAACATGACTACCTTCAATCGGCCATAGCTCTTCAGAATGGCCGGTGACCCCCAATTTTTTTTCAATATTCTGAAAGTGGGAAATGTAGATGTGATTTAATGTTCGATTTACCTTTTAAATTTATGTTGATGTCATCATATTGCCATATGAATCGAAAAAATGATTTTTCATGTATGACGTCATGAACTTTTTTACCCGCTTTTGTGTATCTCAGTAATTCATGGTCAATTTTCTCCCAAATTTCAGTATGTTGTAGCTGAGACCTCGCTCCATAGTAGAAGTTGCCTTCATTTTTCATTTTGATGACGTCTTCACGGTGTAAATTTCATTATACGCATGAATGTCAAAATCGCACTTCCGTGTTATGTCAATGGAAGTGGTATTTATGAAATGACATGACGAGCTTCTAGGAGATGTATCTCACTAATATGTCAAGCTTTCACTCTGAAATTTCAGTATGTTGTAGCTGAGTCTACGAGCTTTCCGGATCGTTGTCTCCATTTTTTAATCAGATGTCGGGATCATGGTGAAATTTCAGCTTGAATATCGATTTCTTAATCATTCTAGCCCCTGCTGGGCATTACGTGTTAAGTGAATGGGAAGATTTGTGGCTCAATAGGTAAGGCGCCGTTTTAAGATCTCGAGGCCCCCGGTTCGATTCCTGGCGTGGGTAGGGTCAACTTTTGCATTCCTTTTGCAATGTTTATTTTGCCATCTTCTTCTGTTCTATCCCTCACTTTTTCATTCTCTTTGAGATTTTCTTTGCAATTCTTTTTTCTCTCACCCCATTCTCTTACATGACTATTAATCACGTTAGCATAAACATGTTACCATTTAGGAAATTCTCTGAAATGTTAGTATAATAGGTGCCCTATGAGCTTTCTTGAGCGATGTCTCACATTGCTTATGGATAGACGGTGTCACGAATGAAGGTCTATAGTTCACCGTGCATTTTCCAGCCCATGTCTGTGCATGAATTTGCCAATGCAGACCACCTGATACTTGTCCACAAGTATGTCTCGTTTATTAGGTGGTCTGTCGCCAACGACAGATCACCTCTTAATTTCGTTAGAATTTTCTTTCTTTATTTATTTATTTTTATTCCAAATTTTTGTGACATGGATATCTCAACAATGCATAAGCCATATTTCATGAAATGTTCATCATGTATGGACATATATGTGAACATGTTACAGCAACATTTTCAAGGTCATGACGTCATCGTGACGTCATCTACGAGCAGTTTAATGAAAAACTATTACCTCATGTAGCTCTAGAACTGGTCATCTCTGTGTAATGAAATTTGACATGCATATAATTAATGAGTAGCTAATTAATTTCATTGAAAAAAAACGCGCGCGTACGCGTACGTTAGTGCAAAAACGCGCGCGCAAAATTTTAAAATGCTCCAAATCAACTCAAAATTGTTTTGCATATGTTTCAGGCCATTTCTAGCATTTCAAAAATTTCCGCGCGTGCGCGCGCGTTCGCGCGTTTTTTCGTGCGTAACGCGAACAAAACGTCAAAATTCTGTTTTTTTACTGGATTCATGTTACTGACACTACATACAACACATCCTGTCATTTTGAGCCATTTCCATGCAATAACAAGGTCGTGCGGGTGCGTCAAAGTTCAAAGTCTGCGCGTGCGTCAATACGTTTTTGTGTGCAAATATTGCAAAAAACATGACTACCTTCAATCGGCCATAGCTCTTCAGAATGGCCGGTGACCCCCAATTTTTTGTCAATATTCTGAAAGAGTGGGAAATGTAGATGTGATTTAATGTTCGATTTACCTTTTAAATTTATGTTGATGTCATCATATTGCCATATGAATCGAAAAAATGATTTTTCATGTATGACGTCATGAACTTTTTTACCCGCTTTTGTGTATCTCAGTAATTCATGGTCAATTTTCTCCCAAATTTCAGTATGTTGTAGCTGAGACCTCGCTCCATAGTATGAGTTGCCTTCATTTTTTATTTTGATGACGTCTTCACGGTGTAAATTTCATTATACGCATGAATGTCAAAATCGCACTTCCGTGTTATGTCAATGGAAGTGGTATTTATGAAATGACATGACGAGCTTCTAGGAGATGTATCTCACTAATATGTCAAGCTTTCACTCTGAAATTTCAGTATGTTGTAGCTGAGTCTACGAGCTTTCCGGAGCGTTGTCTCCATTTTTTAATCAGATGTCGGGATCATGGTGAAATTTCAGCTTGAATATCGATTTCTTAATCATTCTAGCCCCTGCTGGGCATTACGTGTTAAGTGAATGGGAAGATTTGTGGCTCAATAGGTAAGGCGCCGTTTTAAGATCTCGAGGCCCCCGGTTCGATTCCTGGCGTGGGTAGGGTCAACTTTTGCATTCCTTTTGCAATGTTTATTTTGCCATCTTCTTCTGTTCTATGCCTCGATCACTTTGTCATTCTCTTTGAGATTTTCTTTCCAATTCTTTTTTCTCTCACCCCATTCTCTTACATGACTATTAATCACGTTAGCATAAACATGTTACCATTTAGGAAATTCTCTGAAATTTTAGTATAATAGGTGCCCTATGAGCTTTCTTGAGCGCTGTCTCACATTGCTTATGGATAGTTGGTGTCACGAATGAAGGTCTATAGTTCACCGTGCATTTTCCAGCCCATGTCTGTGCATGAATTTGCCAATGCAGACCACCTGATACTTGTCCACAAGTATGTCTCGTTATTATTTATTTTTAGGTGGTCTGTCGCCAACGACAGATCACCTCTTAATTTCGTTAGAATTTTCTTTCTTTATTATTTATTTATTTATTTTTATTCCAAATTTTTGTGACATGGATATCTCAACAATGCATAAGCCATATTTCATGAAATGTTCATCATGTATGGACATATATGTGAACATGTTACAGCAACATTTTCAAGGTCATGACGTCATCGTGACGTCATCTACGAGCAGTTTAATGAAAAACTATTACCTCATGTAGCTCTAGAACTGGTCATCTCTGTGTAATGAAATTTGACATGCATATAATTAATGAGTAGCTAATTAATTTCATTGAAAAAAAACGCGCGCGTACGCGTACGTTAGTGCAAAAACGCGCGCGCAAAATTTTAAAATGCTCCAAATCAACTCAAAATTGTTTTGCATATGTTTCAGGCCATTTCTAGCATTTCAAAAATTTCCGCGCGTGCGCGCGCGTTCGCGCGTTTTTTCGTGCGTAACGCGAACAAAACGTCAAAATTCTGTTTTTTTACTGGATTCATGTTACTGACACTACATACAACACATCCTGTCATTTTGAGCCATTTCCATGCAATAACAAGGTCGTGCGGGTGCGTCAAAGTTCAAAGTCTGCGCGTGCGTCAATACGTTTTTGAGTGCAAATATTGCAAAAAACATGACTACCTTCAATCGGCCATAGCTCTTCAGAATGGCCGGTGACCCCCAATTTTTTTTCAATATTCTGAAAGAGTGGGAAATGTAGATGTGATTTAATGTTCGATTTACCTTTTAAATTTATGTTGATGTCATCATATTGCCATATGAATCGAAAAAATGATTTTTCATGTATGACGTCATGAACTTTTTTACCCGCTTTTGTGTATCTCAGTAATTCATGGTCAATTTTCTCCCAAATTTCAGTATGTTGTAGCTGAGACCTCGCTCCATAGTAGGAGTTGCCTTCATTTTTCATTTTGATGACGTCTTCACGGTGTAAATTTCATTATACGCATGAATGTCAAAATCGCACTTCCGTGTTATGTCAATGGAAGTGGTATTTATGAAATGACATGACGAGCTTCTAGGAGATGTATCTCACTAATATGTCAAGCTTTCACTCTGAAATTTCAGTATGTTGTAGCTGAGTCTACGAGCTTTCCGGAACGTTGTCTCCATTTTTTAATCAGATGTCGGGATCATGGTGAAATTTCAGCTTGAATATCGATTTCTTAATCATTCTAGCCCCTGCTGGGCATTACGTGTTAAGTGAATGGGAAGATTTGTGGCTCAATAGGTAAGGCGCCGTTATAAGATCTCGAGGCCCCCGGTTCGATTCCTGGCGTGGGTAGGGTCAACTTTTGCATTCCTTTTGCAATGTTTATTTTGCCATCTTCTTCTGTTCTATCCCTCACTTTGTCATTCTCTTTGAGATTTTCTTTCCAATTCTTTTTTCTCTCACCCCATTCTCTTACATGACTATTAATCACGTTAGCATAAACATGTTACCATTTAGGAAATTCTCTGAAATTTTAGTATAATAGGTGCCCTATGAGCTTTCTTGAGCGCTGTCTCACATTGCTTATGGATAGTTGGTGTCACGAATGAAGGTCTATAGTTCACCGTGCATTTTCCAGCCCATGTCTGTGCATGAATTTGCCAATGCAGACCACCTGATACTTGTCCACAAGTATGTCTCGTTTATTTATTTATTTTTATTCCAAATTTTTGTGACATGGATATCTCAACAATGCATAAGCCATATTTCATGAAATGTTCATCATGTATGGACATATATGTGAACATGTTACAGCAACATTTTCAAGGTCATGACGTCATCGTGACGTCATCTACGAGCAGTTTAATGAAAAACTATTACCTCATGTAGCTCTAGAACTGGTCATCTCTGTGTAATGAAATTTGACATGCATATAATTAATGAGTAGCTAATTAATTTCATTGAAAAAAAACGCGCGCGTACGCGTACGTTAGTGCAAAAACGCGCGCGCAAAATTTTAAAATGCTCTAAATCAACTCAAAATTGTTTTGCATATGTTTCAGGCCATTTCTAGCATTTCAAAAATTTCCGCGCGTGCGCGCGCGTTCGCGCGTTTTTTCGTGCGTAACGCGAACAAAACGTCAAAATTCTGTTTTTTTACTGGATTCATGTTACTGACACTACATACAACACATCCTGTCATTTTGAGCCATTTCCATGCAATAACAAGGTCGTGCGGGTGCGTCAAAGTTCAAAGTCTGCGCGTGCGTCAATACGTTTTTGTGTGCAAATATTGCAAAAAACATGACTACCTTCAATCGGCCATAGCTCTTCAGAATGGCCGGTGACCCCCAATTTCTTTTCAATATTCTGAAAGAGTGGGAAATGTAGATGTGATTTAATGTTCGATTTACCTTTTAAATTTATGTTGATGTCATCATATTGCCATATGAATCGAAAAAATGATTTTTCATGTATGACGTCATGAACTTTTTTACCCGCTTTTGTGTATCTCAGTAATTCATGGTCAATTTTCTCCCAAATTTCAGTATGTTGTAGCTGAGACCTCGCTCCATGGTAGGAGTTGCCTTCATTTTTCATTTTGATGACGTCTTCACGGTGTAAATTTCATTATACGCATGAATGTCAAAATCGCACTTCCGTGTTATGTCAATGGAAGTGGTATTTATGAAATGACATGACGAGCTTCTAGGAGATGTATCTCACTAATATGTCAAGCTTTCACTCTGAAATTTCAGTATGTTGTAGCTGAGTCTACGAGCTTTCCGAAACGTTGTCTCCATTTTTTAATCAGATGTCGGGATCATGGTGAAATTTCAGCTTGAATATCGATTTCTTAATCATTCTAGCCCCTGCTGGGCATTACGTGTTAAGTGAATGGGAAGATTTGTGGCTCAATAGGTAAGGCGCCGTTTTAAGATCTCGAGGCCCCCGGTTCGATTCCTGGCGTGGGTAGGGTCAACTTTTGCATTCCTTTTGCAATGTTTATTTTGCCATCTTCTTCTGTTCTATGCCTCACTTTGTCATTCTCTTTGAGATTTTCTTTCCAATTCTTTTTTCTCTCACCCCATTCTCTTACATGACTATTAATCACGTTAGCATAAACATGTTACCATTTAGGAAATTCTCTGAAATTTTAGTATAATAGGTGCCCTATGAGCTTTCTTGAGCGATGTCTCACATTGCTTATGGATAGATGGTGTTACGAATGAAGGTCTATAGTCCAGCTTATACTTGTCCACAAGTATGTCTCGTTTATTATTAGGTGGTCTGTCGCCAACGACAGATCACCTCTTAATTTCGTTAGAATTTTCTTTCTTTATTTATTAGGTGGTCTGTCGCCAACGACAGATCACCTCTTAATTTCGTTAGAATTTTCTTTCTTCATTAGGTGGTCTGCCATGCCATGGCAGATCACCTCTTGTTTTTGTCCGATTTTTCTTTCTTTATTAGGTGGTCTGCCATGCCATGGCAGATCACCTCTTGTGTTTGTCCGAATTTTCTTTCTTTATTTATTTATTTATTTTTATTCCAAATTTTTGTGGCATCGATATCTCAACAATGCATGAACCATGTTTCATGAAATGTTCACCATGTATAGGTATATATGTGAACATGGTCCAGCAACATTTTCAAGGTCATGACGTCATCGTGACGTCATCTACGAGCAGTTTAATGAAAATCTATTACCTCATGTAGCTCTAGAACCAATCATTTATAGCTAATGAAAATTGACATGCATAAATTTAATAATAGTACAATAAATTTCAATAAATAAAAACGCGCGCGTACGCGTACGTTAGTGCAAAAACGCGCGCGCAAAATTTTAAAATGCTCCAAATGAACTCAAAATTGTTTTGCATATGTTTAAGGCCATTTGTAGCATTTCAAAAATTTCCGCGCGTGCGCGCGCGTTCGCGCGTTTTTCCGTGCGTAACGCGAACAAAACGTCAAAGTTCCGTTTTTTCACTGGATTCATGTTTCTGACACTACAAACAACACATCCTGTCATTTTGAGCCATTTCCATGCAATAACAAGGTCGTGCGGGTGCGTCAAAGTTCAAAGTCTGCGCGTGCGTCAATACGTTTTTGTGTGCAAATATTGCAAAAAACATGACTACCTTCAAACGGCCAAAGCTCTTCAGAATGGCCGGTGACCCCCAATTTTTTTTTAATGTTTGGAAAGAATATGAAATGTAAATGTCATTTCATGTGTCATTTTACCGGTAAAAATATGGTGACGTCATCATATTGGCATATGAATCGAAAAAATGAATTTTCAATTATGACGTCATGAATTTTTTTACCCGCTTTTGCATATCTCAGTAATCCTTGGTCAATTTTATCCCAAATTTCACTATGATGTAGCCGAGACCTTCTTCTATAGAAGAGTAAATTTTATTTGTCATTTTGTTGATGTTCTCATGGTGTAAATTTCATTATTCGCATTAGTGTCATAAACGGACGCATGAACGTATTATGTCAATGGAAGGTGTCATCATTTTGCCAAGTCTCTGAAATGTTAGTATATTGTATGTGGATTGATGAGTTTTCTTGAGCGTTGCCTCTGATTTCTAATAAATAGATGGTGTCACCATGGAAAGACGATGGTATCGCCCTGCATTTACTATACCATGTTTGTGCACAAATTTGCCAATGCAGACCACCTTATACTTGTCCACAAGTATGTCTCGTTAGGTGGTCTGCCATGCAGATCACCTCTTGTTTTCGTCCGAATTTTCTTTCTTTATTTATTTATTTATTTATTTTTATTCCAAATTTTTGTGGCATTGATATCTCAACAATGCATGGACTATGTTTCATGAAATGTTCACCATGTATAGGTATATATGTGAATATGGTCCAGCAACATTTTCAAGGTCATGACGTCATCGTGACGTCATCTACGAGCAGTTTAATGAAAACCTATTACCTCATGTAGCTCTAGAACCAATCATTTATAGCTAATGAAAATTAAGATGCATAAATTTAATGATTCAACAATTAAATCAGATGAATAAAAACGCGCGCGTACGCGTACGTTAGTGCAAAAACGCACGCGCAAAATTTTTAAATTCTCCAAATCAACTCAAAATTGTTTTGCATATGTTTTAGGTAATTTCTAGCATTTCAAAAATTTCCGCGCGTGCGCGCGCGTTCGCGCGTTTTTCCGTGCGTAACGCGAAAAAAACGTCAAAATTCCGTTTTTTTACTAGATTCATGTTACTGACACTACATACAACACATCCTGTCATTTTGAGCCATTTCCGTGCAATAACAAGGTCGTGCGGGTGCGTCAAAGTTCAAAGTCTGCGCGTGCGTCAATACGTTTTTGTGTGCAAATATTGCAAAAAACATGACTACCTTCAATCGGCCATAGCTCTTCAGAATGGCCGGTGACCCCCAATTTTTTTTCAATATTCTGAAAGAGTGGGAAATGTAGATGTGATTTAATGTTCGATTTACCTTTTAAATTTATGTTGATGTCATCATATTGCCATATGAATCGAAAAAATGATTTTTCATGTATGACGTCATGAACTTTTTTACCCGCTTTTGTGTATCTCAGTAATTCATGGTCAATTTTCTCCCAAATTTCAGTATGTTGTAGCTGAGACCTCGCTCCATAGTAGGGGTTGCCTTCATTTTTCATTTTGATGACGTCTTCACGGTGTAAATTTCATTATACGCATGAATGTCAAAATCGCACTTCCGTGTTATGTCAATGGAAGTGGTATTTATGAAATGACATGACGAGCTTTTAGGAGATGTATCTCACTAAAATGTCAAGCTTTCACTCTGAAATTTCAGTATGTTGTAGCTGAGTCTACGAGCTTTCCGAGACGTTGTCTCCATTTTTTAATCAGATGTCGGGATCATGGTGAAATTTCAGCTTGAATATCGATTTCTTAATCATTCTAGCCCCTGCTGGGCATTACGTGTTAAGTGAATGGGAAGATTTGTGGCTCAATAGGTAAGGCGCCGTTTTAAGATCTCGAGGCCCCCGGTTCGATTCCTGGCGTGGGTAGGGTCAACTTTTGCATTCCTTTTGCAATGTTTATTTTGCCATCTTCTTCTGTTCTATCCCTCACTTTGTCATTCTCTTTGAGATTTTCTTTCCAATTCTTTTTTCTCTCGCCCCATTCTCTTACATGACTATTAATCACGTTAGCATAAACATGTTACCATTTAGGAAATTCTCTGAAATTTTAGTATAATAGGTGCCCTATGAGCTTTCTTGAGCGCTGTCTCACATTGCTTATGGATAGTTGGTGTCACGAATGAAGGTCTATAGTTCACCGTGCATTTTCCAGCCCATGTCTGTGCATGAATTTGCCAATGCAGACCACCTGATACTTGTCCACAAGTATGTCTCGTTTATTAGGTGGTCTGCCATGCAGATCACCTTTTGTTTTCGTTCGAATTTTCTTTCTTTATTTATTTATTTATTTATTTTTATTCCTAATTTTTGTGGCATTGATATCTCAACATTGCATGGGCAATTTTTCATGAAATCTTAATCATGCATTGCTATATACGTGAACATGTTCCAGCAACATTTTCAAGGTCATGACGTCATCGTGACGTCATCTACGAGCAATTAAATGAAAATCTATTATATCATGTAGCTCTAGAACTAGTCATTTCTGTGTAAAGAAATTTGGCATGCATATAATTAATGAGTAGCCAATTAATTTCAATGAATAAAAACGCGCGCGTACGCGTACGTTAGTGCAAAAACGCGCGCGCAAAATTTATAAATGCTCCAAATCAACTCAAAATTGTTTTGCATATGTTTCAGGCCATTTCTAGCATTTCAAAAAGTTCCGCGCGTGCGCGCGCGTTCGCGCGTTTTTCCGTGCGTAATGCGAACAAAACGTCAAAATTCGGTTTTTTTACTGGAGTCATGTTACTGACACTACATACAACACATCCTGTCATTTTGAGCCATTTCCATGCAATAACAAGGTCGTGCGGGTGCGTCAAAGTTCAAAGTCTGCGCGTGCGTCAATACGTTTTTGTGTGCAAATATTGCAAAAAACATGACTACCTTCAATCGGCCATAGCTCTTCAGAATGGCTGGTGACCCCCAATTTTTTTTCAATATTCTGAAAGAGTGGGAAATGTAGATGTGATTTAATGTTCGATTTACCTTTTAAATTTATGTTGATGTCATCATATTGCCATATGAATCGAAAAAAATGATTTTTCATGTATGACGTCATGAACTTTTTTACCCGCTTTTGTGTATCTCAGTAATCCATGGTCAATTTTCTCCCAAATTTCAGTATGTTGTAGCTGAGACCTCGCTCCATAGTAGGAGTTGCCTTCATTTTTCATTTTGATGACGTCTTCACGGTGTAAATTTCATTATACGCATGAATGTCAAAATCGCACTTCCGTGTTATGTCAATGGAAGTGGTATTTATGAAATGACATGACGAGCTTCTAGGAGATGTATCTCACTAATATGTCAAGCTTTCACTCTGAAATTTCAGTATGTTGTAGCTGAGTCTACGAGCTTTCCGGAACGTTGTCTCCATTTTTTAATCAGATGTCGGGATCATGGTGAAATTTCAGCTTGAATATCGATTTCTTAATCATTCTAGCCCCTGCTGGGCATTACGTGTTAAGTGAATGGGAAGATTTGTGGCTCAATAGGTAAGGCGCCGTTTTAAGATCTCGAGGCCCCCGGTTCGATTCCTGGCGTGGGTAGGGTCAACTTTTGCATTCCTTTTGCAATGTTTATTTTGCCATCTTCTTCTGTTCTATCCCTCACTTTGTCATTCTCTTTGAGATTTTCTTTCCAATTCTTTTTTCTCTCGCCCCATTCTCTTACATGACTATTAATCACGTTAGCATAAACATGTTACCATTTAGGAAATTCTCTGAAATGTTAGTATAATAGGTGCCATATGAGCTTTCTTGAGCGCTGTCTCACATTGCTTATGGATAGTTGGTGTCACGAATGAAGGTCTATAGTTCACCGTGCATTTTCCAGCCCATGTCTGTGCATGAATTTGCCAATGCAGACCACCTGATACTTGTCCACAAGTATGTCTCGTTATTTATTTATTTTTATTCCAAATTTTTGTGGCATGGATATCTCTTCAATGCATAGGCCATTTTTCATGAAATCTTTATCATGCATGAACATGTACATGAACATGTTCCAGCAACATTTTCAAGGTCATGACGTCATCGTGACGTCATCTACGAGCAATTTAATGAAAATCGATTATCGGATATATCTCTTGAACCAATCATTGATATGTAATGAAATTTGACATGCATGAAATTAATGATAAGCCAATTAATCCCAATCAATTAAAACGCGCGCGTACGCGTACGTTAGTGCAAAAACGCGCGCGCAAAATTTTAAAATGCTCAGAATCAACTCAAAATTGTTTTGCATATGTTTCAGGCCATTTCCAGCATTTCAGAAAATTTTCGCGCGTGCGCGCGCGTTCGCGCGTTTTTCCGTGCGTAACGCGAATAGAACGTCAAAATTCCATTTTTTTTTACTAAATTCATGTTACTGACACTACATACAACACATCCTGTCATTTTGAGCCATTTCCATGCAATAACAAGGTCGTGCGGGTGCGTCAAAGTTCAAAGTCTGCGCGTGCGTCAATACGTTTTTGTGTGCAAATATTGCAAAAAACATGACTACCTTCAATCGGCCATAGCTCTTGAGAGTGGCCGGTGACCCCCAATTTTTTTTTAATATTTGGAAAGAATATGAAATGTAGATGTCATTTCATGTGTCATTTTACCGGTAAGTACATGGTGACGTCATCATATTGCCATATGAATCGAAAAAATGAATTTTCAATTATGACGTCATAATTTTTTTTACCCGCTTTTGCATATCTTAGTAATCCTTGGTCAATTTTCTCCCAAATTTCACTCTGATGTAGCCGAGACCTTCTTCTACAAAAAACTTTTATTTATTTGTCATTAAGATGAAGTCTTCATGGTGTAAATTACATTATACGCATTGGTGTCATAATCGGACGCATGTACGTATTATGTCAATGGAAGGGGTATTTATGAAATGACATGACGACCTACTAGGAGCTATATCTCGCTGATGTTTGAATCTGTTACTCTGAAATTTTAGTATGTTGTAGCTCAGTCTACTAGCTTTCAGGATAGTCTGCTCCACTTTTTAATCAGATGTCGGGATCATGGTGAAATTTCAGCTTGAATATCGATTTCTTAATCATTCTAGCCACTGCCTTCGGGCATTACGTGAAAAGTGAATGCGAAGATTTGTGGCTCAATGGGTAAGGCGATGTTTTATGAACGTGCATTTACCAGCCCATGCCAGTGCACGAATTTGCCAATGCAGACCACCTTATACTTGTCCACAAGTATGTCTCGTTATTCCTATTTTTTGTGACATGGATATCTCAACAATGCATGGACCATGTTTCATCAAATGTTCATGATGTATAGGTATATATGTGAACATGGTCCAGCAACATTTTCAAGGTCATTACGTAATCGTGACGTCATGCACGAGCAATTTAATGAAAATCTATTATTTCATGTAGCTCTAGAACCGTTCATCTCTGTGTAATGAAATTTAGCATGTATATAATTAATGACAAGACAATTAATTTCACTGAAAAAAAACGCGCGCGTACGCGTACGTTAGTGCATTAACGCGCGCGTAAAATAAAAAAATGCTCCAAATCAACTAGAAATTGTTTTGCATATGTTTCAGGCCATTTCTAGCATTTTTCAAATTTCCGCGCGTACGCGCGTGCGCGCGCGTTTTTCCGTACGTCAAAGAAACGCAACGTCAAAACACCGTTTTTTTACTGGATTCATGTTTCTGACACTGCAAACAACACATCCTGAAATTTTGAGCCATTTCCATGCGATAAAAAGGTCGTGCGGGTGCGTCAAAGTTCAAAGTCCGCGCGTGCGTCAACACGTTTTTGTGTGCAAATATTGCAAAAAACATGACCACCTTCAATCGGGCATAGCTTCTCAGAATGGCTGGTGACCCCCAACTTTTTTTTCATATTTTGAAAGAGTGGGAACTGTAGATGCTATTTCATGTATCATTTGGCCGTTAAATACATCGTAACATCATCATATTGCCATATGAATCGAAAAAATAAATTTTCATGTATGACGTCATAAACTTTTTTACCCGTTCTTGCGTATCTCAGTAATCCTTGGTCAATTTTGTTCCAAATTTCAGTATGTGATAGCTGAGATATTGTTCTATGATAAATTAGCCCAAATATTTCAATAGGATTCCATCTTCATGGTATAAATTTGATTATAGACATTAATGTCAAAATCGATCGTATGTACGTGTTATTTCAATGGAAGGGGTATTTTTTAAATGACATGACGATCTTCTAGGAGCTGTATCTCGCTTCTATTCAATTCTGTTACTCTGAAATTTTAGTATGTTGTAGCTGAGTCTACTAGCTTTCGGGGTCGTTATCTTTATTTTTTAATCAGATGTCGCGATCATGGCGAAATTTCATCTTGAATATCAATTTCTTAATCATTCTAGCCCCTGCTGGGCATTACGTGTTAAGTGAATGGGAAGACGTGTGGCTCAATTGGTAAGGCGCCGCGTTTTAAGAACTCGAGGCCCCTGGTTCGATTCCTGGAGTGGGTAGGATAAATTTTTGCATTCCTTTTACAATGTTTTTTTTTTTTTTGCCATCTTCTTCTGTTCTATCCCTCACTTTGTCATTCTCTTTGAGATTTTCTTTCCCATTCGTTTTCTCTCGCCCCTTTATCTTACGTGGCTATTAATTACATGTTAGCACGATATACATGTAACCATTTAGGCATGTCTCTGAAATGTACGTTACTAGACATTGTAGGTGCGCTATGAGCTTTCTTGAGCGGAGTCTCTGATTGCATATGAATAGAAGGTGTCACGATTGAAGGTCCATATCACCGTGCATTTTCTAGCCCATGTCAGTGCATGAATTTGCCAATGCAGACCACCTTATACTTGTCCACAAGTATGTCTCGTTATTTTTTTTTTTTGTATCACACATACTCTTCATTATCTTGATGATACAACGGTTTACCATCAAACTGAATTGTTATATGTACATTCGTTTCATATGTGTTACTTATAACTCCAGGTCTTGGCCAAGGTTTGCCCGACGTACCAATAATTTACGTATGTACACTGTATGGTTGTCTTCCTGAACAAATTTACTGTACATGAAGTGAACGAGGCATATACACTGTACCCAGTTATCAAGTTGACGGGGATGTACATTTTGAAAGCATATGTTAGTAAACGATCTATTTGCTGTTGACATAATGTTGTCTTCAAAGGAAACTGAATTGTTCGAATTTATTATTTTATCAACAAAAATAAAATCAAGAATTCAAAGATTTTAAATGCTTATTTTCAGACTTGATTTTATTATCATTTTATCATTTTATCATCATTTATTATTTTAAATTAATTAAGGTTTCTACTTTAATTCCTAGGATAATTGACAGAAAACAGTGCGCTTAGAAACGCACGAAGCGCAAAATAAACGTTTTGCATTATTATCATTAAACAAATATGTAAAATAATATGTAAAAATATGTCTTTTTAACAAATTATACATTATGTATTTTTTGGTTGACCGTACAAGCTGTGACGTCAGAGGAGATCGACGAATTTCATCCCATAGTACTTCCTTTTTGTTATTTTGACTGGGGAATTAATAATCGATATGCTGTAAATAATCTTAATTACCCATTTCCCATTTCCTATTTGCCAATAGAAACCAATCTTTCTCAAAAGAATATGAACGCAATAACATGTGTGTCCATAGTTAGTTGTGAGTACAGTGACAAGAGCAAAAAACACTCAACACTTATCAACTTAGGGTCCAGTAATGAAACAAGTGATCGTTACGAATGATTATTTTGTATCGTTTCAAGACATTTATTCTTACATTTTCATTTTTTTAAGATTCGTTTATGCCTAATCTTGCTTGCAAGATAGCTAATGAAACATAGAAAGCGTCCCATTCCTAATCACACTCAATGACTCGCTGCCTTCCGATTACCATGATAACCAAGAAGAATGATTCCAATAAACTCACTTTGATTAAGCCATGGATATAGGTTATGAATTCAAAACTCCGCGAAGATTTTTTACAACACAGAAATCGGGTTTATTGCGACATTAATCCGAATACAGCACTGTACACACACAAATAAATTGAAATGTGGTGGAGCCTGCAAATATCATGTCACGTTCCCAGCTGTGCTCAATCTTTTCTTTCCACATTCGTGGCATAACGTGATGTAGAACACTCCACTGTTAGAATGGATGTTAATTTCATGAATATTAGTCATGCCATTGGTGACTTTGAAACTGCTCCGAGGTGTGGCTCAATAGCAGCAACTAATCTCTCATTTTGATGCAATTCCTTCTCGAGATCTTGAGATCAAAGCAGAACGGGACCTGTGCTCGCGGTAGACCACGTGACCTTTAAGCATGCGTTCTTTGCCATGGCAGAGACAATATGCCCATGACCATCGTGACATTACCTCGTTGTCAATTAACCTCGATATCATAAACGCCGATCGCATCGCATCCAGACGATCCTGACCTGCCCTACTTTACAACCCGGCTGGTCTGCTGCTGAATCGAAGGCAGACGGCACCTATAATCACACACATGCACAGTCTCGTCACGATTCGGGGAAACTCATAATGCTATAAAGATACAACGTCCAGCCGGTGTAGCCACCGTATTAATGAAAAGATGACACTTTATTCAATTAGAACACCGGGACGGGTCGTCTGATACCTGCTCTAGATATCGCGCCAAAACTAGGCCAAGCAAGCACTGGAGAAGCAGAAAACTGGGTCATGATGATCATGGGCGATATAGCCTGATTGTTCAGGGTCCCGAAGATGGAGAGGAAGATTCCATGTACCCTCGTCCAGACGTCGCAGGATTTAGACCGTGTGACTGTTTCTGAGAAATGTATGTTTTTATTTAGCGTTTGCGATGCATGTGCGAGTGCCCCAGAGTTCAAATGGAGGCGATCATTAATTTATTAGTATGTGTGTTGTAATGCAAAATACAGCGCTTTGCCTTCCAGAACTTGATACGGCAATGATTTCACCTCGGTGATTACCTCCTATCTCTCTTCTCTCTCTCTCTCTCTCTCTCTCTTTCTCTCTCAGTCTCTCTCTCTCTCTCCCTCTCTCTCTCTCTCTCTCTCTCTCTCACTGTCTCCTGTCTAATGTATCTCTCTTATTTCCACTGCATCTCTCTTCCCGACTCTCTACACGCTTGCGCACACACTCTCTCCAAGGGTCCCTTTCTCCCATCGCGGAGGTGAAGTACGCATGGAAATATTTGTTCTGCCCGCTCAGAAGGGCAAATTGTCCTTTAAAAACAGTAGTGGCTTGAGTGAAATGAGAAATAATAAATAATAAGATTAATTGACCAATCTGTGAAAAAGCAAAGAAAAATAGGACCATGCGGGACTTGAACCTGACTGCCCGCTGCGGCACTATCTGCCAGGATACCAATTGGTTCATGACGATGACACGATACTTGGGCACCAGTACACAATGCCTCAATTTCTCCTTTTCAATTTCAGGTGACGTGTGTGTGCGTGTATGTTTGCATGTTAAGCATTTGGGTAATGGGGGGTGTCCCTTTCTCCATGGAAATACCCTTATTTGGTGTTGCCCTATATTTTGAAATTCGTCTGCCGTCCTTATACTTTCTCTCTCTCCCTCTCTATGTTTCTCTTCACCCGTCTTCCATCCCATAATCTCTCTATCATGATTTGTATGTTAAGGATTTTGTTGCTAAAAATATCCCCCATTTCTACTCATCTTTTCCGCATTTCCGCTATTTCAACTCATAAATCCTTAATCAAACCAAAGCATTAAGTCAATAAAAACCAGACAACCATATGATATATTACTGCAGAAGTGAATCTCTCCATTATTCCCAAAATGTCATTAAAATTTATGAGCTGTAAATGAACAATAATATTGTTTTGACGGGAACTTTGTGGTGTAGTCTTCATGGCCAGAACTTATTTTGAACTCGAACCCAACAAAACAAAGCTCCAACTACACCCTCTCCCCCAGCACACAAACACACACTCCCCAAACACACACACACGCACACATACACACACACACACACACACACACACACACACACACACACACACACACACAATCGACCGAAGTTTGTCCGTTGCTCTCTCTCTCTCTGTCGCTGTGTTGTCTCTCTTTCTCTACTTTTGCCCCCCCCCCCCTTCCGCCCATCCCGCCCCCATCCCTATTTCTCTTTTTATTTCCAACCTGTCCTCTTCCTTACCCACTCTCCACCCATTCTCCGCAGATTCTCCTTCTGTCCCACCGCCGGAAGAGTGTCGTCACTTCCGCCTATTTTCTTCCCTGATTTTTCTGGCTCCCAGGTCTGCGTATCTATAGTCTCGCATACTCCAGTAACTGGTTCAGTATGCGTGAAAACACATTTTTACTTTAATTAAAGTAGCTCGATCGTTACGAAAGATTTGAAGTCATGCAGTCTATGTATTACACATTCATATAAAAACGTTTGCGGATATACTGTACACACAAACAATAACGCTGCACTGGAACTATGTCTGGTCGCGCAAAAACATGTTCAGAAAGACTAACGAGATGGACAATTTTGTGTCGACATTTAGGCACGTGCGTCGTGAATGCTGCGTACTAATACAGAAGATCGTTTTCCAGTCGAAATGTTATGCTTTGAGATATTGAATGAGGAAAGAGAGTTAGCAATAATTCCCTTGTAACCCTATACACACATGGCACATGTCATACCAACCAATATGGCCTCATCAGCTACACCATCTCGGGTCCTTGACTCAACTATAGTGACCGAAAATATATGTACCTCGCCTCGCCGACCCGCCCCTCCCCGCCACCTATGTACCGCATCCTCGCACCCCGCTCAGGTGCCCCATCCCCACACCGCACCACGCCCACTCCATCATCTGCAGTGTTTACCAGCAAACCAGTGTCATGGCGGACAGTGACACCTCGTGGCATCTGAGTGACATTACCGAGGTGCATCCCAGAGTCAAGGTGCTGATGGTAAACCAGGTATTTATTACGAGAAAGAGTCGTCCAACCAGAGAGATGGGACTAAAACTCACATCTCCCTTGTCCAAAATAAGGATTGGGCTTATTGCGGGGGAGAGAGGAAGGGAGAGAGAGTGAGAGAGGGAGACAGTGAGAGATAGAGAAAGAGAGAGGGGGTACAAATGTGATGTTATCATTCGAAATAAACTTTCTCTTTGTGAACTTATCAGGTCGCAATGATATGCGACTTGTCAATGCCTCCCCATTCGCAATCTCATGTTGTTCTGAAGCAATATAGACGTATTAATTCATAGTCCAACGTATTCTTACCGTAGCACAATGCGGAAATAGTAGAGAACTCGGAATCACATTGTATTACACAATTTAGTCGACAATACCATTTCAATGGAGACTTAATTATTAATGCAATCATTTGTATCGTTGCACAACGCGGGATGACTTGTTGTTATGATGATAGAAAGGTATTGATCATGTCGTGGTTTCATGTTGTTCCCTGTAGTTCCAAAACCAATACCAAACCGAGGTGATCCCGGAGATAGACGTGGCATTTCGGTGGGTGTTGAGACAAGAAACACAAGGACAATTAACATCCCACTCGTAAAACCAGCATTTCTTTTGTTGTAGTCCAATCATAGCACTGATCAGCTAATCGGTGAAAGTTTGCTGGGGAAAACCAGCAGCCGGATGATCGATGACAGTTTCGTGGGATTGTTTTCTTCTGAATCAGTTTGCTTTGTATATTACTTGCTTTATCATGAGTAGACCAGTCTCCGCGAGACCAAAATCGCCCATCCATGTACCAGAGAAATGTGGACATATGGAGTGTAATATAGGTGTGTGTTTATAGATGAAAAGAACAAAAAAAATGATGTGGCGTGGTAATACATTGTTCGTAGGTCCTTAAAAAGAGATTTGCTCTGCTCCGACTTCATAAACAAGTTCGATTATGTTTTAAATCAAAATTTACATACGTTCAGTTTCATTACTTGAATTAATCGTAGAGCAGCGTTTCATGTAGCGACCGTCTGGGTTATTTTACACGAAGCATTACAATAATATTGTAACCCACACCAGCTGTGATTGCTATGGAAACAGCTCATGAGGTTTGGAAATGTCAGTTGTTGCCGTGGTAGTTACATATACTTGAAGAGATACGTGCAACATGGCACAGGTCATTCACCCGAAACATCCCTCATCAATGATATGTTTACGAGCGAAACAAGGCATTGATTTAATGGTGAATGTGATACAAGAGCTCCTCATAACACAACGATGGGCTTGTCTGTCACATACAAAAACAAATAAATAATGCTAGTTTATATTCCATTTCCCTCAATAGCGCCTCATGAATCTAGCTAGTTATGTCACTGCAGGAGGCCATGTTTCACACGGTTGATTCATAAAGTGTATACTTTCTTGCCGCATACGCTATGTTGATACTTTGACCCGTTCAGTTCCATAGGCAGTAAACTGTGTTGTAATTGATACAATATTGATACAATATGAAAAAGGATATCTGATTATGCATGATATTTTGTTATTCGTTCAATGATTTCAGGGAGATTACATTTATGGTCAGTTTTTGCCGTAGAATCGCTAATCGGAAAAAGAACAAGAATCCAGCAAACCATTGATTATTGGAGACTGCTGTTTAAAACCCTACCCAACACTTGACGTCCCCGATAACTGATAACCGATAACAATGATGTGCGATATCATGACGTATTAGAATTGAATACAAACAAAAATTTGATACGCAGGTAAAGTGATTACTTAATTTTCAATTTGTCATAATTAGTGTCTACATCAAATGGTTTATGTATAGGATATACAGTAATAAAATTTAGTAATTAGAGTTCTCATTATGTTACAATTTAAACACGGCGCCAAATATTACATCTGCAGTCATGTAAGTACAGGTGCAATCTATCGTGTCTATAAACACTTCGAGTGCAATGAATTCTAATTTGAGTATTAACACGCTCGGTGCAACTAATTATGACATTCCATTATATATGACGATGAAGGCAGTAAAAGAGATAGTATCATTGATATGAATAAAAACATGCTGGTTTCATGCAAAACCTACATTTTAAACAAATAAAGTGTGTTTTAAGGGAAACTTCACGGATCTACCTCGGCGTTAACTGTGATAGTCCCACTTATGTATGTTTTCACTGGTAGCACATGCAATTGTTATAGTGCAAAAGTTCGTCTTGCACACAAAGCTTTAAATTGCGTATAACCAACTCTCGACCACCTTACAACGAGCGTAATATCAAGTCACGTTCTGAGGCTTGATTTATGCCAGGTGATGAAAACATTGATGAAGTCATTGAGTAAGGAACATGCCCAGACTTGTCTGACTCGCATCATGCAGCGATCATTATGATAAGTGGGCCTTAATAGTCGCAGATAACAAGCTTTGTTTCATTTTTCAACCATGAAACTGTAGCAAGGTATGACGTACGAGTAAAGTCTCACTTTTGCTAGCTCTTGGATATACGAGAACTCAATTGCTTTGTGCTGAATACCCGTCATGAGAGATAGTCTCATCTCCATCATCTTCTTCTTTCATCCCCCTTGCTTTCCTTTTCGTTCTGTTCCTTCTGTGCATTTATATATTCCCCTTCTCTTTATTCGACATGAAAGTAAAACATCTGCATTAGCACACATTGCTACGTCTGTTGTTATTTCTTCTACTGCTTCTCATGTTTCTCCTACTCTCCTACTACCCCTACTACTACTACTTCTACTACTACTACTACTTCTTCTACTACTACTACTACTACTACTATTACTACTTCTACTACTACTACTTCCTCTACTACTACTACTACTACTACTACTACTACTACTATTACTACTACTACTACTCCCATTACTACTACTAATAATACTACTACTACTACTTCTACTCCTACTACTACACCTATCTACATCTCATCTCTTTCAAATTATTTTCAAATCATAAACGCTATTACATTCATGATAACCAATCACACCAATATTTTTGATCCCTCGCTATCATGATGATAATCATTTACAAAATGTGCTTAATCACCCATAATAGCCATCACATAACCTACCTGCACGAGATTAAAAAAAAAATGTCGGTGAAAGGTCTATGAACGGTGCTTAACAAATTGATTTGTGGTTTAAAAATTGACGGCATCTCTGTTCTTGACATCATGACTGATCTGATATATGTTCAGAATCGCGTGCACATTCTTACACCTTCAGCAAACAACTTCGCTCAAAGCCGTGACAGCGTGGTCAGTTTTGTGCAAAAGAACAGATGTTTCGTCTTTTTCATGGATTTGTGATTGATATTTCTCGGTATGAAACGTGCATTTATGTTTATCTTCTGTCGGGTGGGGACATATAATCACGCTTTAGCGATTAGACATTAGGAAGCGATGCTGACTGCGCGGTTTGCTATCAACATAATAAAGTAAATAATTAGTTAGCAATGGCCAATCAGTATAGCTCAAGCGAGAAAACTCTACGACACATTGATTCCGATTGGCTGATCTCACTAATGGTTACATGGATCATTGGGAAATAGTTACAAATAACTAACGTGATTCTTGCAAGAGCCAACGAGATAAGAATTTTGTGGAATCAACGAAGTAAATAAGTCAATCACCAACTAATCAGCCAATTACTGAAACGAATTAATAATTTGAGTAGCGGGTGCAAATTGGAATTAATTGATTACTGTTAATTTATCCATAATGTTAATGGAGGGTGTTAAACAAATTAGGTACAGAAACCATATCTCCAAATAAAACAGTATTGTATATTACCATCTTCACCTTAAACCTCATCTATACTAATACACGTACACGATAGAAGAGGTCATCTAAAAGAAACGGACAGGTCAGAAAAAGAGTAATGCTTAACAAAACCAAAATAACAATTTATTAAATGTTATGTCTTTTTTTATTAATGGCTGCGCGCATTTATTTTATGATCAATTAGGAGATTTGATAGCCATCACATCCTGTTTTTGACCCTGGCATGAGAGCTTTTGCTGGTGGGGAATTGTGGGCATTGGGTGCTTTTACGACATGTTTATAACGGTTGGATCAGCTTTTCGTCTCCCCATTTTTTCGGTGGCTTCTAATAATATCGTGGTACTTGTTTTGTACTGAACATGATACGTCAATAAGGTAATTTGATACAACGAATTAGGTGAAGATATTTAAAAACGTAAAAACGGAAGCAATGAAAATACAATACCATCAGGAATGCAATCCTCGTATAACTTTATGGATACAACTTGGCTCATTGTCAACTTTCTCCCCCTATCTTTGTTCACCTCTAGTTTCACCTTTATCTGTTGTTGTAGGTGCACGTGTACCTATCTCTGAATCGTTTCCCTCAGCGTATGACCAAATTTAATAGGCCCATATACAAATTAAAGCGTTTCTTCATCGACAATATATAACATTATAACCAAAGACCTGGACCTTGCGAAGATCAATGATTAGGATTCAATGCTAGTAATCTCAATTTCCAAAAGTCACAACGTATTTATAGTATGTCTATTTTTTCATAAACATGTACTCACTTTAAGTAATCAAGCCAATTTCGTTCTCCTTTAACGCTTTCTGAATACTGTCCATCGCTTAAGACACCATCGTTAATTAGTGTTGCGTTCCTTAATGGCTCGTAGATTTGTGAGTCATTCTATATCAATATTGCAACATGCTTGATTTTCGTTTCCTGCTGGCTCGCAAAGACACACGATTTATAGATTCGATCTTTGGCTCTCTCTCTCTCTCGCTCATTCATAGTTTTATCGTCTCAAGTTAAACTTTTACGACGGGCTATTGATTACAACTTGATACCCGGCCAAAAATCAATAGAGTTTTATGTGCTGATAGGCAACATCACTGAACATACAATTTGATATCCTGAATGAGATCAATATTACTCTGACTTGCCCAACGACCGACCTTGTTTTGTTTATCCTAAAGGTGTACTCGATCTCACGTGGATTTTCACACGTCCTACCTTAAAGGGTATATACTGCACTGGGAAGACGAAAAGCCTTCAAAAAGGTGATTGTGAGCAATCTTCTTACCAATGTTCTTAAATTAATGTATTGTCCATTTTAGAAACTTGCGGAAAGTTACTTGCCCTCAAATGATCCACATTTGTAGAAATGAGTGATTAAATCCCAAATCCTTAAAATGTTTGGGCCGAACATTTTGATTTAATCACTACTCCAAATGTGGGTCATTGGAGGGCAAATAACTTTCATCAAGTTTCTAAAAGTAAAATGGACGATACATGAATTTAAGACCATGGCATTGGCAAGAAGATTGCTCATGATCACCCTTCGAAGGCTTTTTGTCTTCCCAGTACATATATATTCCCTTTAACCATAGTCATAAATTTACGTTAAAATGTCATACAATCTCCTTCTACTCTGTTCCTTCGGTAATAGAAAAAGTTTGTTCTGGTAATCTGGGCAGCCGTGATGGGTTTGTTATGATGTTCTCTTTTGAGAAAGGGCAAGGACAACAGCAACAAAAATAATAATAATATTAAAAATTGTACCGCTAGTATTGACAAAATGTGACTGTGTGTGTGTGAGTGTATGTGTTTGTATGTGTATTGGGTAGTTTTAGTAAGGTGCATAGGGTAGGGTGGACATGAGGGGGGAGGGGGGTTAGATTTGATAAACTTATTTCATTCTTCTTCATTTTTATTGTTCCTTTGGACTTACTTGTACATCATTGAATGATTTATATATCATTGAGTACGTAATATTGTTTCCAATTTATGGATAATTGTATTTAATTTCCAATGCAATACTTTGTATACTTCAAGTGAAGTCTGTGATTTATGTAATACTTGTGTTTGAATGAAATAAAAATAAAAATTACTGAAAATGTAATGTAAGGGATAGTAGTTTGAAAGATTACGGGACAGTACTCATGGCAGAGTCGTTCTACCGTGACCACCTGTCCTGTTCTTGTTTGGATTTCCGGATAACCAAAGGAATCTCAAAATGACAGCTTCGTTGAAATCACACGAGATCAAACGATAGTACTGTTCTACGTGTAATACGGGTCTTTATTATTAAGTCTGTATTAAGGGTCTTTTAATCACTATAATCTCTTTAACAAGTGGGCGGAAAATCTCCCCAAAATAAAAGGTACATAACCCTCACCATTATCATTTTTGCATTTGTTTGTACACCGTTTGACGATACTCAATTTACCAGAATCTAGGTCCTATTTGACCCAAGACGGCAAAATCAGAGTCGGGACACAAAATAACAAGACAATCTTTGTCAGTTCTGAGAAACAATGGTCGGAGCATTGTAAAACATAAACATTGTTAAATGAATAAAGAATTGAATTGAATTGATTTAGGCAGAGTTGAAGATAACAGACTTCCGATACTTGAATCATGTACCACTGTACAGTAAGTGATTACAGAGGGGCGATAATAGATGGCAGTGAGAGAATGGGGCCGTCTCATCTTAGAGTATGAAAGGGAAGACGCCTCGCATAGAAAGACATTCCTTGGCGCCAGGTGGGCGAGAGGGTACTTAACCGACATCGAGACGGATGGCGATGTGGGTCAAGCGAGGAGAATGGCCACTTTTTTCTGAAGACACATCTTATATCTTTAAAGTCAGATATTAGAAAGCAACGAGGAAAACGCGAATAATAAGTATGTTAATTGTTAAGGCTGGTGAAGTAAAGCGGGCCATGATTGACTGGACGTGGCCACCACGAGATATGAATGCACGAGGAAAGACATCTGGAGAGAATAAGGAAGCGGATGATAAGAACCGACAGAAACATAAGAGTTTACAACAAGCATGGTCAATGTGACTATGAGAGGTTGAAGACCATATTTACAAGAAACGTAGGTTACTTTAAACGAAATAAGTACCCATATTAATATACATATCAAGTTCCTAATGTATGAAAGTGGAAAGTACCTTTTATGTTGATCATTTCTTTTTCCTCCTGAAAATGATTTTTTATTAGTCATGAATCGATTGATTTTTGTCTAGACCTACTTAAAGTACAATAAATATGTTATAAGGCAAAGTCAATTGATGATTTAACTTACGGATAGGATGAGAGAACAGATCAACTTAGATTTAAAAAAAAAATCATCGATTCGTTCGGGAAACTATAACACAAAAAAGGATGTTAACACAACCGATACGTTACTCGTCAACAATGTCGAATTGATTAACGTAATCGATGGAAAACATATATAAAGATTTCCGAAATGCTTATTGTAGCTCTTCCGCCTACCGTATTTTTTTTTTTCGTTTTCTGTAACTTCATTCCGACCTTTTATGCCAAATTATCAGTTGCTTACAGCATCCTTGTTCTTTCTATTGACCTTCTCCATTTCAATTTGTTACTTCTGAAAGATGAAATCCCCCTATGGAACAACATACTCGCAAAGCAGTATGCGTATTTTCCCTCCTTCTGCTAAGAGCCGCATCCTCTCTCGCGTTTCGACGACCAACCCTAACACTTGCTACTTCGTCATACTCTGTCTCCCTGATCTTCTTCAAATCCATTCTCTATATCTATTTCAAACACATTTTCTCCAACGTTATAACACAGCGTTCATATCTGAATATGTGACTGTGCTGAAAAGTAATCATCGATCACATGGCCTGTTAGTTTTAAGAAGCATAGTACTACCGCTATTGATTTTGTTTATTTTACATAAATAAGTTTTTTAAGGGACACAAGTTGAACTCGTTTAACTCGTGCCAGAGAGTGTTAGAAAATGCTGAAGCTTAAAAAGCACAATAATATAAATCATACCTTAAAAAAGTTTTGGAATCTTAGCAGGCTTTGTTATGGTAGATGAAAAATGAAAAAGATTATGGCGACATTTTCGATAGAAGGAACACGAAATCGTAGGTGAAAGATTTGTTACATTTGGGCAAAAAAGCAATAAAGCTACATTAAGTTGGGCTGAATAAGTAATGGAGCTCTCCCAGTGGACGTTGTGAAGTGGACATGAGGCGTTGATGTAAATCAGTACGTCAGACATAAACTCAAGATACCAAGCGGCCCCGCCAGATCTCCCCATGGACCCTGCACTGGAGACTGGCGGACCGAGCAAGATTCCCGCTTTCTCTCATTTCGAATCGATCAAATCTCGCTTCTTCACACGTCTCCCTTGCAGCGCCAAAGATGTCTTGAATACTATCTTCATCTTCATCCATGGGGCTTTACCATCCATTGCTTCATCACGAATCAGTTTAACTTTCTTGTGGTTTATCAGCCCACTTTGGGCTTACTTTATTTTTATCGTCCTGTGTCACGCCTTAGACACTGGCGCCACATGTTTTTGGTACTTGTTTGGGTTACTTAACCTTTTCAACGCGCTCCGCATAATACGACCACAGGAGCCAATACGCGCGCTTTTGAGCTTGCGGTTTTATCGCCAAATATCATGAAGAGGACCAAACTTCTGACCGTTGAACACCACGATTTAAGAAGTTGACGCCACGGTTTAGGCCCTTGTATGGCTGCATTGGGACAAGATGCCGCCACATGAACCAAACAAGAGATTACTGTGTCTGTATCCGTCTAATCCTTTAAACAAAGAGACTTTCCAGTGACTTTGCTGTCAATCGATACTTACAGAATTAAAAAGAAAATGTTATTGCACTTAAAGGATATCTATTAAGGAATTGAATGATACACAGTACACAAAATTGATTGTTTGGGGCCTAACGTGGAATGGGAGTGGAGTGAAGGGGTGGGGGGGGGGGGGGGCAAACCCACATTAGCCCTCATGTCATGTCCGTTGTACCAAAAGTAGCCTCAATATACAAGAGCAGACGCGGGCCTCCTCAGTTCTTTAGGGGCACACCCCCTCGGAAATGTGAGCTTTGATTATCCATGGAGAAAATTATTTCAAACCTTCTCATTGGTGGACGAGTAAAGTGGGAAGCGGGTTGAAAATAATGACCCGGTACCGCCCCCCCCCCCCCCCTCTTGATCTCCTCTTTATGATTAGTGTTGTGCACCTGGCCTAGAACGGTAAGCTGGGGGCTCAATTTAAATATGGGTGCGATTGTTTTCGAGTCGCAATGAATAGCAATTGGGCTATTTGTACGCTTTATCCTGTCGGTTTCACAATGTTCAGCCTCACCTCTGATATTAAGTGCAAGATGTCTCTCATTCCACGAGGGGATGAAAGGTGGTACCACTGGCCTTATTCAAGCAAGGCACGGCGTGGATCACGGCTGCTCCACAAGTCGACTGGCGCCCATCTGCCCCATTTCTCAATTCACGGCTCACGATCTTTATGGAACCATATTTCGAGACATTCTGAAAAGCGACGGTAACAGATAAGGCACTGTCCGCCGTTTTATCACGTACTAATACTTCGGCGGACAGTAATATGACAATTCACAGCGTTGGCCAATATAAAGCTTTGTCGTATGGTGAACACTCTCAATGAAAACTTCATACCAAATGGACAATTCGACATGGTGTTTGTAAAAATAGAATTAAAGAAAAAAGAACGGTTAACTTTCTTCACATGTAATGCATTATTAACAGGGAGTCAGAATGATGTATTTCTGTTTAACCTTACAATGCGGATATATCTAAGGTGTTGGTAAATCATCTCAATGCCATTGTTTCTACAAGGCTTATTTCAGACTAGAGGGTAGGTGTAAACGGGGTCAAATGATATATTGTCATCTCGTTCATATTGACACTTTTGAATTATTGCAAATTATGTTTCTTCAATCTATCTAACAATATTATGTGTGACTTTGAGATTGACAATTTTGTGGAAAACAGGACATTGTCAAAGAGAGAGACTTATATTCCATCCCAACATGTTTAATCCAGCGTGTCACACGAAGAGATGGAGGTTGGGGAAACAGACAGACGGATTGGGCGGACGAACGGAACGACGGACACTTTTTTCAGTGACTCCAATGCGAATGGGACTTCCCCAGCTGTCGATGTTTACACCGCGCTCGACAATGACGTCATCCTTGTTTCCGCGCTACAGTCATGGTATTATGTGTGTCGTTTCAGCGATGCCCTATCTAGACAAAAAGGAAGCAAGTACCAAATTACTGAAATCTGACTCATTGACGACTATAGGTCTATTAGGCACTCCCGAGCACAATCTGGAGGGGAAATACTGATTCTAAATACTGATTCTGATGACTTATATTGAAGTGGATATATTTTGTTATAACGTTACATTGGATGCCAATGTATCTCATTTCAGAAACATTTTGCGTATCAGCAGTGAATATAACTGTTGTGTTTTATTCCCTCTCATGAAGAACGAGAGCAGTGAGTGGTGCGTCGGGGAGGTAACGCGGTATAGGTACTGTGCTGTACCGCCGTGGCCGGGCGATCACCATGACTACATGGGCCGCGGCGGCCGGGGAAGCACGCTCAGTTGGCGCCTGGTTTACCTTGCTGCCCCATAGGAGTCTGAGATGAGAAGAGGTGTATGTGGTGTGAGGTTGTGTGTGTGTGTGTGTGTGTGTGTGTGTGTGTGTGTGTGTGTGTGTGTGTGTGTGTGTGTGTGTGTGTACTATTTTACATACATTTATACATTTCTTTTAGCATTATGGTTATTCTATTTAAGAGGAATATAATTTGTAAGTTGCATATTCAGGTAGAATATGGCACATGCATATACATTGTATTTATATACAAGTGGTACAACATGCTTTACTGTGTTTATCGAATCAATAGAAATATTACGTTTATTGATTTGTAATTCTGTGTTATAAAGTGAAATTGTTTATTTCATTATGTGAATGAAATCAAATAAAGAATATGGAAAAAAGTGTGTGTTTATGTGTGTGTATGTGCGTGTGTGTGTGTATGTGTGCGTGTGTGTGCATGTGTGCGTGTGTGTGTGTGTGTGTTTGTGTGTGTGTGTTTGTGTGTGTGAGTGTGTGTGGAAGGAGGGTGGGGCTAAGCGAAATGCAAACAGAGAAAGGAGAGTTGGGGAATGGGGTGAGACATAAATCATACAGACAGAGGTAGCGGAGAAGACACAGACAGGGAGAGAGAGATATTGGAGATACACGCACTCACTTTTATTTCAATTTTCATCACGCCTTTCTCCCTCAATCTCTCTTCCTCTCCCTCATTATTCACTTCGAATTTTAAAAGTAACCCCCCCCCCCCCACTCCCTCTTTAGCTCTCCTCCATTCGTCTTACCAATGTAACCTAAGATCGGATAAGATTGCATTATTCATATTTTATTTTATAATATTGTTGATCTAATTCAATCGAGACACGCACTCGCGTTGCCAGGAATGCCTCAAGAAATCACACCTGACATCAGAAGGGAGTGGCATGCGACACTTCGAATTTTTTAATATTTACGATGGAAAATCATCAAATCCCTTTGTTGGCTCATGACTTTAAGCAAATCACAGCTCCCAGATTCCTCCACAGCCTTGTCTAATGGCATCATAAAATATGGATATCCCATGCCAGCGGCTCGTATTGTGGGTGCTAACAGCTGACGACAACTGGAAGAGAGACAAATATCTTGGGATTAAGCTTTGTAACGCTTTCTTGCAAGAACGAATAAAAATGATTACTTGCATTTTCTTAAAAGTAAATGAATCCACCCTCTATCCATTCCCCACTCTCTCACCTATTCTGCTGCTTCTCGATTTGAACATGAATAGTTTATGAATTCAAAGTGTGGAATTATTTTATTCTGGAGCAAAAAAAAAATGATGCGGATCGTTCATGAAAAGAATTGTTCACTTTGATCAGGCTACCCTGGATGAACAAAATCTGTTCATTGTTAGTCAGTTATTTTCATCAACACTATATTTTCCGATCTCCAATCCGTCTCATATTTCTTGGTCAAAAAAACGAAAAGTAAAGCTAGGAATAGTTTTGTGTCATGAAATGTAAAAAGTAATTTCCTAATATCCTACATTTTTTTACGTTGGTCAAATTAAAGTTTAACAGGGATGCAAGCACATGGTAGTGCAGAAATACATAGAAACATACAAAGATCATTAAAATAGAAACATATCGTCAAACATCCTTAATGTTAAAGGAAGCACCCTTAATGTAAAATGTAGCACACTTAATGTTAAAGGTAACACCCTTTACGTTAAATGTAACACCATTAATATGAGGGGTAACATCCTTAACCTATAAAGGTACACTCGTAATGTGTGCTCTTCTTGAGTTTATGGTACCACCCGTGATGTTCAATTTATCACCTTTTAATTTCGTGGTAACTAAACAAGAAGTGACAATGCAAAGTGTGGTGGCACACGAAATTTGCACAAACCATTTTTGTTTGACTGCAAGTCGCACCGAAAGGCAAGAAACATGATAGTCGGATTAGTGGATAACGAGTTCTCTTTATTTTTTTTCTTTCACCTTCAAGTAAACCGCAAACAGAAGATTTGTATCTTTTTATTTACTCAAACTGCCGACAGGTTTGAACTCGAGATACCTTATTAGTGCACCACCAGATTAATTACACAATATGGTGTCAAATTGTTTCATACTGTTAAGACAATCAACCTAAACATGTGTCGGTCTCGTTTTGATCTGTCTTTTGATGGTGGCGTTATCTCGACGTTCTTATCTCCAGCAGGCGCATAACTCGCGGAGAGAACTCTCTCACGGTTGGTGTCTGTTTATTTTCTTATCTTCGGTAGACGGAAAACACGCGGGAAAACTTTCTCACGATGGGGGAAAGTTCTTACATTCCTGTAAGACTCTTACTAAAGACTCTTACTAAAAAGTAGGCAAGCCAGGCTGTAGTTCGTTCCATCTGATTTGTGATAATTCTTTCGAATTACAAGTGTACAGTTCAAAACAGGATTTTGATTTCTGATTTTTTTTATCAATCACAATGGTTTTATTCTTAACTGAACAAATCAGATGTCATTAACGTTTCTATATAAACATGTGCCCCTTTTATATTATTTGTATTACCCTAGTCATTACTCGAAGAACGTTACTGAGATGTGATGTTGAAATAATAGACACGTTTAGATATCATTCTTGAAGTCGTTGATCAATTATTTACCAACGTCGCCCATATTTAAAAAAAAATGCTCGTAATGTTCGCGATCTCAATTTGTCTGGTATGCTTCTATAATGTGCTCACTAAATTGTTAAAACAGTAGGAACCAGAAGGAACACTTCGTTCTAGTTCAAAGTCATTATTATATGTCCCACAAATTATAACAAAATCTGAGATTACTTGCCGGACTATCTCAGAAACTTACAAACATACGAACAGTTCAGATGTAATTTGGAAACATATCTGTCTCGTTTTATGTAAAGATCAAAGCTATGAACACAGTGTGCTATTTCCATTCCTTACTACGCATTATGTTCTCTTAAGCGAATAGAGAAATGCAATTATGCTTTTGTATTATGCGCTCTACAGAATTGTTTAATTACCATTATTATCATTAAGGCAGTAAAATTACTTTTGAAATCCAAAAGCAAACATTATTCACACGATACTAGATTGTCTCGATATTATGTTTCCTATTATATGATTCTATATGTTTTGGTTTAATCACTTAATTTTAGCGGATCTCAGATTGACATCGCAGGTGTTATTGACTTGTTAAACACGTATCATAGTTTCTCATAGTCTATGAACCGATCCTGCGCCGTGACCTCACTTCCGGAAGAGGTCAGGCAGGTCATATCCCCTGAAGAAGGCCGAATGATTCAGCCGAACATTTGGAGGTTATCATTTTTATCTAAATAATGCATTTGGATCAACGACCTAAATCTTCAGACTGTTACACCAATGCAGTTCAACTTTGATTCGAATACGTGTCATGTTTGTCAATTTGCCAAGTATCTTGTTAAGCAAACGAAGTATGAATTAATCAGGAAAGATCATACAGGGATTGTGTTTGATTATCTGAGCATAATTAATTTCAATGAAACAAATTGCTGGTTTTAACACCTCTGTGCAATACCCGGTATAGAGGCAGAACAATTACGTATATGGAATATGTATTTCCGCACTTATTTAGAACCGAATATCGTGTTTATCAACATTTTATCTTATCTTTTATTCTAACCTCAATCATGTCAAATGAGACTGGATGACTGCTGGAAGATTTATTTATTTATTTTTTTTTTTTTGGGGGGGGGGCATGCATATAGATCTGATACGACGAGAGAAAATGAAATTGAAGGAGAGAGAGAAGGAGAGAAAGATAGAGAAGAAGAAGAAACAAAAAGAGTGAGAGAAAGGAGGGGATCATGGAAAAGAGAGAGAGAGAACATTTTTTATTGAATAACTGAAGAAGAAGGAGCGGGCAGTGATAGATAGTTATGACATGAGAAAAACACAACACAGCCAAAGAACAGAAGTAAAATAATGAGAGAGATAGCAGAAAGAAAAATTAAAACAGGGGATGAAAAGTGCGCGAAAGAAAGGGAGATAGGTGATCACAACATGGAAGATTGCACGAGGATACTCCACCCACATTCCATTTGGAAACTATCATGAATCAATAATCTAACACCCATCGGAATAGTCTCATATTCTTAATATATTTTTTTATTTAATAAAATGATGCAAAATATAATATCTGACATTCAAATACGTTATTTCGCAACAACTGTAGCTATATACACAAGCAAGCAAGAATTCTCTCAGAAAATATGGTGCCAACTTAACGGATGTTAAATATGACGTGATGATGGCGCTTTGCCAAACAAAGCAAAAATAGAAATTGCTTTGTGTTTTGCCTCATTTGTCTCTGACTTCAATCTGCCCTTGATCGTATCATGTCACTGTTTTTCTATATATCTCCCTTTTCCTCTGTCGGGTTCAGTCGGGTAAAGAGCATCATTTCTCATGTTTGCTACAGGTTAATATGATGCCCTTATAATGTGTCACATTTTTTATATGTAGTATAGACGTGAATAGGCAAAGGAATTGTGGAGTTGGTTGCGTTTTCACGACGCTCTTATCATAACAGACACATCAACATGTTTATAACTGTCATGATAAATACACCACGCCCAAGTAGGGTAGGACAAAGGCGGGAAATGTCATTTCACATACACATACACACACACACACACACACACACACACACACACACACGTTTACGTACGCAATAACACGCACATACAGAACACATGATATGTGTATGTATATGATACACAAACACATTAACATAGGTTACAAAGCATTAAGATATGATTTACATACATGCGCACATACATGAAGACATGCATACGTACACCCAACACACATAAACACACACATACACACACACTATTTATGTTTATTCATTCTCTATTTTAGCAGGGTTGTTTCGTTGAGATCCACTTATACAAGTACATTTGAATATGAAATGTGTCCTTATCCTCACCCCTAACCCTCATCACTCTCGGTTGATGTATTCCTTTATTCGCATCACATTTTGTCAAGTTTGGAACCCGAAACACGGGCACCTCCGCGCGGAGCAGTGATCGAGCGCGTGGTTTCTAGCGTCACGCCAAGTTTCGCCGCCCCATATGCAATGACATGCAATCATGCGCATTGGTACGGAGAGTTGATCAGCGAAATGAAAAAAAATGGCTAATAGGGTGGGACGATTACTGTCATTCTCATCATAATCGTCTTTGTTAGTGGTGACAGAGAAAAATCCTAAATCTGTGTCTAGGCTTGTTGTTTGACAATATTGTTATGGAGACAGACAACGCAGTATGGCTGATATCCAATCGACACCATGAAGGCCATAACATGCATCAAGTCGATTGTTTGGGCGTTCTGCTGCGCAGATACTCTCAAAGTTATTTATAGGGTGCAAACAAAGCCAAGTATTACAAAGTAAACCGTGAACTTAAAGCAAATTTCTGCATTTTGCCTTCAATGTTAAATCTCGTATTCTGTCTTTATGGCTGAAACCGCGTAAAAAAAAGGTAGATTGTTATCGCTCGAGTTCTTTGTTCAAAATGCGCCAATCATGTCGAAGCAACAATGCGGTGATGATTACAACAGAGATAATACTCTCAAAATAGATGCATTATTGGGTGAATTTCATGTCAAAGAGCAGCTTTTCTCCGTGTCGTCATTGCTCATTGAACAATGGTTGTACATGGTGTATCGAACAATAGAAATATGGTTGCCAGCCTAATACATGTACCTATGACTTATCACCTATGACAACAAAATAATTGCATAAACTTTGTTTTTTTCTCTGTTGCTGGCTTACGCACATACCACTGAACATGGCGTACTCTCAATACTCTGTTCTTATGTATATTTGAAAGTTTCGCTGTATCTCCTTCCCTCTTTTGCCGGCTCATTCATCTTCTTTCTTCATGTTATACATTTTTTTTTCTACACTTCTGCCATATCATTATTCTTATCTATTTTCTGTTTTCTTTGTACCACCCTTTTCATCTTCCCATTTGTATCATTCTTTTCTTGTTACTTCTCAATTTATTGTTTTTTTTTTCCTTATCTTATTCTTATTCTTCCAGCGTTTTTATATACGTATATGATACTATGATTGATTTTGATATCAGCATTTTGTTTATTTTGATATCAGCATTTTTTCTTCCTTTTCTTTTTGTCCATTTCATCATCTTCTCTTTCTTCTTCTGTCTCTTACTAAGAGCTCTTCTTCTTTATCAGGACATCAAGAGCAAACGCCCCTTCGTTTAAGCAAGGCTTTTCTGAGCTAGCTTAAGACTCTCATTACCAAACCAGGAAAGCCTATCGACTTAACATATAAACATTCCATAAGTGCAAGGGTTAAATATTACCTCTGTCATAACTTTGATTGCCGCACACGGTCTCTGATGCAACTCATTCTCTCCAAACACATTTTAGCAATCCCGAGAAGAGTTACATTTCCTTTCTCATTCTGCTCCTCACCTCGAAGGTTTAATCCTTTCTGTGCCATATTAACTGCTGCTCTAGTAGTTTTGTTCTAGCTACATGTGATCAGTGCTGTGATGGGGCTGTGCCTAAGAAATTACGGGAAGCACTCGTTATTCCGAAGGTTCGTTATTCCGAACGTTACTCGACAAATGCGCGGATTGACGAACCTTTTTTTCGTTTTCGGACTAACAAGTATCGAGTTATAGGCAATTTACGTGTTTCGCTATTACGAACCTTCGGAATAACGAACCTTCGGAATAAACGAACCTTCGGTATCTCGAACTATAACCGAAATTACGAGGCATAAATGATTAAAGACCTTATCCTTGCCTCATCAGGCTAAGTGTTGTGTTGAAGCTTGGGCGTGGCTCCTTTTGTCCACATTCTACATAAGAGGAATCATAGTAATTAATTTCGTATTAAATAACTATTGTTCTTTTTGTATGATCTAGAACAATCGAAACTACAGTTCACCGGGCCAACTGTCATATGAGTCATATGCGTGGGCCGTTGAACCTTGGCGTCAATCATAATGATTCAAGAGGCTTGCTTTGTAATTCAAAACTAACTTTATGTCCAACGTTATTATACGAGTATGTTGTCGTTATCGCAAACATGGATTTGACATGGCATAGGTCTCTCTCCCTCTCTCTCTCTCTCTCTCTCTCTCCCACACACACACACACACACACACACAAAATCTCTCTCTCTCTCTCTCTCTCTCTCTCTGACCATTCTACTACGGCCCATACTTTGACTACCCCTATTGCTCTCTCTATCTCTCTCTCTCTCTCTCTCTCTCTCTCTCTCTCTCTCTCTCTTTCATTCAAACCATTGCCTGAAAAAAATACTTCACCTAAACACGAATCAAAAGTAGAAAAGAAAGATTGCAAAGTGTTGCAAGAAGCGAGCGGGAAAATGGTTTTGTTGCGAAATGTATAATCGCTGAGATGTAAAACGGGACCACTCAAATGCAGTTTTCATTGTGAAATAGATGTGTCACAATCCAGCACCGTTTCAAATTGGGACTATACCACTTGGAAGGATGCCAGAAAGATATCTCATTGTCCATATATAGAAAACAATTGCATTTGTCATGTTGACAAATTGGGCGCTACATCCTAAGAGTCAAATAACACAAGAACGTCACCACTGTCGCATATATGTAAATACTGTAGACTCTATTTATATGCCTCTTATTCCTCTATTAATTTGTTTGAGTTAAGGAAACGAACGAGTGAAACAAAGGAAATGTGCCAACACGGCGAACTTCCTCCATGTCAGAAAGGTCATGTTATTTGAATGCGTATGTTCCCATGGTTACAAAATTGACATTGAGACGAAACATAGTTTTAAACATGTTCATAAGACTTAAAAAGATTATGAGAAAACATATTACAAACACATTGAAACGGTGATATTGCAGTGCAGTTGGGACTGCACTAGTTACTGATGCAAACTACTGACGGGATTCATTTTTGCAAGCAAGCAGAAAATGAAGGTAAACTTTGTCTGGAATAGAATTGGACAATAACAGCGGGATCTTTGTTGATATGATTCTGATAGAGTAGTGCGGCTGGCGCGAGCCCCTTGAGCCTGCCACGATCTCGCCAACAGCTCAGGCGCGTGCTCCGACTTGCTCCGCTAGGTCACGGCAGGGCCACGATACAATGACGCCCTTCACGTTTAGGGGCTATTGTTCGTCGCAGCTCGCTTGCGCGAAGACGAATGTTTATGTTTATATTTCTCTCTCTCTCTCTCTCTCTCTCTCTCTCCCCCCCTCTCTCTATCTCTCTCTCTTCCTCATTCCCTCATCTTCTCACCCCCTTTCTCTCTTACTCTCTCTCTCTCTCTCTCTCTCTCTCTCTCATACACACACACACACACACACACACACACACACACACACACACACACATCAAACAGTTCCAAAGTAGTTGTGGAAATAAGTTTTATAGTTGTAGGGCGAGGTGATCTGGATTTGTTGGAGTTCATAGGTGGCGAGTTTGGCAACAATTCTGTTTTTCTCATCCACTTAGCTGAGCTAAATAGATTCGATGAGCGAAACTCTGATTTGCTCACACATGGCAAAACGAGCAGCTTGTTTAGCGTGATCAAATTTGTTTACCAATGTGATATCTGGGAGACAGTGACGAGAGTGGATGGTTGTGTTGTTTACATGCATGGTATTGAAGTTATAAACAAATGGTATTTCTTTTCTCAAATGGAAAATAGACCGGGGGCGGGAAGGAGGGGGCGGGGAGAAAGGGGGGTGGAGGGGTGGAGGGGTTAGACAGTAATGCCTTTGTTTCTTCCTGTCAAATTTATAAATGTCAATTTGTCGAAAAGCTGTGTACCGAAAACTAACCCATAAAATGTACGGCACAGGGGTGGAGGATGGGATATATTTACGGAAATGCTTTACAAGCTATGTCATGCACCGTTATGTACAAATAAGGAGGAATATGTACTTGTCACAGGTTTGTTTGCTTGCATTGCGAGGGCTATATCGCACTGAGGCCTCATGTATTTTGGTACGGCAAAGCATGACACACTCTAGTCAAGGTTCTAGACGTAGTTTATCGGCCCGAATTTGTATACATAGCGCGCGACGAAACTCAGCGCAACGATATAAGTGCCATTCTCAATGGGCTTTAAAAAATCGCGAAGTTAGAAAAAACGCGAAGTTGGGGGATCGGGACCATAGGACCGTTCAGCTTTTGGTACGGTTGCTAGGCAACTTTCATCCTAACTTCAAGATTTTTCTAACTTCTCGATTTCTTAAAGGGGAAGTTCACCCTGAAATTATTTTGGTTTCAATAAAAAGAGGCAAATGAAAGAAACATATGAGTGAAGGTTTGACGAAAATCGGTCAAAGGAAAAGAAAGTTATTTGATTCTAAAGTTTTTATTTTGTGACGTCACATGCGAGGTGCTCTCCCATATGTTGTGTACATTTTTTTTCGAAAATGTGCATTTTCTCACTATATGCATCCTTTTACTTGTGCGTTTGATACATTATCAGAAATACGTTTTTGCACACATACCAGTACGAAAAAAAATTATTCCGTTGTCAAAAACAGAAAAAAAGCAATTTATCGACTTATTTTGTACACAACATATGGGAGAGCACCTCGCACGTGACGTCACAAAATCAAAACTTTAAAATCAAATAACTTTCTTTTCCTTTGACCGATTTTCGTCAAACCTTCACTCATATGTTTCTTTCATTTGTCTCTTTTTATTGAAACCAAAATAATTTCAGGGTGAACTTCCCCTTTAAGCCCAATGAGAATGGCACTATAGACACACACGCGCGCATACTCACGGTCAGTGAGAGAGTGAAAGAAAGAGAGAGAGAGAGAGAGAGAGAGAGAGAGAGAGAGAGACCGTTAATATATTCTTGTTTCTTATCGAATAACAATTAACATGTTGATTAGAACTGGAATTGTTTATGACCTCCAGAAGCTTGGAACATTCAACCCGATAATTTAACGCCAAAAGATCGTTGTCTTCGTAATGATGCACATAAATCCCTTGGAGTTACGTAGTGTCTGACCCAGCGAGGGTTTGCGCAAACAACTTGTTTTACTATGTCAATAACCCTGCACCGGTCGGATCACTGATGATATTACATCAACGATCATGATTATTTATAAGTATGGATTGTATTTTCGTTTTTGTCAGCTTGGAAATGTCGGCGACAAAACCATTGTGTCGAAACATATCTGGACAATTTCCCGCAGAGAAATACATAGCGTTCAAGAAATAAGAGGATCGGGTGTTGGTGTTTGTTTTATTTTTAGTTTGTAAATAGAGTGTTCCAGAGTTATCTACTCTAGCCGTCAGTCTCGACATTAATTTCTCGACCACAGTCAACATCACGAGGCCACAGACAAGTGGATCGACATGTTTTGATGACAAAATTGCGCAATGCATCAATGACTTCTACTCGCATGACTCCCAGATCAAATCACTAAGTTCCAAAATAGCACATTCGGGTCTGATTCGAGCAAGACTAACTCTCCTCTGGTTTCGGTCCGTCTCACCATGGACCCTACCACGATCCAGGGATGTGTTATGGAAGGATATGAAGCAACTTTCTTCCTTTGAACCCATGTGCCAAGCCGCTGAAAAGTTATGTGTTCTCAACAGGTGCTGTTCAGGTGTTTGAACAATTATGAATATGATTGTGTGGCAACGGCTTCTCGGAGAGGACAAAAGAAATTTACAGTCTCATTTCACTTGTCCCGTTCTGTTAATACTTCCATGAGCATAACAGGTATCAGCAAACACAAATAAACAAGTTTTTCAAGTGAAATATCTCTGTTTCACGCAAACACACACAAACGCCGTTAATGATAATACACAGCTTAATATATCATTTTGAGAGTGGTTGAATCCCCCAGATGCACAAGTTGTCGGAAAGTGAAGAAATTGGCCAATTTTGTAAGTAATAAAAATAGCTTATATGTCCGATTTTTAATGATTCCTCAATACTTTTCGAAACAAAAGCAGAGTAAAGGATCTGTCATTATCTGCCGTTAACTTCCTTAAAGTTTGCAAACAAATTTGTCAAAAACAAAACGTCTACAGACAAATGGGAAATTAAAGAAATTTCTTTTCAAGTTGACATCAGCTAAATGTCGGCTCGGCACATGGAACATCAAAGCATTGTCATGATTATGGAATGCTTTTGGCATTCATGAGCACGTTTTAGAACCCATACAGATGTTTGAATATATTATGCTCGAGTTTCTACTCCTTCGTAACACCTCCCTGCACGATCCAAGAGCTGGGCGGTACCTAGTCTACTGCAGCTAGACCCCGTACGTAAACTATACTTTCCCTGTGAGCGTTAAGTTCGGAGACTATCGACCAGCGACCAGCGACGATGTCATCGCAACGTAACCCTGTTGTCTTTACTCTCAACTTTGATGGAAGAACAATGGTGTCTGAAGCTGCTGAGAAATCTCTTGATAACGCCCACCTCAATGGTATCATAATGTCATGTCTCTTTCTTCTAGGGTCGCCGAGTTGGATCCTGTCCTCGTCGCTTTATCTGATACCGTATCCATGGCCTTCTCTGGCGAGAGCCATCCATATTTTCTCTACCCCCCCCCCCCCTTCCTCCACCCGCATCATATCAAACATGTATGAAGCTATATCGGCCTTGGTGATGTGTGAAAGACATTAGTATGTGTAACTATCTCGATTACGAATAGAGGAAGGGGATGTTTGATTAATGACACGCTACGTGAGTACACACTACATGAAAAACCGATGAATTGTGCATCACGTATACACAACAGACTAGTTACGCCTAATAAGCCTGTAAGTGTGAGACAAAATGCCGCCCTAATATGGGTTTTGTGAAAAGTACTTGAAGGAAAGGTCAGTGTTTACTAAATATTTACTTCTATATATATATATATATATATATATATATATATATATATATATATATATATAATTTTGCTCCCCCTACCCCTCAGAGATGCTCTAATCTACGACTAGTCAAGTTCTTGCGCAATGTTGATGTTTCAAAAGCACCAAGTGTACCATGATCCCTAGACGCAGCAGACGATCCAGGTACCGGAAAACATTTTGGCGCGAAAAAGAAATATAGGCGTGACGTACGTGGTTCGATCAATTTGTTCTGGTTGCTTCGGGAATACGTTTCGTCGAATCTTCAGTGACATTACGAACCAAGAGTTGTATGCTCGTCCTTGTAAAGGGCGGTAGGCCTGCCGACAACCTAATACGACTGAGCTGGGAGATATCGATCGGAAATGGATCGGGCGGTGACTCATTCTCTCATGTTGGAACTTTCTGAACTCTCTTTCGAACAAGCTATACACACGAATGATAAAGAACACCAATTTATTTGGACCTTAATTAGCAAGCATTTGAATAGTCTAGAATGTAGAATATGATCAAAAGAGGCGTTAGCTGACTTGAGATCAGGATTGGTTATAAGTTCATCAGGTTAATTATGGCCTTCAGCTTGCTGCGTTGTAACATGTGGATGTGGAAGATGGTGAACTGGGTTCGAAGCTTACATCATACTTTTCTCAGATGTCGAAATAAGTGTGGTTCTAAATTTATCTAAATATATTTTTGGGGAAACAAGATAAATACTCAACCACCTCATTATTCATTTATGCGCTGATTGGTCATATTCATTGTTGAACTTTGTGAATAGATACAATGATTTTCCAGACACCATCGAGTGGTTTATATCGTCGATCTTTCACAGCTAACCCTGTATTTCCCCCTAGTGTCAGAACGTAATTGACGTTATGCTAATAATACCGATACCGCAAGCCCAGAGATAGCTACGCACAACAAAGAAAATGATGGTGTTTATCTTCTCCTAACCACAAGGTCACCCGCGTCAAACAAGAAAACATCGATAGCGAATCATCCAGATGACGCAACCGTCTTCGTCTTTCCTTCTGTCCTATCCTTCTTCTCCTTATCCTTCATCTTCTTGTTTTGAACCGTTTCTGTGAGGCGACAAGAGTTCAGGAAACCGCGGGGTCACACAGAGGCAGGAACGAGCACATATCGAGCTAGGTGGAAGTTGTGACGATGGGGAGTTTAGGAAAGAGGAGAGAGGAAGGAAAGAGACAGAAACGAGAGACTAGAGATGATGAGGAAAAGGAAGACATAAGGCGACAGTGGAAGGAAGGGATGAATGGGATAGAAGGAGCAGAACAGAGATGGGGCAGAAAAGACTGCACTATGTAGGAATCTGTAGGAATCTGAAATACATTTAGATGTGTAACGTTTCTCAGTCATTACAGGCTTCTTGGTTGCCTCATCGGGGGTTTACAATGTCAATGTTGCGCTCAATCCTGTTTTTTCTTACTCATCATACGCACATTATTTTATTCTTTTCATACGTCGATCTCTCAATCTCTCTCTCTCTCCCTCTCTCTGCCTTCGTAGCCGAGAACAATCGAATCATCGTCTATCTCCTTTGACCAAAACATTGCGCCATCGTTATGCAAAAACAAGTATAATTGCCTTAGCTCCCAGTATGATAAATGTTTAACTTAATTTTTATTTTATTTTTGCAGAGCACCAGGCTTCTCGAAGTCAATATTTCGAGCTCGCAGTAGTGATAAAGATTTTGACTTAATGTAAAATCGAAGTGTCGATTTTGCAACGTACTTCAAGGGTTTTGAATGGACTTATTAATAGTCCATATTAGCCAAAATCTGATGCACCGCATTGAATTTAGACTACTGATGGAGTGTGTTTATGGATAGCCACACAAAGTAATTTGATGCCTGCACGCGACCAAAGCTCGTTCGGCCTACCTTACCAAACACCGTCTTGGCTGCTTGCCAAACTCCAAACTTCAATCAAAACTTCTTTCTACCTTTTCTTTTTTACTCTCGTACTCTTTTTTCTATATCCCCAATCCTTTGTTTTGTTTTCGTGCTGTTGCCAAACTTGGAATACGGCCATTGTTGGGTTACACTGCGCAAGCACCAAAGTTGTTTTCTTTGTCTTCTTGTTGGAGCTCTCTGCCGAGACCAAGACGTCCTCAGATTCACCTGCTTCCAAGACGAAGTAGGGGATGGGGGAGGTCAAACCCTCCTCGCTGGAAAACAACCTGTCTCTTCCAGGAGATCTCCCCCGTGATGGTTTCTGCCTAAACCATCCGTAGAAATATTACAAGAGCTGAATGCGGTGACGGCTATCAATAATCCTACACTATACGTGTATTTCGAATGAAGTTGGTTCATTGTTGTTATCTCTGTGCCATATATGATTTTTTAACGTGACACGCACATGGTTAAACAATGTTGAAGAAGGTACAAATTAACATTAGAGTGTCAATGAATACTTACTTCATGTATTTATATGCGGCATCAAAATCAAAATGTGACATTTATAGGCCACACATATGTCTCATGATACTTTATTTTTCATCGTAAATCCCTTCTGTACTTCTCATGAAAAGGAATTGATACGATGTTTGTTTCGTGTTACCTAAAAGATTAAAGGTCTCCTGAACAAAATATAAAAAAAAACTTTGAAAGTATAACAATACTAGGATGACAAAATGGAGAAAAAAAAACGAAGAGAAGAGGAGACAAAGAGTGGAAGAGAGAGAGAGAAAAAAACACCCAGCAGTAATCGAGGTTACATGCAGTTCGTCCTACGGCACAAATAAATCCTGAACAACTTGCATAAAACCACAATGTCAATAAATCGATCCATTTGAAGAAATATGACACGTAACAGTGTCTGGTGACAATATGATTCAAACACAATTTTGTAGTTTCCCAGTGCAAATGAAATGTGAAACTTATTTGAAAGCATGCAGATAAACTAAATGTATGTATAAAGGGAAGAGATGTACATACATGTAAATAAATATAAAACAGTATAGGCCTACATTGCTGACAATTAACATTGAGAGAGAGAACGAGAAATAGATATTGAGAGAGATCACAGAAGCGGAAAGAAAGAATGAAAATGGAAAAGAGGAACAGCACACATGCACACACACATACACACACACACACGCACACACACACACACACATACACACACACACACACACAAACACACACACACGCACACACGCACACACACACGCATACAAACACTTAAACATGCAGACAGAAATAGGGACTGGGAGAGACAGATATGTAAACATGAAAGGAGAGAAAACTAGCTGATCGTCGCGCTATTATAAAGATGATTTATTTACAAAACTAACTCATGTTTACTGGCAACAGGTATCACGTCATCGTCAAATCCAGCTTATTGTAAAAGCCCCATGGTCAGGATCCTACAAAGCTGATTACAAAATAACGGGGTCCCGTTATATCTTTGTCGTTCAATGGATTAACGAACAATCGGGTTGAGAGGGGGAACGGGAAGAATAGGAACCCGATTCGTTTGTTCGAGATAGATCTTTAAATAGGCTAAGAGCTGAAACTCGCGGGTCCGCGGGAAATAAATCCTGGTTTAACTGTGGCTTGGGATTAAAAGGAAGCTCTTCTGATTCGGGGTGTGTCGCACTTGTTAGACCACCTGGGAAGGTCACGAGACACACACATTTGGCCAACGTGGAGGTCGTACAAAATGACGTCAATACGGTATAACAAATGTGAAGGAACCAACAGCATACTGTATATTTATGTACCATTTTATATCATAACTCGTAAAACAATAATTGTCGCAATGACGTAGGATAATAATGTACTAACATGGAAGTGAGTATCGTTAGCACCATACAGTGGTCTGTACTTGGCCTGACTTTTCCGCGGGCTTTTAGAACTCATTGAATAGTCTTTGACAAGGTATTACCGTGACAAATCCACTAAAACGTACTGTGAGTGTTCAGTCGTTTCAGCCAGAACGTTTTATCGCTCCGGTCGAAATTATATGATAACAATAGTTGTTCCTTCGGCATATGAGTCGTCAATAGAAAAGCCCTCAAAATCTGTTGTACTTGCTATGCTTGGGCGGTCTTGCATGGGTTACCAAGGGCGGCGTAGTTAAACTGTCAGAGACCCATGTTTATCGGTAAACATGTTTACTAGACAGACGGCCAGGCTACATTCACCCATGCAGTTCATGTGTCCATGAATAAAGGTAAATATGACAGAGAACTTCGGTAGGGCAATGCACGGACCAAAACTTCATTCGAAGAATCCATGAACATGATTGTTGGTCTTGACCACGTAGAGTATACACAGGTTAATCGTACACAATGAAACCTTTCATGGAAATGTCCATAGTCAGTTGAACAATATGAATTCGAAGAATTCAGCAGGAACAAGAGATTTCCATGTATGCTACACAGTGAACAGGAAGAAACAAGCAAGCGTTACTTCTAATTTCATCTTCTCATGATGAGTCATTCATGTCAGCAACGAGTCAGCATTGGTATTCAACATGTTGGTCTTGTCAAGGTTGATCCCGATCACCACGATTAAGAACCACGATTAGACGCGATCTGTTGCGTTTTGCTACAATCTGATGCGATGATTGGTCGTGGATAAAATTTGAACCGTCCAACATTTGTCTACGATCAGCACGATTACAACTACTGACCTCAAGATCTGGTAAGATCTTTGTCGGATAACCACGATTACAACGCGATTTGCACCACGAGTACAGTCGTGATGTGGATCGTGGTACATGTAGTGGAAAGTAGGCAATATGAACAGATTCTCATGCAAACTCGTTACTTCACTCGCATTGGCTGACAGACAAGGGAACAGGATGCTTCAACAGCTGTGATTGTGGTTTAATTATAACAGTGATTAATACCATATATATCAAAGAGTCCATTATGCTGGTATGATTCATGACGTTATTATAAACAGTTGAATGTCATGACGATAAGTACGCGTCACCTTGACAAAACAATTCAAGGGTAAATCCTAATCCATTACCTCAAACAGCAACCCTATCCTTGCTTGAGTTTGCTCTTTGTAAGTGATGTGCATGCATGATTGAAACCACTTTCATATGTTTGGTCTGATTATGAGAATCTGACAGTTACATTGTCATTTATCATGTATGCCCCACCGCCCATCTCCGCCCACCCTGCCCCCACCCCACTCTCACCTAATCCTTGATAGATCTATGCATATATCACTCCTTACCGCGCATTGCGGTTTTAACAGGCTTCGAAATCATTAATTACACAGCGCTGGATGATTGATAAAATCGTTTGCTAAATCTCATTTACGCGCAACGTTCATCACCTTTAATGATAGTGTTGTCTTGGTTAATGTATTCCCTTTCATTGCAATACAAACCTTTGCTACAACCTTTCTATGGGAGTCAGGTCTACACAAAAACCTCTGCTACAACCTTTCTGTGAGAGTCAGGTCTATATACAAACCTCTGCTACAACCTTTCTGTGGGAGTCCGGTCTACATACATTTACACAGATGGAAGCGATTAAAAAATGAAACTTACCAAAGAACAATAATGTTTATATCCTTCTTTTGAATGAAGGCATATATTCCACATTCCCCCTCCACAATGGAATCATGCCGAACTGAAGGGCGTTATGTGTCTCAGTGATCTTTCCCTGAGCTTGTACCAGAAAAAAACCGTTCATGCTTTTGTCACATTAATTGAATTGAATTGATTGAAAAATGTAATTGTCTAGCAAGTGACTATAAACAATTTGTTTGCATGTTTTGTGGATATCATTGTTCTTCTTTCTTTAAATTATAAAGATACAAGCAGCAGCTTGAAAGAATACAGCATCACGGTATTACCGAAATTGTTATTATTGTCTGAATTTCGTATTTACTAGTACACTTTCAAAATGAAAATACTCAACATGTTGATATACGGCTAGATGTGGCAATGTGCACAGTTCAAAATGAATGAAGGAATGGATTCAGGTTTCGCTTCTTCTTCTTCTTCTTCTTCTTCTTCTTCTTCTTATTATTATTATTATTATTCCTATTCTTCTTCTTCTTCTTCTTCTTCTCCTCCTTCTTCTTCTTCTTCCTATTCTTCTTCTTCTCCCTCTTCTTCTTCTTGTTCTTGTTCTTCTTTTTCTTCTTCTTCTTTTTCTTTTTCTTTTTCTTTTTCTTTTTCTTTTTCTTCTTCTTCTTCTTCTTCTTCTTCTTCTTCTTCTCCTTCTTCTTCTTCTCCTTCTTCTTCTTCTATGCCTGCCTAGTCTCTAGTCTTACTTTCCGCTCATCAATTAATGCTACTTCCCACTCTTGCCTGTGTAAGACAGAAAGGAAAAGAAAGAACATAAGAGCGAGATGTCGAGTTCTGAAGACGAACATTGATTTATACATGTAGCCAAGATGTCTATAAACAAAGTGAAAAGGACAATGCCCTCCTTTTAGAAACTGTTTTCCTAATTTATCAACATAAAGCAAGTATTACGACACGCTTTAACAAATAATCATTGCACCTTTCCTTCCAGTGTGATATAAGTGTGGAGACAGCTTGTTTCGATTAATTTCGTCGTTGCAATTGCTTTCGGTTTAATACATTGGCATAATCAAATTATTATTAATCATATTTAGTGTTAGAATAATCGTAAAGACCGGTCAATGCCAAGGGTTTGAGGTTATGGTGTGGATTGAATTTGCTTCAAGGGTAGATGGATGCTCGTTTTGGTAGGAAGTTGGGATTACACGAAGTAGGAGTAGACTAAACAATATTAACTCTCGGACTCGACAGGGGTCGCCACAAAATTCCCCTTTCTATGGCGCAAGTCAAATCAACCTCGAATCGCAAATGTCGGGCGCGTAATTATTTTGCTACATCACGTTGAAGTCGTAAATACAATACTTTAACATTTTCCTGCATAAATCATGTTTCTGAGTTATGGTTTGCGCCTCCTCTATCACTAACTCTGCTCCAACTCCACCACTCCCCCCCCCCCCCTTTTATTCCGTGTCGTGAAGGTGACTTCAGCGAAGGAAAGACATCATTAACTGACTTCACTCGTTTTGAGCCATTCCTTCATTTCTGCACCGATAATACGCACTCATCCAAGAAGGCAGCATTTCGCTATAGGAGTGAAGCACAACACTCATAACGACATTCGCCAGAGAGTCGCAAGGGCGCCAAAACAAGTCCACTTACACCGAAAGTAGGTCAGAGACAGAAAGTGAATAGATACCTAAACAAAACTCCTTGGATCTTGGCCTAACCTAGCGGGGTAAGACCAGGCGTGTGACGACATGAAAAGAATAAACCTTTCAAGTCCATGAGTGATTAATCACCATGAACACAGTCTTTTGTTACGCGGACAATATCTAAAAGGGACCCTAATACATGCCTTAGAAATGTCTGCGTAATCAAAGACCATGCTCATGGTGAACGTGGAGACATTCTTCTTTGCACTTGGGAAGGCATGACTCAAGAAACCTGGCGTAGTTTGATACAAAAAAAGGAGTGGAGGCTCGATCTGACCAGTGTTCAGGTTTTAAGTAAATTTGATACAAAGGGTGTTGGATTTAACACTAAGGCAAATCAAATGTTAACACCCTTTCTAGGTATTAATTGAATATTTTTGAGGTCAGTGTTTGAATGTTATGCTCTCATAATTATGCCTGCAATAGAGATACACCCTCTGTAAGTGAATCTTCAAAACATAATTTACATTAAGGTATTCTGCACCTATGTGTGAAGGTACCTGGTGTAGGATCCATTGACCCTGTGACTGGAGGAACAGCTACACTGGGTTATCAGGAGGAGGGAGGAGCTCATTGGTAGAGGGGAGAATGGGAGGGGCGGGGCAGGTCGAACGGCTTATTGCCTGATGATATTGTTATGACATGGTGGAGTTAACATTTTAAGAGGTAGACCTAGACATATGCCGCTCACTCACTCCATTTGTATTGTGTCAATGTTTGAAAACCCAAGGAGAGCAAACAATAAGGAAATAATGATTGTTCTGTATTCCCTTTAAATAAAAACTGATGTGCAACACTTCTGAGCGGGTGCCTATTTCAATACTTGCCAGGACCCGAAATGAAATTATCGCCTAAATCATGACAACCCCAGCTTGGCCGGTACGAGTATGCGCTGCTCACGGGTGTGAAACAGCGCGCGAATTTGGGCTGATGAGAAAACTGGCTGCTTGATTCAGTTTGGGCTTTGCCTGGAGTTAAGGAATTGGCATAATGAAGATAATCAGGCTCGTTATGGTTGTCTGATTGGACTAGTCTCGTGATTCCAACGATGCCAAAGTATCATCGACGCATGGAGTAGTCTTCGAACTCAGCTCTCATCACATGGCTTATCGTAATGATAATGATCTCGTGTTTTAGTTCAAATTTTCACGTCAATACTTCCACTGAAACACTTATTAGACGAAGTCACATCGTGACACAACCGTTACAATAACGGAAATTTCAAAAACAGGAGATTGATTTATCATTCGCTAAGTGATATAAAATAGATGAGGAAACAGGATTTTAAAAATGTCATTTAAAACAAAGGAAGCATGTTTAGATGATTCGGCTCCTATCAATACCGAAAAAGGGAATACAATTTGTTTTGATATACTAAACATATATTAGTGTTTTGATACATACATGTTTATGGAAACAGAATGTCATTAGAATAAATATGTCAAAGAACATATAAGATATAACATATATATAACATATATATAACATATATATAACATATAAGATAATAACTAAGTGGTTGAAAACATAAAATTTAGAATACAAGTCGTCTCCTGAGTTCAAACAAATATGTACAGTAAGTGAGCAACTTATTTTCTTGCCTACGTCAGAGCTTGTAATCAGAAGGGTACGATGCATTGTTAATTTAACCGTCGATTACAGTACAAGAAGCTTTCAGAAATGTTTGTGCGCATTGTAGATGCGCCATCGACTCTCAAAATGTGGTTTTGAACAATCAATGTTGGTACATCCCCAAAACGCACTGTTGCTTAAAGTTGTTTACTAACTTACATTGATAAAGGAGATCAACTTTGACGACATAACTTTTTTCGCGCGCAAGAGGAAAAAAAGGTTGCATTTCACTTTGTTCGGTCTGCCATGAACCTATTTTATCTTTGAACCATCGTTATCGGGAGTGACAATGCCTTTATTCAATTTATATGAGCAAACAACATAATACAGTTTTAAATGGGCGTTGTGAGGGAGGGGGGGGGGTGTCACTATACATAGGATGATAATGAACAAGATGTTTCACAATGGGCACGTTGTGGTCCACGTGAGGGGCTTAAAATAGGCTTGGCTGACGTGTCATGCATGCAATGTCACGAGAGGCACGAGGTATTGCGACATGTTTTTTCTTCAATGTTTTGGTGTCGTACATTGGTACCCTAATGTGGTGTCGATCACGAAGCGTTGCTAAGTAAGCCTAGGCATCGTTTTTTAACCCTTACATTACAAGGCATCGATGACCCCATTGGCTTACTACATATCTCCATGCCATTGATAATGAGAGAGAGTTAAGTCAAGGCTCTAAAATTGAGATGTGAAGCAAGCTTACTCATGTTTTTTCTTTGTTTTCTTTGTTTCTTTGAATGTAGTTGCACACGTTCATCGGGTTTGACTTATTTGATTTGGAGTTACACCATACACGAAGCAACACGTCACTCCTATCATTGTTGACATAGCTATATGCCCATAAAAGGTAGGGCCATAGTTTACCTCCCTATCAACAAATATACTTGGCTCTACAATTGAGAAATGTATTCGAGATGCCCAGGAGGTGGTGGTGGTGGTGGGGAGGGGGGGGGGGGGGGTCGCATTCGCTTGTTTCGAACAAAAATTACTTGTGACGTCATGTGCGAAATGCTCATCCAAATGTTGTGTAGAATTTTTGTGTGAAAACTGTCATTTTCTCAAAAGAATGTGCATTTGATATTAGACACATGGTTTTACACACATTCCTCCGTGAAAAGGAATTATTCCTTCATCAAAAAGCAGAAAGGGGGAGGGGGATTTATGGAGAAAATAGTGAACAACATGTTGGAGAGCATCTTGCACGAGACGTCACATAATTCAAACTGAAAACAAAATTGTGCTATCCTGTGACGGATTTTCGTCAAACCTTTACTAATATGTGTCTTTCGTGTTGTTGATTTTATTGAAACCAACTTAACTTCAGGGTGGACTTTCCCTTTAATGTATCCAAGGCTCAAATTGAACAACAACGGGCTCCACTACCCCACTCCAGAAGTACATCTAACCTTTCAGAAAAAGAAATATTCAGGAAGATACGGAGTCAGAAATTCATTCAGTGAGACGAAGATGATAATTTTCGCACATGTCCGAGAGAGGCAGAAACATTAGACGCAATAACTAACTGTCTAATCAGACCATCGCAGATGTTGTTTTCGTTCAGCAATGGGGCTTGCTGACTGACAGTGCGCGCCTTTTTACTTAGTCATTCCCGCCAAAAAATAGTCTTGCGTCCAGACCTGGTTTTGCGAACTGAAATTTACTCCTAGACCCTCTCTGAAGGTTCTGGATTGTTTACCTCACAGGCGATAGACATACCCTTATTCACTCTCATGTCTTTATTGTAACTATGGTAACGGAACGGAAATGTGGAAGAATCTCTAGTAGGTGTTCTTGACTTTGTACTTAGACCTAAAACCTTTCATTGAAGGGCAGAGTATTATTACTTATGATCAATACGAAAGAAGAAGTAGGGAAAACAAGAAGATATAGACAACGAAAACAATAAGTTCTCTTCAGCAATACTTTTACACTGCTTTTATTAATTCTGAAATGTTGGGACCCTTGTTTGATTGAGCGTTGATCTTGAGTGTGATTGACCAAGCAACACCCTCTTGGTTCTGGGAAGAGATTCCCATTTTCTTGTAATTAATATTGTAACCAATCTTTTAGGTTTTTTTTTTACACGTATAGGTCTCGTGTATATGCATCCTTATCATCGGTTGTCATAATGCAAGATTCCTCGTCATTGTTGTGGTCATTGGCATTATCATCACCACCATTATTATCAAAACTTTTCACATCATCGTTTTAATAGTCAGAAGAATAATTGCAATCATCACCATCGTTCTTATCATCCTCGTAAACACCAGAAAACATCTTCATCATCACAATCTGCTAAATACCACCTTTATGAATAGCATTCATGTAAATCTTATGGGGAATACATAATTATCGTCTACAGGAAATTGTTTCAACCTAACCTAATGATCATAATATCATTACATTTACGTTTCCACGTTTCATATATCTAATTTGTTTGAATGTCTTTTCTGTACACACTTAATGCCTTGAATGCATGTAAACGTGTTTCGGGTGGAGGGTCTGTGGATCGCGGGCATTAAATTGCCTTTCTCCTTTCCTGGCAGCCCTTTACATACATCCAATCCCTTCTGTTTTGAATGAGTCGCGTTTCTTGTGATTACATTGTATTATATTGAAGTGCCGAATAAATAATAACCATACACATATTGCTTTTACCATGCCCATCTTGATTATTTGATTCACGTAATTCATTACCGTCAACATATCACGATTTCGATCATTATCTCAATCACTACTATCGTTAACACAATCATTGCAAACATCTCCCTCTCCATCATTATAATTACACACTGTGTCATCGTACTAATTACCACCATCATCTTATCACAAATCATCACGATTAAAATAATTCATATTATTATTATCGTCATCATAATAATCACCCCCATTATTTCTAGCAGATACTGAGCCATCCTTATAATTGCCACCATCAGACCATCTTCACCATTATCGCCACCATCATATCCATCTCGGTAATTATTACATTATATAACATAATGTATCATCATTATCATTACTACATGTAGCACTATCATCATTACCATCATTACGTTCGCCATCGTCACCGTCACAATACTCATCATTACCCTTAATATTACCACCATCACCATCATCATCCTCATTATTACCACCGTCACCATCATTACCCTTATTTTAGCACCATCACCATGACCACCATTATCCTCCTCATTTTCATCGCATCACCATCCTCACGCTCATTGTTGGCCCCATCATAACATTTACCACTGTCACCCTCACTGCAATATACAACCAAATCAACAAATGTAAACTTAACAAGGTTATCATTATTTGTCTGTTTGTTGATTTTTTATTACATTTCGTGTCATTTCACAAAAGCTTCATTTTTTAAATGTTTTTTCTTTTTTCATCGAATTGGTATTTTCTTCAAATATTTCATTATATACAAGACAAAATGCATGAGCATAGTTTTCATATCTACAAGTATTCGATTCACACAAACAAATCAAGTGAATACATCAAGTATTCTTCGTCAGTACCGCCGTGGACCCTGCACCTGTCAACAGACAGTGTTCGCAGAGCACGGTACAATTCTGAGTTTAATCTCCGTCCTCTGACGTACCAAATTAATAGCTTACATGTACAGGTTTTAAAGCTAATTTTAACTTATACCTCAATACAGAAACGGACTGAAATGATTCAGTGGGGGCACTACTCCTCCTGTACGGTTATAATCCACTTGTTTTCATTATCACAATAAATAATGACATTGCACTTTAATCAAAGAAACTTCTTCTTCAAAAAGTCCTTTTTGCACCTCATAAACTTTTGATGTTGTAAAACCTCGAGAAAAATGTAAGAAAAAATTAATAACAATAAAATATAAGAAAACAGCACATCTTGTTTGCGCATCTGATCTTAACAAGCTCAATATTTTTGTCCTTGACTTAAACGTTCTCTTAAAACCACGATTATTCCATTTCAAACGCGGCACTCAGCGTTAGTAATGCCCCTGTTCTGTTCTTACAAAAGAATAGTCAATGTATATTTACAATCTGAGTAGCAAATGATACACACGAGGATGAAGCATTATTGCGATTCATGAAAACAACAGTTCAGTTCATGCAGAGAGAGCTGGATTGTTACAGCAATAATGATAGAATCTTTGTCAAAATCAATTAACATGCGTCAACAATATAAATGAGAAAGAAGACCACATTCACGTGAAAATAAAGTGACTGAGAAGTAAAATATTCCCTTGGTGTCAAATTATTGAGCTGAGAAAGACAATGGTGCGTAAACATAATGTCATCAAAAAGAGTTTTTCAGTTTGGTGTAAACATGAGATGAATAAATCCCGTTGTTGGTAGGCTGTTTTGAGGGGAAATTCTTAGTGTACCTATTGCAGCAGAAGAGATAGTTCTGGCATTAGCTGAACTCCATATCATTCAGTGTTGAAATGGAGAAGATGAAATCCACCAAAGAGGCAATATTAGTATTAACACAGGAAATCTCTATATCAGCATATCATACAACCTCATGTCTCCATGATGCAGCATTATGATGCATGAGAAAATAAAGGACATATGTCACAATTAAGTCAAGATTAGCAATGATGCAAAATGAGCTATTCACAACGCTTATTAGCAAAAATGGACGTGACTGGAATGTACGCATTCCCCAAATTGACATTAACACTTAAAACATGTTTATGCAGCAAGTTGTGTGACATTTACCAAAAAAATATTCTTGGTCTACGCTTATGCATAGTGGAGGACAAAACATACTTGGACTTAATTTTTCTGTGTCAAAAACGCTGCAGAGTTGACGAGCGCATAAACACATCTACATCTCAGCACTAACCACTAGAAGTTTACATTTGTGGTGAATTGATATTATATGGTAACATGAGATGCATACGCTCCTCTAGCTACAGCTTCATTCCTTCAAAAGTGATGTTTTCCAAGTGGATGATTATTCTTATAAGACTCATTTAAAAATGTTGTTTCTGTGTTGAGATGGATGCATGATTTTTGTAAACAAAGTAATTCATAACTAGTACAAATTACTTTGTTTACAAAAACTCATACATTTCACATCAACATGGATATTTTCTGCATAGTACCAGTAACTTGATAGTATTCTACATAACAGGTAGTTTGTTGTTTAAGGTGAGGTGACAATAGTACTTCTCTGTAAACTTGGAGTAAGTAAAATTAAGTTCAAGCAGTACTTTTACATCAAATTCTATTACAAAGTCAATTTTTTAATCAAGGTCTCAAACGTCTATAGGGGATGAACATGTACATGTATATCTCACTCCATGAAATCAACAATAACAGAGTAATTTTGTTCTTGCCCTAAACATGTGCCACATTTTCAATAATCCAGCTTTTCAAATGGTGGACAGTTTTCCCCATTATGCCCCAGCAGATAAAGAATTACATGGACATCTTAAAGCTATATTTTTAATAATGTCATGCTTTCATTGTTGACATCTGACCAGAAATGCAATCTTCTCTATCAACTTTCACGAGTTTATTTCCATGTGCAGCTTGCAATACCTTCAATCTTCCTGCAATACCTTCAATCTTCCAATATCTTCTTTCAAAATCTCCACATAGTCTCATACCAAACATCTCTATTGTACTATACAATCAAGCAATGTTCCCTCATCCTCTCTTGTATCACTACATGTTATTCCTTTCTGCAGTGACAGAAACCACCATTTCAAGCTTGACAAGTTTCTTGCTGATAGACTATTTGTATAATATGTGACCATATTGAGAGCCATTATCTGCCATAAATATATTTGTATCCATCAAGATAATATCATATGTATAAATAACTTTTAGAAAGTAATTTGTTTTTATCATAATAAAAATCAGATTCTTCATATAATTTGATTTAATTTCTGAAATCAACTTAATTTTGCTATTCCTTCACAACTACCCAAAGAGCATTCCTTGGGTGTGATGTAACTAATGACATCACATGACTTCATCAGGTTTGGGAAGAGGGAGTACACTCATGTAATCTAAATATGAGGCTGACGACAGAAACATGAAATAACTTTTGAATAAGAATGCTTCATTAAATACAATAATGCATTCATAATAAACAACATGAAACAAGCAAATCTCATCGCAATATTCCCCAGTTTTTTCCCTTAAGAAAAAAATCCAAGGCAGCATTCTCAGGAATATCAAAAAACTTCCAAAGGACACTTGAAAATGAAATCAAGAAACTGTTCACTTTGTAGAAGAAAAACCACAAGAAATGAAAAATCAGATTTTCCAATCATAACTATGAATCAGCCGGTAAGTGGTGTGGTACAAATGGTTGCCTTGGCTTCTAGCCCTGGCTCCTACCCCTTTGGATGAGCGTCACTTTGGTTCTTTCCACAGTAGAAAATTGGTAAGTCAGTAATCAGAGAGCTAAAGGCTCTTCTTCAGGCAGCATACAGAATATCTCACACCAAACTATTGGCTTCCCACATCCATCACAAATTTAAAGAAACAAAACACCAGCATTCTTTAAAGGTTGCACTGCTGTTGTAGAAAATATCACATAGAGTTTTCCAAGTCTTGCCATATACATTCTATTGTGAGTTTAACTTTAGCATGCCACTTCCTAACACTCATAAACACTCTAAACATAATCCTATGCAGCTATGCAGGTTTGGTTTTGATTCAATCTGTCAGCATTTTGATTATTGGAAGAAATCTTGGGATACAAAAATATGCTGAGAACTTGATGAATGCAGCTTTGTGAGTGAGAGGGGAAGAAATAGACTACACATGCTAACTTGTGATGCCTACGTTCAACCAAATATACTCTTTTTGAAAACTGGGAGTGGGAAAAACAAAGTTGTGAAAAGGGGATTTGATATCATAATTGAAATTCCTACCAATTCTAAGCCTGTGACAATGTACAGGTTAACATATATCTGTCATAAAGCACCATATCTTCAGCGCAATATCAATGGAATGTCAATTATTTCTTTTTTTCAAAAGACAAGAGGAAGCAAAATTTAAGTTTGGAAAAACAAAGTGCTGCACTAAATATAGGGATTATTACCACTCACTCGATACAAAACAAACCTGGCAGAACACACTTTCTCCCTCTCCAATATTACAGAGAGATATTTAGCACCATCTGGTTTCTTCCACATTGCAAGATCACTTGGCAATTTGCACGATAACAACATTTCTTTCAATCTACTAAAGGACGAAGTAAGGGGTTAAGTGAAGGGCTTTTGAAGTCTAGCTACATGTAGCTAGCAGGTTCTTGTCATGTGCAAATCAAATAAGCCAACATTCTCCTAACTGGAAAACATAACACACATGTGCAAACTGTCACAAGTTATTTCTAACACGCACACAATTTATGTCTTTTATTGCAATGATGTAATTTCCTTCCCATTGTGGCAAGTGGTGGTAACAACAAAATAAAAATGAAATATCGTAAAACGACATTTAGTATAAAGCAACTATGGAAATCACTTAGACACAAGCAGATGCAGAATTCAGCAGCATGTTATCTTCAGTTTAAACAAAAATTATGACATTTGGCAAAACTATAAAGGATGCATAATAATCATCACTTCTCTTTTATCAAAAGATTAAATTGTAACAAAGGTTGAGAGACGTGTCAACCACAAGACCTTTAAACAAGTCTGTCAGTGATTTGGTTAGTAACCGGCTCCAATTGATTGTTGTATATTTCATAATCACATGAATTCTTATTTCAATAAACATTAGAGGACAAACCTAAGGGTACTCACTAAAGGACATTTATAACCCCCCTTCCCTGATAGTAAGATGTGCACAAAATAATACACAGTCTGTGGGAACATTTATTACAACTAATATTAAAAAATCCATGTCCCAGGAGAGTTCATTTGCTGTGATTTGTACTCATTTTTAACCTTACTTTTGATGCCATTAAAGAGGGCAAAGTCCTCTGATAATCCTATGAGTGTTTGCTAAGCATTGCAGAAGAAAACAACCCAAGGTTGTGTTATTGACTCAAGTCAATACCAAAGCTATACCTAGGATGAACACAATAATTGCAAATGTGACACACATTGTTGAGTTGCACAAACAAATGTAAATGGATGGCATTCAAATATTGATGTGAGCCTTATCAATGTCATTTGAATGATTGCGCATAAATATCTGCTCACAAAATATGGCTTAAAGTCTCCCATACTTCATTTATTACATTATAATTCATGACAAACATAATTCATATTTGTGATGGGAAATGGATGTCTAACAGTGATCCAACCCTCCTTGTCTTTTCTGTGAACATGTCAATGTTTCAACCTTAAACTCTTTTGACTGTAACATCCAACAATTTTCCCTCTGACAGGAACATTTTGACAATGGAAGACTTCTTCAATGCAGAGCCTAGAATTCGCCTGGTATAGCAACTCTGCATGACACACCTAACCAGATTCTTGATACAAAAAAGGCCCGTCAATCACAATTTGTATCTTCCCCAGCACACTTGTCTATCACTTGACATCTTTCATGCAAAAAAAGAGAAAATAAACTTCTCATCAAGTTTGTTTTGACTCAAAGCTTGTTTTTGTTCCCTGCAGTAGAGACATAGATGGTAAAAGTGCCGGTAGCCATTGTTCACTCTCTGTTGCTCAGTCTCCCCATCTCAAAATAAAGCTGTGCTCCCTTCCTTCTCTACATCTTGGCTTGATCCTCCAAAAAACATTGGCTGGCCGCATCACACAAATGTTTTCGCACCACAACGTTCTCCATCCAAACATTTCATGATGGCGATTCCCCAGCTCCTGGTCAATTAGAAATCCTGTTTTATGGTACAGCTGCTCTGCATCCAGCCAATTTCCAAACAGAAGTCTTAGAAAGCTGAAGGGAAAAAGCAAAGACAATGCTTTTTTTGCATCTCCACGCACGCTTATGCTAACCTGGCGATATGTCATTTCATTTTAAATATAACAAAGCACGACTCGGCACAAAGTTATCTTTCTTCGCGACTAAAAAAAAAGTGCTTGGAAAAGAAGAAAAAATTGGGCGAGTCTGCGTTCACACTTCAAGACGGCATTGCCTCGCACACACGCTCCCACAGGAATGACGGTTGGTACTGACGAGCGAGGGAGGTGGGGGAGTCAAAACAGGCTCCACTTCAATGTGGATGTCATCAGGAGTCCCATTCTTATTCCAATTCTCCCTCAATTCTCGTTCGTTCTTTTAGCTGTCTATAGTCACAAAAATTGTCTGGCACTTTGGTTACACTGAGCTTCCTTCCCTGGTGAGTGGGGGCGAGGCGTGTTGTTTGGCAGGGGGATCCGTCTCTGTGGTCTTCTCTGGGATCGGCATGGCTAACCGGTCTAGGATCCGCCGGATCAAGGAACGCCGGTGCGGGTCGCCTCTCCGTAGACCCTGCAAAACACAAATTTTAGAAGAACACTGAATATGACTGTGAAATCAGTCTGTAAACAGCGACTAACCAGTACATTACCGTTTGATCGCACAGGTGAGATACATCTTCAAGTGTTAAATCCATCCAAACCATGGGGGAAAGAAGGGGAACATATTCAGTTGCCATGGGGAGGACAACAAAGAATTGTAAATATAGAGCCATGTGTGCAGGCCTTTCTCCCCCTCTATCCCTTTTCCCTCTTGAATTAGCATTATTCCCCAAGCAAGCCTTTGTTTTCTTTAATCAACTTTTTAACCATGGTCCATTAGCTGTAGGCCTTGTGATACACACTGGGTTTGGTGCATTCATGCAGGCTAACATTGAATGAATCTCATCTCAGGCAAGCCTAAACTGAAATCAACCTTCATCCTCAGGGCCAGGTTACGAGTAGTTCACAGACCTTGACAGGCCCTCAGGCAATATATATTTTCTTCATGCTTGCTCTCTCTCTTTAGTCACATTTTGTCTGACTTTAGACTTTGATTGATTGTGAAGCCTTCTTTTCAGGGAACAATTTCACCTCCCGCAAAGAGGCAGACAATGGCGAGGTAATGAGATTAATAATAGGATTGAAGATTTCTCCACACAAAGTCATAAACAATGTATTCTGTGCACTATTCAGATGTTTGACATAACTGTTAACCGTTCCATGGATGTGAATGTACAGACACAAATACAAGGGAGAGAGGAACAGAGAAAGACAGAAACATGGGAAGAGAAAGAACAACAATAAGAGAGAGAGAGAGAGGGAGAGAGTGAGAGGGAGGGAGAGAGAGAGAGAGAGAGAGAGAGAGAGAACAGGCAGGAAACAGGAAAACAAGAAGGAAAAATAGAACTGTAGTGAGGTCAAACAGGACTAAGCACAATTACAGCTGTGAACATTTCTTGTGCAGTGTACCTATTGTATTTTATACACTGTAATGGAAATGTTGAGAATGGCTACATGGCCAAGTGAAAACATGAATATCATATCAGTCAAAACTAAATTACGACCAACAATAACAAAACAAGTTGCTTGTGGAAATCTTTTATTGCTATTCCAAGGCATAGTTTTTCAATTACCACACTTCTGTACAAATAAAAAAAATATATACCATAATATTTGATTAAATCCAGAAGGCAACATATTTGATTCTCTCTAGTAGAGGAGATGAAAATGAACCAATTCATTCGCTTATCCATTTCCGCATGGACACATTTCCTTGACAAAGCTACGCTGTACCCACTAACCATCTGACATTTGAGACGTGTCTATAAATACACAGCAGCATTTTCTCTCAAAGTGTCTTTCACAATCAATAACTCGATTGCACTTGTTATCACGCAATGTTAAGTTGGCAATGTCGCATTGAAAGGCGAGAGCGGTGTAAAAGGACTGAATCAATATCTGCCTTGCTTACACGTCATTTAATATCTAATCTCACTGATGTGTACATCCTCAGTTCAACACCATATTTTGGTATTCAGTTTTTCATCACAATTTTTTTTGCTGAGTCACGAAAAGAGTACTCCTGAAATAACTTAATGTTTATGTGGGAGTACAATAAGACCTGTTTGGGGATAAATCCTAATTGTGCAATTCAGAATTGCTTCAAACTTACATGTAGCCCCATGCAGCTAAAGAGAAACATATACATGTACTCTAATTTTGCACACAGAAGTGTGGGGCAAATAATGTATGCACATGTTCTTTTGTCAGAAAGGTTGCTGTTCTCTTTAGTTTGACCCTCACAATTTGTTTTCTTTTCCCTCAAGTTTTCCTGAGTAATCATCCTTAATCCTCACATAATTTTAACACTACATCATGGGACATTGTGATCGAAACATAACACATTCATGTACAAAAGCCACAATTTATATTTCATTTTATCTGTACTCACCCTTTGCTCCTCGAATATCTCCACAAACTCGTCGCCTATTCTCCTGAGTTCGCGGCCAGTGCGTATCTCTGGGGCTACGGGCCGTGCCGGAGCAGAGTTAGCCCGGCTGCGGCGGAACGCTACCACGTCAGGCAACGAGTCCTGTAATGAGCTGTCATCCTGCACAGACTCTGTGTCCGCACTGCCCTCGGAAAAGAATCTCGTCCTTCTCGATTCTGTGGTAGGAGAAAAACAGAAGGAAACTGTAGTTGAGTACATGTGATATAGTACATGGTATCTTGTCTCCTCTGAGTGGTCTTGATATGCAAGTTTCACAGAACATGTAATAGGTAGATCAGCTGATGCAGGTGCTGCAAATCCATGCATTCACTCCAATCCTCATGATTCATGGAACCCTAATTAACCATGTTGAGAACAGTCAAGCCCCTTCATTGTGCAATGACACATATATATGTGTACTGTACACAAGTATAGCACATCCCAGTAACTACGTGTCTGTGTTGAAAAGTATACACGAGAGTAATGCATAGTCCAAAAGGCAAAGAAAGCAATAAGTAAACAAGCCTTCAATAGTAAAACCTTCTATGTGATTTCTACAAGTCCAATCAAAAGTATCCATATACATGACTGCTGGAGTTGACTAAGTAGGAAAGCAATCCCATCAATCACTGACATGACACAGAGACCACGATCATATTCCACATATTCCGGGGAGCAAACAGACTTACTTCTTGCCACGTTTGGTCTCTCCATTTTACCCTCTATCACTGACACACAAGAGCACACAGCAGGCCGGTACTTCATACTGCACTCTACAACCACTGCGGTCTCTACTATGCTTGTTACCATATCCTATAACCACACCAAAAAAGACGATATATGCTTCACTGGGTCAGCTTGCTTGGACCTGTATAATACAGACAGTGCATACTCAAAGGAAGTTTGAACTGTAACTGATTGTGGAGGTACTACCACTACACCACTCAGTGCATTGGTTGTATTGACTTCCCCCACACTATCATTGTCAGTGGGTATAAATAGCCCCATGACAAGGGAACCCGGCTATGAGTGTACACGGCAGGCTACGTGTCCAGCCTACCTTTATCAGAGTCACCGCCCATTGTTAGGCGATGAGTCGGAGCTGATGGCATCATCGAATCCCCCTTAGTGGTAAAGAGGGTCCCTTTTGTCTTCTTCCGTGCCCTGTCTTGTCTTGTCAAGCACTAAATTCCTTGTAAATCTCCTTCCAAGACAATAACTTTTGTCTTTGGATGAGCCTCTGGGTGTTCACACGCATCTTAAAAAAAAATTCAGTCACCAGTTGATCACTGCGATGACATTCTGATGTTCAATGAAGGCTCAATGAAAACACGATGTAAGAGTAGAAGCTGGCTTCATTCTGTTCTGGAACATCCACCACTACCGGTTTTGGTCCAACTGAGGTGACTCACGATGAAGAGGCGCCAAATTTTGTTTTGGGGACATGTACGTCCTGCCACAACAAAAACAAACTAAAACTGAAGTCTGTCACTACCCTGGGCACGGATGGGAGGGGATTCCCTTATGACGGTATTGCCCACTCTTGTAATGCCCATTAACTCAGCAGTGAACAACCCAACTTGGAGCAAACTGAAGCAACAATGCAAATCAATCGTACATGTCCGAGCTTGCCCCCAACCCCTTGCACAAAGGCTGTGCAATCATTGACTAAAACTTGAAAGGAGATGGAGGAAGGGAGAGAGAGAGAGAGAGAGAGAGAGAGAGAGAGAGAGAGGTGTGTGGTTGTTGACAAGGAAAAGACAGGGGGGGGGGGGGCTGCCAAAGAGAAGAAGAGGAAGAGGAAGAGAGAGATAATTTGAAAAGAAAGATGAAAGACAGATTGAGAGACAGAATAAGATAGTGGAGAGTGGAAAAGGGAGAGAGAGAGAAGATGGGCAAAAACAATAGACCATGAAACAACAAACATTTATTGTCATGCAAATGATGTGAATCATCAGGGTCTTCTATGAAGTGCTGCTGTCACCCTACCACCAATCAGACTAATAAACTTTCTTTCCTGCCTCACTCTCCCAACTCTTCTATTGGCTAGTACTTGTTGCTATCTCTTCCGTCCATGAGCTTGCCCACCTCCGTTGTTTACAAGCTGTCAATCAATAACTACTCTTCAGTATGATTTCATCACTTGCTAGTCTATACATTTTCATCATCTTAACAACTTGCAGTGTTAATCACTCTCCATCCTTCACACAATATGAAACTAAGAAAAAAAAGGGAAAAACAGGGGAAGACAATTAATCGACACAATTAACTGATAATATAGCTACCAGCTTGTTGTTCGTTTCCATGCTGGTACCTCCACTCTTATCATTTGTTTACATCACTCTTTTACAAACAGGGTCTGATTACTGCAACTAGTACACAATATTGATGTTTTGTGTGTGTGTTATTGGTAGGCAGCCAAGTGTGCTCAGGAGCTATTGTTGTGTGTATGTGCACAAACATGTATGCAGGAGTGTGTATGTGTGTATGTGTGTGTGTGTGCGTGTGTGTGGATGTGTGTGTGTGTGTGTGTGTGTGTGTGTGTGTGTGTATTAGTGGATGGTAGTGGTAGTGGTGGTGAAGGAGGAGAGGAGGGTATCATGCCCTGCCCAGCTGACTCATTAGCATACAATGCTGTTGGGGGTAGGATGGATAGAGGGCTCCAATGGGCGTGGCCCCCTGCTCACTCAAGCTGGCCTTGTCTCTGCTCTACTCTGACTCTGGCTGCCTCACACAAACTCTCTCAACTGTGACCTACTTTACCATGGTGTCCTATTCATCTGCTACTGGTTACCTCCTCATCTAGCTCTCTATCCTCTTCTATTTGTTTGGTCTCTCTACCCATCTAGAGCAGAAATTGTATTATGAATTTATCCCTTTATGGTTTACTGTTCCATCTTTGCACCAGCCATACCCACAAATGTTATGTATAGCACTTAAAAAGAGCACATAAAAAGAGTTCATACAAATACATAACTACTGCCTATCAATCTGCAGTGTGCATTATGCTCTCTTCCTCTTTTGCTCCATCTCTCTTTGTAATATGTTCTCATTTCTGCACATCAGCTTGGTATTCATTCTTCTCTAGGTCATATCAATTCCAAAAATTAAATCAGAAGTAAAGTGAACAACAGCTCCTATATTCCTTCCCGCTGTATACCACTAACAATTTCCCTTTGAAAGCAAATCCTCAGCAGGTAGATAAAGAATACCATATATGGTAGGAGAGAGTCTACACATACCCACAGAAATGTGGTTGTGCTTTATTGCACAATCTGGACATCTTCTGATGAAATAGCTGGTCCCTAGAAATTTGTGACCTTTGATTCTATTCTGTTTTGACCAATGACAGTTAATCTATGCAAACATATGATGCAGCTACATACTTGTGGCTGTATATTTCTCTACCAATGTTTTGATACAATGCAGATTGAGCAATAAATTGAAATACTTGCCTTCTTACAAATACAATGATATACAGCATATAAATCTACAGCATCAAACTGCTTTTTCCATGAAACTACGTTAATTGCAATCCACGTTTTTAAAGTAAGGTACATTCACCCCTATGCAATTCATATTCAATCTTATTTCTATTTGTTTCTGTTGGATTTTATTCTTTATGCTCCACTTATTTCCACTTGTTTTCCTTTCCAAAAAGCAGCCTTGAATGGATGCAAGTCTACACTCATGCACTCTCCTAGGCAAGCACCATGAATCAATTCTTCTCCAAACAAGTATCCCCTCCCGCCAATAGTTCCTTGAAAGCACTCCAAGTGTGGCTAAAGATGAACATTACATAATGGCCCTCATGTATACAGCACCTGCAGAGACAGAGTGTGCTTTGATCAATAGCGCACAATAGCCGACCAATTCAATGTGTTTAGACACACGCTTGCCAGGACGTCATGTCTTATTGATCGACACATGACACGTAAGCACTAAACCCAAATGCCCCAGAAGGCTCAAGTCACAATTAGAGAGTAAACAAAACAAGGCGTTGCTCAGCATACCTCAGCAGACCAATCACAATTGTTTTCCCCTTCATAATTAAAAAACATCCTATCCATACCAGCATTAGCCATCAAATATGTAATTTTTATGAATTGGAGCAGATAATGATTGATTTCCTAAGCCCTACCACATTCCACTGCACTTGTGTCATTTCCACTACAAGCCTTGCAATAGTAATTTCCTGACTCATCAATGTTGACAAACTCTGTCAGGAATTCCACACCTCTGAATGTACCTGTACCATAATAGCAACGATAATGCAATATTTCAGAAATGGTACCCACTTCAGTAACCAATCACATAAACATATTTCAACTATGTGCTAATATATGTTACATCAAAAATCCCCTTTGAATCATATTAAGTCTGTCTTCTCTAGTGGCAAATTGATGTGTTGATTTGTATTAGTTCAAAGGGCTGTTATAATTGTGTCACTGAACCAGAAAACATCCATCCCATACATAAATTAAAAAAAAAAAAAAAAAAAAAAAACATCCATCCCCACAAACTGAATAATTCCAACACAGATGTCATGTACCTTTTGAACTTATCAAACATGGCCTTCACCCTCATACATGACCATGTTTTTCACCACGCTACATGTACATATATATCTTGGACCCCGTCCAGATTTTGATCTTTGCTCAAGGGAAAATGTAAGAGTACCTGTAAATGAAGTATTGAACTCTAAAATAGAATGACGATAAGCCATGTTTAGAATGTGTTTGCTCAATGGAAAATAGCTCACACCTTGACCCTACTCAGTCAATCTGACTCACATCTTTGGTTCATTTACTGTATGTGCTACTCGTCTAGTACTACCACTGCAGTGCATCATCACATCTCTGTTTTGCTTTTTAATTTATATGTTGTTAGGAGTGACTGAGCCTTAAATTGACTTTTCCTTACATGTGCCTGGCATCACAAAACAACTGATGAATAAATCCTCAGTCAGTCAGTTCACAGATATAACACTGAACTTTTCACATCATTGGTATACATCTTTGTGGGGTGTGCTATTGTTTGAAATTTGATTAGATTATCATGGTTTGCTATCTAAAGATCAATGTTTATAGTTGTGCCTTGAACTGGCATTACCTTAGCTGTCTTCAGAGTAAACAAAAAATGGACTGAAAAAATCAGATGTAACATTGAACTTTTCACACCTTTTCACATCATTATTGCAGTTGTTTTGTGTACTGTGCACAATTATACATCATGGTATGTTTGTTTGTTTTTTCTTCATCTGCTTTTTGCAATAGTACTCGGGTGAATGAGCCTTGAACTAGCATTACCATACCTGTTGTCTGAGTAAATAATTGAACTCAACATATCAATCAGCTGAAGCACTAAACTTTTCACACCAATTTCAAAACTATTCATCATCTAATCATGTTTTGCTTCTCACTTAATCTGTTTTTCCAAGTGACTGAGCCTTGAATTAGTATTACTATATGTACCTTACATGGCATTAGAGCAAATAAGTGGACTGTAATTACTTGAGTAAATCAGGTGCAACATTGAATTTGTCACAGTTTTTTCACATCATTATAGTACTTCTTTGTGTGTTGTGTGCGACTGTTCATCATCACCTTTCTGTTTACTCAGTCTATTTTTATACATGATTGCACCTTGAATTAGTAGAACCTTATCTGTCATCTGAGCACATAACAGGGCTGTAATCATTCCAGTAAATCAAATGGAACATTTCCCTTTGTGGCCGCAGTTCGGAAGCCCTTAGCCTTCAATCACATTTTATGAGGCTTTCATTGTGTCAATAAACAAGTACTTCAAAAGTAGTTGTTCTTCAGGAAATTACATCATCATACAAAGAGGAAGACAAAGACAAAACGATGACATGATACCAGTAATTTTACAAACCCTCCAATAGAGTACCCCCTCCCCCCACGAGACCCCAAAGTGAGTTCACTTGTTCTCAGCTGTACACAAGCTTGTACAATGTTTTATTCAGCACGCAATAGCGCTAATTGTCCACTAAATTATTCCTGCATCTCTCTCCAGGCCATCGGAGCAGAGTACAGTGACTCGTCTGCAACCTTTTACGAGGTCAGCAGAAAAAGTGCACTGAAAGTGAGGTTGATAGACAGACAGTTTGACGGTTAATCCATTAAGGGAGCGGGGAGCTAGAGGGGAGTGTGTTGTGGATATGGAATCACAGCATCTCAGAGGCTGAGGGTTAACCATCAGAGTGGGAATGACAGTTATGATGAGAAAAACGTATGAGTGAAGAGAAGGTCATAACATGGGGGAGAGATGAAAATAGAATAAGACTGGATATATGATCAAGTCTTGGTACAACTCCGCTCATGTGTAGAATGAGGGAATTAGGAATACGAGTCTTAGTTCCAGATCAGAGCTTTACTCCTTCGCCCTTTAAAGGGAATATACTGTATCGGGAGGACAAAAAGCCTTCGAACAGGTGATCGTGAGCAGTCTTCTTACCAATGGCTTTAAATTCATGTATTGTCCATTTTAGCAACTTGCTGAAAGTTATTTGCCCTCCAATGATCCACATTTGGAGTAATTAGTAGGCCTGAGTCGAATCGATTATTAAGCCGGTGTTTGATCGAAGAAGTCGAACTCCGATTTCATTTTGATGAATTCGATGCATCGACGAAATTACCAAATTGACTAGAAAACACAAAATCTTTTGTTTGATAGTCCTGTTATACACAATTTATCTTCATATTTTCACAATTTTAATTTGCTTACTTGGTTCCTACTCTCTTTTGTGAGTTTTGCAGGTAATGCATCAAGAGAATGAACAGGTCGCTCGCTGATCAAGCAGCTACTACATACTACATCGTTCACTACTATATACAGCGCAACGCCACAACAAACAATTGTCCATAGACTTTGTACAACGGATAGCATCGTGTGTTGTGAAAACCCGGAAATACAGTGGCAATCGTGCGTAAGGCTCATTTGCATACACGCTGCCGACGTACAGACTAATAGAGCGTCTCCGTACAGCGATTCGGAGACCACTGATTGGTGCATCGCGTAGATCACGTCATAACCATGTGGTCGCCAAAACAGTGATACAATATCCAATCACGTTGTCCGAAACCCGGAAGCGATTTTTCGACGCATTAGGGTTACGGGAAAAAAAAATCGCAACCCGGAAGCTGATTGACTTTCTGCCCGTTGCAATAGACTCTACAGATTCCAACCTACATACATGTATACGATGCCATATTGACGCTAATTTGTAAGATTTTGACGGAAAAACAAGAAGTAATCGAAATTCGCTTACATGTGCAGTATCGGTGAGAAAATAGATTCTCCGAGGTTACCTATCATAATTCATATAAAATATAGGAAAGTGAAATTCTAGGTCGATTTTGGTACGAGGTGATAGAGAATTGCACGCTTGTTTTGGTGGAATACTATGTGGGGAAATGGAAGGATTGCACTGCGTATGCTTACTATATTTTCATTCATAAATTGGCTCTTGGCAGTGGCTGGGTGACGTCATGTATCGATGCATCGATGTTCGATCGGCGCAAAGCCATCGAACACCGGTTTCTGAAAAAATCGATATGACTCAGGCTTAGTAATTAGTGATTAAATCACAAATCTTCAACATGTTCGGGCCGAACATTTCGAGAATTTATGACTAAATCACTAATTTCTCCAAATATGGATCATTTGAGGGCAAATAACTTTCAGCAAGCTTCTCAAATGGACAATACATGAATTTAAGACCATTGGTAAGACGATTACTCACAATCACCTGTTTGGAGGTTTTCTGTCTTCCCAGTACAGTATATTTCCTTTAATATTTAATCAAGTGCGCTCTAAACGCCTCAGTTGATTAAGTTACAACTGAACTATTGTTTACAGTAATATTAATTGCATGGGATCAGTGGAAGCCTGAAAGCCATACTTGGACATTATGCTATGTGTGCATGCAATGTTTGTATACTAACCACACAAGCCAACAGACATGATGAAGAAAAGGATCAATCTGCCCAAAACACAACCCGGGGACACGATCAAGCTCAAGGACCGTATCATTAGTTCAAAGGGACAGACGTGGAAAAGAAGAGAGAGAGAGAGAGAGAGAGAGAGAGAGAGAGATGTGCCTGGCAAGCTAGCACGCAACAAGGTCCCTCGGGAGCCGAGCTCTTGACTTCTATATGAGATCAAATTGAAAGGACACATTATAGAAATTGGGTGCCGCTCAATTTGATTACCATAAGCTTCAGGGCTGCCTCATCCTAGAGGATTGAAGATGTCTATTAGAACAGCGATGGGATTCAACAAATTGCTCCTAAATAAAGAAATACCAGTGGAGAGATCTAATGACTTAAGCCAAAATCATATGAAATTATAATGCACAACCAAATAAGTAAAACCTGTATTTCCGTAGTACCCAAATACAAAATTTATGATTGGTCAATGTGACATTAAAGGAAAAAACATACACAAAAAGAGCATTGCCCTCAGACTATCCTGGTACAAAATCAAACTGGCACGATGTCAGATGCTTACCTTCCCTGAAGCGTTCTCTCCTGACCCTGATCTGCTCCTCTGGAGTCAGCGGCGTTGAGGAGGCGTCCGGGCCACTGGACAAATTGGGCAGGAGCCGGAGCTTGATTTGTGTCTCCAGGAGGATGGGTGACAAGGGCGGAGTCTGGGTGGAGGCGGTCTGGAAGAATCTGGGGGCGGAGCCATAGCCTGACGACAGGGGCGAGACAGCCTCGGGGGACGAGAAGCGGCAGAAGTAGCTGAAGGAGGAGCTGCGGGTAGGGGTTCCCGGCAGGCCCGGTAGCTGGCCTAGGGGGCTCAGGTTCGGGATAGGGATGGGCGGAGACGTCCCCATCCCCGTAGTGACAGGTGTCTCTGGTCGTGACATGGTCGAGATCACCGATGTCAGGTTATCACCCCCGAAGCGCTCCAGCTCACTGTCTAATAATTCATCCTCCATCCGCTCCTCCTCATCAGCATTGAGTTCTTGCTCCATCCGCATCATGCTCTCCTCGTCCTTCTGCATGCTGGAGGTGGTGGTCCCCTGCTGGGGGCCAGTGGGGGAGGGCGCCCCCGGGCTGCTGCCCACGTCTACAATCAGCTTCCTACACAGCCTGTGGGTGCTGCTGCCACCACCGTTGCCTCCAACACCAAGCCCACACACGGACACCTCCACGCTGTTGATGCCTCGCAGTGGGGTGCTTATCACATGGATTTCAACTTCACTCATAATACAGCAACAGATCTCTGCCAGGGGAAGAACAAAACATGCAGAGAGAAAACAGCCATTAGATGTCATCCATCAAGTTTCATTTTAATCACATACAAACAGAGTTATGTTCTCAAATCGCACTAACTCAGTCTGTGTCTCTTATAACAGCAGCACACCCTCAAAACAATGCGCTACATGTCTACAGTCACTCACAAATGATTGTCAGGAACAATGATAAAGATGGAGAAGCTTGCTTTCACATCCCACACACAGCTCGATGTTTTCTTTCATTGTCCTACACACTCAGGTCGCGAACCACTCTCCAGAAGGAAAAAACGAAATGAATACCACGAGTCAGTCAACCCCAGAGGCAAATAAAAACCAATGTGATGACATGACAATTGAGCTTGGATTTCCAAAGGAGTTTGAGGAATACCAGCAGAGAGGAACAAACATGATGTGACTGAGGCTCGTTGGGCTTCTGCTTCTATTGCCTGGGTTCTGGAAGCATGATGAAGACCCACGCAAGGGGCACAGTTGTTTACCTTTGGCCCCGCATCACAACATTGCCATCACTCTTCTCTTCAATCCACCTATGACGCAAGCAGTATATGCCACACGTTTCTCTCCCTCCATTGCTCTCTCTCTCTCTCTCTCTCGTTTCTACAGCCAGCCTTGAGATTCATGTCTGGACTTGTCCATGTTGGGCACGAGCCATCATTGTTCGCAAGAGCTTGACTACTGATCATGATTTTGAAAGGACACCCGACACTCAGTGACACTCAGTAACGTGTGACCGTCGCAAATTATCTGTGTACATCTCAATGTGTATTTACATACATTGGAAGTACACACACACACACAAACTCAACTCCCTCTCGTTTCAAAGCTAGCTTAATCACAAATTCAACCTCTACCGATAATTCTAATCAGCAATCTGCTTTAGTTCTGTAAATACTATCAGAATGGGTCAGTTAATTCCTTTTTTCCGTAACTGCAAATTCATGAATTGTCCTTCCCACCTCAAAATATCACTCTCTCATTCTCAGTGAGAGAAGAGGGTGCAACAAAAACTAAGCCTCCACCTTGACCTAAGACAGAGATCTCATTGAAATTATGAGTCTCTCCTTTCAGACAAATTCTGTTAGCTTAGAAGCTCTTTGATGAAATGTGGAAAATGTTGAAAGGGATTACCCCCCCCCCCCCCAACACACACACACAAACAGTTTTAGTCTCTACATGTACATACTCAGTACATGTATAGTTCATAATCAAAATGGGAAGGGGTGGGGGAGAATATGTGGTATCAGATAATTGAATCAGCCTGAGTAATCTAATGAGATCCTACAGAATCCTTTCATAGTTAGACACCACTTCCCTGCTGATACAAAACAAACCACAAGTGGGAACACAGCATATCTGAATGTAAATGCAATGGCGCATCAGCTAACTGCCCAGATCCAGGCTTCAAAACTTCTTGCTATCCTCGGCCAGTTGAACCTAACCTACTTTCTGTCATTGGCAAATTGCCAATTTTAGGACACTAAAAATACACAAGGGTATAAGGGGGGGGGGGGGGGAGACTCCTGCCTGGTTTGTGATATCTGCTCTTTATCTAAAGTACAATGAATTTATCACTTGAAAGATATCTCGAACCACAAGACAAATTTGGCATGGAGTTTTATTTCAGGTTGGGAGAGGCAAACAGCTACATGTACCTTCACCAATTAATGATTAAGAAGAGCTATAGGCCCAAAGGCTTAACTGTACACACAAGTTTGGAGATTTCTTACTGGACTAATTCTATCGTGCGGAATATGTGTAAGTTACAACATCGTCCACAAAGGGTTGATGACCTAATCTGTTTTGCAACAGTGAAACCAGGAAGAGAACCTAGTAGGTAACTGATATCCACAGTGATGTCATGATGGAACATGAGCATTTTATTGTCAGGATATATGATAGCACCACCAGCCTTTATACTGCCACTCAAACCCTTAGTCCAGAGAGAGATATTATGGAGGAGAAAGATATGGCGTTCCTTCCCAGGTCATCAGTCAACACTTGCAGCAATTAATCTCCATTGCTCAGTGATTGTTTCTCTCCTCCTCTTAACTCTTCCTCATCCCATCCCTTCTTAACTCTTCTCCTACTCTGTTCCTGCCCTCTGCCCTATACTTCTTCCTTATTTGTAAACATTCCTCCCCCTTCTCCTCCTTCCCTCTCCTATTCTTCCTCTCACTTTTGGTGAGTTTTCCCCTTTTCCTACTGGTCTTCTTCTTAACCTCCATCTGCTGACTTCTATGCTGCCTTTCTCTCTCCTCCATCTCCCCCCCCCCCTCTCTCTCTCTCTCTCTGACAACAAAACAACCTTGACCAGTGTCTTAGGTCATTCCCTCTGTGATGCCCATCAGCCTGTCCTGTCCCTGAGGTGAAGGCCAAATGGATGAGGCCACACCAGTTGTCCTGTCTCCATTGCCTCAACTATTATGTTCTTGATGCACACTTTGCACAAGAAATACTCACAAACCAGATAAAGCAACATTAAATCTGGCACAAAATGGGTTAACTTATCCTTAATCAACATGTTATTCCCTTCTAAATCTATGATTTTTGCAAATAGGCTACTCTGCCTTTAAAGTCCTTTATTGCACAAACCCATACAAAAGATAAGTTTGTTTTGAAAGGCTGAAAGGAAGAGTGAAAGTATAAGTAAGCAAAGTAAGAGTCATGATGATATTTTGAGAGCTCCCAGTCACATCCACGTGATGACAAGCCATCTAATCAAGCAATAGAACACCAAGTTGGCAGCAGTCACACTTGTTGTAGTGTTGCTTTTGTTTTGACGACCTCTTCATCATACAAATAGGCTCATAGAATTAAGGACGGAAGGGCTGGCCTTCTACTTTAGATTCCTGATGAGGATGATCATGGTATTCCACCCCACTGAAAACTTGGCAGACCATATGCATGATGTCAGGTTCTTGGCAGCCAAAACAGAGCCCCATACTATTTACAGAAATAAGATAACTCTTAATTATGACAGAAGTCATACAGTGTAGCAGTAAATTGAGCTGGATTACATCACGATAGTCTACAAGGAACATGAAGTGACTACTCACAGCGTGTCATGAATTGTTATCAAAATACCAGCCCAAAACAATACTTGGATGCACACCAGATGAGTACTAAGGCTATGGGCACATCCCTCCTGCTGTAATACATGGAGAACCTCTGAAACTGTGGTCACAGTGGAAACAGGCTTGAAAACACCTGCACCACCCCACAGTGAAAATAACAGGTAACAGGCAAACTGGCGAAACTCACTGTCTAGTCACAAATCTCTGGTGACAGACAGACAGACAGACAAGGCATGAAACAGGGTCAGCTCTCAGCATTGGTCAGAAATCATGCACCAGTCATCTCACGGTTCACCTCTCTCTCCCTCAAGACCATTCCCCTCCCAGATGCCCCCTTGCCACCCCTACCCGCCCCCCTCTATTTTGGTCCTTTTTTTCTGTGGCAGACAATAACACCATGATACCAGCAGGGGGTGTCACAGCAGGGTCTCCCTGTCAACAACCTGACCTGACAGCTGGGTGAAAACCCTCCTCAACAGCTCAGTGACATAAAAGCTGAGAAACAGGCGCCCTGGTTTCACACATTTACACCACTACAGGTTCTCCACTGAGATAAGTCATGCATGATAGATTTGCTAAACTAATGTAAGATCTGTAATGTGCTTGTCTTGCTGCTGGTGCTGGTGCCAATATGGAAGAGGAGCTCATGACGCATTACATATCATGAATATGGCGACCAGAGATATCAGGCGGAATAAAGGGAGGTACCATTTGCAAATCACCACATTCTTCATTTGACTTTACATGAATGCTCTTTGAAAATCAAACCCATATGCCTTGTGATTGGTACACATTTGAAATCAAAACCACAAGACTGGGAGAGCTTGGGAGCGAGTGTGTGAAAACAGGGCCGCCTGCCATCCAGCGGTAATTATATTTCCTCCATTTCTTCACATCTCGTTAAGCTAAATATTGTCTGAGCTCTTGTGGTCAGATTGAGTTCAGCAGACCTGGGTAAACAACATGGCATTGGAAAGAGAATAATAGAGCAAGAGAAAGAAAGAGGGGAGGGGAGAAGAGAAGGTGGGTTAGGGGATGGAGAGAGCGGGAGAAGTATAGAGAGACAGGGAGAAAGAGAAGGGAGAGAGAGTGGGAGAGAGAGAGGGGTGACACATGAGAGAGAGGGAAGGGTGAGGCGAGGATCAGCAGATTGGGGGGGGGGGGGAGCAAGAAAGAGTATAAGAAAGGGTCATAATATCAAAGACATGGGTGAGGCTCACAAGATCTGAACAAACAACATGACACTGGAGAAAAACAAAGAGAAAACGGATTGACTGGGATTATCTTTAAGGGATTTTTTTTTATTTAAAGGGAGGATGGGGGAGATGTGCATGAGGTCAACACATGGGAGTCTGGTACACTCTAACCAGGAAGTAAATCTCTCCCTGTCTAACACAATGATGAAAAAGAGGAGTGTGACAAACAAGTCATAGAAAATGGTTTAATCTGCTTCAGCCTCCAAAGTTTTGAAAGCCCTGGATGGAAACGCCTTGAAACTGTATTTGGCGAGTAATTGTGCTCTCCATTAGCTGTCCATGTCTGTGTTTGCTGTTAGGTGAAGTCTCCTGCCTCTTTTGTGTTACAGTATCAAATAAAACTGGAGAAGGTCTTGCTGATCCAAATAAGTTTTTCTCCAAATGTATTATCATACCCAAGGTGAAGCAACAAACAACTAAGAGAGCAGATGGATGGACTTAAATATGTAGGACACATTTGATCTACATGTACTGTACCACCTTCAATGTTGTCTTTGCATTGTTTCCACCAATAAGTTTTCTTCATTAACGCTGTCAATACCATTGGCATTAATATGTGTAGTAAGCCAATGAGGTTAAGGCCTGGTGATGTAAGGGTTTGATCCATGGGCAACAGAAACAAGCATATTACTTGCGATCTCATTAACTAAATAGCAGGCTATTTGGTGAAGTTCTCCTGAAGACCTGATCAATCCAAGGAGACAGCAATCCTGGAGTCAGTCCTGGAGCCAATCACTGCTCAGCCTATGAAATTGAGCCATAATTTGACACTCATAAGTCATCAACATGTCAGAGGGAACAATTACTGCCTGCCCACCACAAAGTTTATGGCTTCACTGGTTTGATGAAAACAAGTCTCTTCCATTACCCCCCCCCCCCCCATACACACAGTACACCACCCCACCCACCCCCTCTCCCCAAACACACACAAACACGCGCACTATGGCCTAGTAACTACATGTATGCTATGGCGTGCATGGACACAACAGAGACTGTTAACACTTATAACAATCTTTATATTCGCCACCTATCCGCAAAATAAGCCAAACATTTGCAGCAATTACCAATTGCTACTACATGAAGTCTTCATTTAAGATAGCATATTGGTAAAAATCCATATCATACATTATAGTCAGCTGGACTTTGCCAAACTCGCCTAGCTTTCTCTCCAACCGAAAATGTAACAAAGCTAACCCTTTCACTGCTCAGTACACTTCTAAAGTGGTTGACTGTATAGCTAAGAGATCAACAAAAGTAAAAGGGGGGGGGGGGGGGTCCCATTCAATCATTGAAGCAAGGCCTTGAAACTTTTGCCACAAAGTCACCATAAGATCAAAGTTATTGCAAAGCCTGTTGCATCATACAAGAAAACAGCTGAATTAGAGAACGGGGTCAGTCAAGTGGAATCCAAGCATATTGCTGGTACTTTCAAACATAGAAATGATGGATTGTGCTATACGGCCTTGATAAATGATGATCTAGAAAAGAAGCATATGATTGCACGCACACAATGTACATGTATTTCATACACACTACACAGAAGGCAGGCTGCTCACCATACACATAAATTAGATATGCAAATGAAATTTGTCTTTCATATTTGCTCATTTTTATTGAGTGTAGAGTAATTTATCAAGGACAATAAATATTTAGCATGCATGATGTGCTGCAGCTCACAGATTAGTAGTTCCTTTCATTTGTATAAATTTCAATACATGATTGTGTGCATGCCTGAACATGTTCACCAATAGCTTGCTTATACAATGTAAGTCTACTTTCACTTTCATAAACTTGAAGAGCATCATTGTTATGGATACCCTGTACACAATCAGCCAGTTATATAAACAGTTTCACAATGTATATTGTAAATGTATGCTTTACTCACATTTGTGAGAATAAGAACAAATGGTAGTTGAGTACTTATTTAAATCCTTCAAGCCCTACATGTAGGTTCTTATTTATGCATGAACACACATACACGTACCACATACACTTATCACTACCTCACAACTACACGTATGTCTGAACTTTCCAGACTCCCTTTGTTTCCAGACCTTGTTGTAAGGTACATATCGATGCCCAAGCTAGCTAGCACTCCACAGCCTAGTACCTATACTAGGTGTAACCTCACAAAGTTCAACAGACAATCCAGAGGTAAACTGTCTGTGACAAGAAAGCCTCCCTCCTCCCCTCCTTATTGTCTTGCGCCCTTAGAATCCATAGCCTCTGCCAGGGTCCATTACAGTGGTCCCATTCAAATGTCTGCTACAAATATAGCTCCTACACATATGGGTCAACCCTTCAATGATCCAAATATATGTTTACATCATCTCGTGTTTCTTGACTTACTATACCCCCTCACAAGCAGATTTTCTCTAATTGACCCCACCCCACCTCCTGGCCTTATATCCCTGGGATCTTGACTGCCACTTTACAGTCTTAACTGCTATTTCACATTAGCTGCTGTTGTGTGTGTATTGCACAGCAGTGCCAAGGCAGGGAGGGAGAAGGGTTGAATGCACTTTGCCACTGTTGGTTTGTTGACTTATCAGCCAGATGACGACAATGTTAATAATTTCACCATCCATGGTGTCTGCGGTTTTAACTGACCCTGGTCCGATTGCCAGCTATCATTACAGCACCACCTCTCCCTTGCCATTAAAGCCCATCATACATACATACATCGTACTTATCCAGTCCTGAACATTAATATTAAGCCTGAGTCATATCGATTTTTTCAGAAACCGGTGTTCGATGGCTTTGCGCCGATCGAACATCTATGCATCGATACATGACGTCACCCAGCCACTGCCAAGAGCCAATTTATGAATGAAAATATAGTAAGCATACGCAGTGCAATCCTTCCATTTCCCCACATAGTATTCCACCAAAACAAGCGTGCAATTCTCTATCACCTCGTACCAAAATCGACCTAGAATTTCACTTTCCTTTATTTTATATGAATTATGAAAGGTATTCTCGGAGAATCTATTTTCTCACCAATACTGCACATGTAAGCGAATTTCGATTACTTCTTGTTTTTCCGTCAAAATCTTACAAATTAGCGTCAATATGGCATCGTATACATGTATGTAGGTTGGAATCTGTAGAGTCTATATTGCAACGGGCAGAAAGTCAATCAGCTTCCGGGTTGCGATTTTTTTTTCCGTAACCCTAATGCGTCGAAAAATCGCTTCCGGGTTTCGGACAACGTGACCAGGGGGGTATTTCATCAAAGGACTTGTCGGACATTTTATCCGACAAACTGTTATAAGCTACTGAAATGCTTGCATCGTATTGGCCGAGGGCAAACTTGTCGGATAAAATATCCGACAAGTCCTTTGATGAAATGCCCCCCGGATATCGTTATCACTATTTTGGCGACCACGTGGTTATGACGTGATCTACGCGATGCACCAATCAGTGGTCTCCGAATCGCTGTACGGAGACGCTCTATTAGTCTGTACGTCGGCAGCGTGTATGCAAATGAGCCTTACGCACGATTGCCACTGTATTTCCGGGTTTTCACAACACACGATGCTATCCGTTGTACAAAGTCTATGGACAATTGTTTGTTGTGGCGTTGCGCTGTATATAATAGTGAACGAATCAAATCCAAGTAGTAGCTGCTTGATCATCAAGCGACCTGTTCATTCTCTTGATGCGTTACCTGCAAAACTCACAAAAGAGAGTAGGAACCAAGTAAGCAAATTAAGATTGTGAAAATATGAAGATAAATTGTGTATAACAGGACTATCAAACAAAAGATTTTGTGTTTTCTAGTCAATTTGGTAATTTCATCGATGCATCAAATTCATCAAAACGAAATCGGAGTTCGACTTCTTTGATCGAACACCGGCTTAATAATCGATTCGACTCAGGCCTAATTAATATCAGCTGCAATTTTGTCTGTTTCTTTTGTAGAGGACTATGCCTCACCTAAAACAAATTGGTTTTCACATTTCACCCTGTGCGTGCCAGAAAAATCAGCACTCTATGAGATTTGCATGCTTTACTTGTGCAACATTGCGTCAATGGCGCATAAAGAGTTAAACTTGAGAGGATGACCAAGTTCCTAGCTCAATCTTTGATGGGGGTAGGTATTCCTCAGGGTCTGCTTGGCAATGGGGATACAAGACCGCCAGTAAATGAGGTGACACTGCCCTGCTAGATTGATCATTAGCACGATTTCCCGGCGGACACATTTTCTCACATCGATTGCTGGGATGAAAAGCTGAGGGGACACCTAGGTATGGAGAATGGCGGCAGGTCAACGTGAAATGTTTGATTACAGTATATTCTATTGTTTATTTTGTATTGTTTAAAGGGGGGGGGGTATAAATGTTACTATGATGGTGGCAAAAGAATATGATTGTACCCCATTACATAATCTGCACTGCCTTGGACTGAATCTCCCAATTCTCCAAGTTGGATATGAATACAGTGCTTCACAATTATATCTCAAGGGCTGATCTTCACTTCAGCGTATTTCACAAATCTACAACCTGCCTGTATGTACGGTAAGCTGGATACATGCTAAAAACATCAATCACTCAAATTTCAGTGTTTGTCACTTGCTTCATTTTGTCAATGTAGGGTAGTATTAGTCTATTCTTCAAATAAAAAGAGTCAACCTGATGACCTGATGACAGTATTTTATCTACCGACAGTATTTTATCTACAAACTCTTCAGTTGTAACTCAGTACACCATCTTTGAAGCAAATTAGCCCACCATCAACTACACTATGTGAACAGGGCATCATACTCAACCAAATATCTTCAATTTAGCCTAATTTCATCCATAATGTCCTCACTATCAGATTCCCAACAAAACAGCCGTATTTGTGTCTGCTTCTTGACGGAGTGGCGCTATATAACGTGTAAGTCGTAATACAGAGACTGCGAAAGAGAGGAGACTGCCACGAGAGCAAACCCTGGAGTCTAGCCATGCATGTCGTTAATATCACGGTCAAGAGATCAGGCCTGCAAGGTGTGACTGATTGCTTGACCATGTGGCCAAGCACGAGATTGCTCCGCATTTTTTTTTTCATCCAAAAGAAAATAGCAAAGTCACCAAATGTCTTTGCAGTAATGATAACCTGTCACTACAAATGAAGGATTACAACTTATCAATGTGGGGTAATCAAGCAACCATGGCATAAACAAGATTGTCACTAAAATGAGATGGTTAGAAGAGTGTAGGAATGAGTCAGATTTTAAAAAGAGGAAGAAATTGAATATATTCTTTTAGAAGGTAAAGTTTAAACTCTGGTTGTATAGTATGTATAGGTATTCAGTGTACCGGTACTTCACTTTAATATGAGAGCAAAATATCACATTTTTTCCCCTCGAAACAAATTCATGCTTACTCACATTGTCAGATCTTAGAGACAGTCAAATGCTAGGTAAATGCAGATTGTACAAGTATGAGCCCTCATGTTTATTTTTAAAATCTTTTAAAAAGAATTTCATACATTTACAACACCATGCAGATATAATTACACAACAGCTCAAAGGAATTGGCATAGGGAAGGGGAAAGGGAAGAAACGGAAGGAGCAGAAGTTTTAAACCGCGATATATTTCGTCCAGTTCAGCATGAAACATGATGCTTTCGCCTAAAAAAAAAAATCACGTTTCATGCTGAACTGGACAAAATATACTGCAGTTTAAAACTGCAGCTTCTTCCGTTTCTTCCCTTTCCCCTTCCCTATGCCTATTCCTTTGAGCTGTTGTGCAGGTTCCCATAAAAATGATAAGATCACAATCACAATTTAAAATGGAGGTTTTCTTTGCACAAAAAACCCTACAAAATGTAACTGCATACAGTTCTTGGCAAATTTATATAATTGAGTATTACTTTGGTTACCTTGTACTTGAGAGTTGCAAAGTAGAATAACCTTGTGAATTGAATAAGAGTAACTTACATAGTGTACATTGTAATTTAAGCACTGATAATCACAAAGCAATAGTCAGGCCTTCAATAGCATTACATGTACATGCCTGAGTGCATTAAACAGCAAGTGATTACCAGTAGAGATTAATTAGTATGAAACGAGACAGTGTCAACAAAACAATGATGGAGATCCACAGGTTTCATGCTACCTTCTGCTTTTGTTTGTTGCCTTGAGTGCCTGTTATTTGTGTTCTCGATGTTCGCTCGCATGCATGCAGATAATGGCATGCTGGTTTGCTAATCGCAAAGCGAGTGCTCTATATAGCCACCAACCAGCCAACTTGCTGCGCTCTGTACCGAAAGTAGGCCAGGTCACAGCGGCTTTCATTGCCATCCCTCTCTCTCTCTCTCTCTATTTTTATTTCCCTTTCTCTCTCTCCCCTTTCAGATTCCTCTCTTTTAGTATTTCTCTCCTCCCTTTCTATCTCCTTGTCCTTTCCTCTCATTTTCTTTCTCTTTCTCAACCCCCCTCTTTCTCTCTTGCTTAATCCCTCACAGAGGGCAATGACCATCTACTGTCTGACCATGAGACCCTGTATATATTTTATGAACATTAGATAAGATTGTACTTTTTGCGTTCAGCATGTTTGTATCCAGGTATGATTTGATAAGAGCTAATCAGCTTTCAAACACTGTGCACCCATGCATACAACATACACGTGAACACAAAATGTGGGTCTCGCTTTCAGAGGGTAATACCCTCTTCTCTTTCCATGCTTCTGCGCACTAACACTCATATTTTATGTTAATGCACGTTGTTGTCAACAAACATTACTGCTCTTTCTATTAATCCGACATTCCCCCATATGATTTAATGCTCAGGAATACTAATAACTTTCCAATGGTGTCGCTGCGTCCATTAATTGTTAAGAGCAAACTGTCTTTTCATTATCACACAACTTTATAACATTCCAGTTGTAAGTAATTGCTTCATTATACATGTGTAGGAGGACTTCATTTCTGCATGTGCAACTCTGATGTATATGATGGAAAGCAGATGCAGTTTTGCTATGCTAAGGCTGTTCAACTAATTGCTTTCTAGTTTGATAGCTGAAATATTTTCAATTACCCAGTGTGTGTGCCAGTGTGATCTATGGGATTTGTGTGTGTACTAGGATGTATCCATACATCATGTATCATATACATCATCAATGACACATTTGAACAACTGAAGATGTTCACATACACAGTAGGTACTTCCATGTTTATTTTTGGACATGAAACACGAAACATGATCTCATCTATGCTGAATGTAAGTACACAATGGCCATACAGCAAAAGGAGCTTGGTATAAATTGGCACATGTGCAGTGTACAGTACCAGGAAATTTAACAAGTATTTCTTAGCCATAAATACTCACGAGAACAATTACTCCCTAAATCTATCCATGAAAAAAAGGAAATTCACAAACAACGATTGCAAAGGAAACAAGCACTTGATGCTCTCAATCTCTCTGTCATTAACGTTTCAAATAACACACTCAAAATTCCAATCAAGTGTTGGCATGATCCTAAGTGTCTTGATATAGTGAACAAATTTACACAGCCTTTTTTAATTGTGGTCTGAGCTGAATTATAGTGAATACATTTTTCTGGTTACCTGGAATAAGTCCATTATCTCCTCTGGTGTCAAGGCTATTAACATGGAAAGCATATAGCTGCATCTGAGGCTATATATAGGGTCTGAGAAAGCTTCTACAGTCCCACACAATGCACTGAGCCATTATGCACTGACCAATTAGCCAGAAAATGAGAATGCAGACCTCTAACTAACGTCAAGTGAGGAAATGGATGCTTTGATGTATCACAGCATTATGTTATGTCATTCTATTTTTTATTTTTTAAGATAGCTGATAGGGTTAAGCCACCTGGATACAAACATTACGCTGATAATGGTAACTTACTCAGGGTGAACAACCTAGCGTTTAGTGACCCCATTGACTTGACAACCATTTCTGAGTGTGATTCAATTATCATCAGAAGGCGTACAGGGGTGTTTCTACGAATAGCAGATTTTTTGTACAGGGTGTACAAGAAAAAAACAATTAGTAAGGAAGGGGGCAAGTCTCTACATGTTTTTTGTGGCAGGGCTGTGGCACGTACCCATCAATATTGTTTTCCAGGTATTGACCAGGGCCCAAAACAAAAGAAGGGGGCTTGAAAGGCTGAATAGTAGACCCTGGGCCTTAGCGATGAGCACAAAGGCTGACATCTTGGCACGAGGCCCAGATTTGACCTCAGAGGGTATTGATCGCAGAGCACAACCTCTAGGTTAAACATAATGACCCTTACTTGTTGCTTGTAAACAAACAAATCTGAAGACTTAACTACCATAGCTAATTGTTATGCAATTGATTGTTGAACCCATTTTAGGGTACCTGAGTTTCATCTCTTTTATCTGATTCAAGTATCAACAATGAAAAGAAACTAACATAATATGTATGTACATGTACAGTTTATTTACAGTGATGTTCATTACGAACCCATTTCATTGTTTACTCTGACCTAACATACAGGGAAACAAAACATTGTAGGTTCTTTTCGTGATGGTGTCGTTTGATACGCACAAATCCTATGGACCCAGCACAAGTTTGCATGGCACAAGTATGGTGTATCAAGTACAATCCAAAATTACAGTGTAATCTGCTCTGTGCAAAAACAAAATTGAACAAATAATGAATTGATTTCATATTAATTACACATTGTTTTCGTAGAAATAGATTTAATTCTTCCTTTAGAGTATTCATGGATTTTGCTGCACAGCACTTTTTACATTTCACAAATGTAGGCATTTGAAACCCTAATACACTATACAGTGGACATGTACGTATATTGCATTGATTGAACCACTTTTCAGAAGTGTATCACTACTGGTCAAGGCAAAAATACAATGGTAGAATGCCATACAATGAGAGTGAAGACTAATAAGAGCCTTCCTGAACACAACACTTCAAGACGTATGGCTACCAATATATATGAGATTACAGTGTACACCAATGTTACAGTAACGCACTGCACAACCATTCATTGCAGCATGCAGCATGACAATCTTGGACATCACATTGTGATTTGGTGGATGATGCAGAAGAGTTAACGATTGATTGTGTTTTTATTACTATTCATCATATTGAATAACTACTTTACAGCTATGCAGTATAGAGATATCATGGATATCACATCACTTGAAAGTTACAATCATGAGAGTTCATACAAATGAAGACATCAATTTTGCTATCAACCTACATATGTACTCTGAACTAGCTGTATCAAGACATGTTACATACACGCAAGGAGTAGCTAACAAAGAATTCAAACTTGTATTCTTCTTTTAATAGTATATGTTTGAAGCATGTACCCTACTCAGATTGCAGCAACCAGTTTACAACAGGATTATAATCATCACATGTAATGCCACTAAGAAAATGTTGCAGAAACTTACCTAGAGAATTTTGGAGTTGCTTGCACAACAGATGAATTTTGTCTCGATCCTTGGTTTTACGAAAATTCTGCAGCTCTTCTAAAGACGGCACTAGGATATTTATCTCCCAGAACATTCCAACAGTGTGATTCACAAAGTAGCATCAAAGTCCAGCGTAGCCGGCCCGACACGAGAATAGACATGTGTTAAAAGTTTTCCAATATGTAACGTACATGCAATGCCGGCAAAGCCCACGCAAAGTTTCTCCACAAGACCTAGATACTTGTGAGTATTGGAGTTGATTCACTCTCCTCTCAGTCTTACAGTGGTTGTAATCCCCTAGTTGGCTGGTGGGAATGAATGGGAGAGGTCCAGGAATCAGCTGGGTGGGTAAGGGTCAACAGATATATCCACAGACAGAACGAAGGCAGACTGTTAAATGCTGCTGAGCTGATAATGACAGGTTACTACTATACTACTATGATTCACTCAACCAGATCTTTTTTCCCCTCTCTGATTACTACTACTACAATGGGTGAGCAGTCAAAACACTGGCATCAAGGGCATGGTTTAGGTAAAAACGGACTGATCCACTCTGAGGAGGGGAGGTCCATACGGCTTGTTTATATGTGTCCCTCAGCTTCAGCACTACCAAGCATGGATGCACTCCAGTCACGTACGATGACTCACCCCTGCAATGCATGTTTACAACTGGATGGACACGACCGTGGGCAGGGGGCCAATCAGGAAGTAGCTGATTTGCATGGCTGGCTCCGCCTAGTCTTGATACCTCATGAATTATGTATCATGGCAACAGTCAGGAGCTGAGGCCAACCAATCATGGAGAGCTCATGTGATCATGCTTACATCATGGTGGGAGAGGAGAGATTCGACCAATGAATGCTTAGATGCAGCAGAAAAGGCGGGAGACTAGTACAACCAGCTGAAAATGTTCTGGAACATACATACAGCATGTGCCTGGCATGTGCACTAGATTATAAGAACATACATGGGTAGGTAAATGAATCATACAAGCAAACATACACAGAGACTGAAACAGGTTTATTAATACATCATATACCCGTCACAAATCCATGAAATATTAGATGACAAGAAAGAAAGATGAGGTCTACCATCTTTACATACTTATGATACAATTCACATGAATTTTGTACTCTTTTCGTAAGCATGATATACAGGCCTACCACAAAGTGAATCATGGAAAATATTAACTGATGTCATTAAACACGACTTCCCCTCACCAACACCAGCCACTTTTCAATCTTTCATCAGCTGATCAACCGTTCTCAGATAGCACTTGTGGACACAAAGCAGTCTAAAACGAAAGTTGAAGTTGGTGTCAAAAAACAAACACTTTCACTTTTTCAGCTCATTTTTAAGCCACAAATACTGTCAATTACCCTGTCATCAGTGGTGACTCAGGGTGCAACATTACAGCCCCTTTGCACCTGCTGATGTATCCCTCATCTAAAGAGCATTCACTATGAAAAATGAAACCACAAAGAGAAAGGTCACCAGAAGTTGACAGGTTTACAGAGATCGTTTACCGCACTATTGAAATACACAATTACTTGAAGATAAAATACAGGTGTTGCATGAACAGAAATAACAAAAACTCTTTTCTATTCCCTTTTTTCTCTCCCTTTCTGTTAACAAGTTCTTTGTCCTTTAAAGCAAATCTACAGGAGGTTGCAGTCATAAGACCCATTTATCCAGTCACTTTGCACTTTTACTTTACATAGAGCTTGCCACTTATTGGTTTTCCTTTCCATGTGCACTCCTGTGCCAGATGAAATGCTACTGTGTGGGATTTGGGTGTATTATTGGTGCACTAATAACCCAGTGATGCATATTTCCTATTAAGTTAAACTAAATTAACTACTGCATTCATGTATATACTGTACATGATAAAGTGTAAGATATCAGTGTTATTTTTTTCTACTTACTTTGCAGAAGTGGAGTTGACAAGCAATACTTGAATTTTCTATCACAGTTTTACAAGACGACTGCTTCTTCCTGCGCACAGATTTGGCAAAAGTCAAAACTCCAGAAGGACCCAATGATATCACTCTGCATGTACAGATGAGGTCAGACTGACAATGGAGATGGGGGCGGGGCAGGCAGGGAAGGGTTGCCAGGGCGACATGATGGGCAGTTTGTTCTACCTGTCCTGGCTTGTTGCCAACTCATGCCCCCTTCACCTGGGCAATGTTGTTTGGACCAAAATAACCTCACATGGAGAACAAAGGGCCTCACTGTATTGTGAAAGTCACCTGGGCCGGGCGGCCTGTTTGGTGGGGAGGGTCCGGTGTTATCAACCACAAGCTCCAACACCTTATGCTAGTACAAACATGTCAAGTTAGCAGGTACACCCTCTTCTTAGACAGTTGGTTGGTTAGTGAGTGAATCTGAAGCAAAGGGTATGAAAATGCAGAGACTAGCTGTGTATGCCTCTAGACAACATGACTGATAGAGCGGGCCGTAAAATTTCCTCCAGACAAATGTTGGTGTCTCTTCTTTTTCATCCATCTCATGTCCTCGTTCTTTCTCTCTTTGTCACTATCGCTCTATATCTGTCATATCTCTATCCTTGTTTCTCTCACTTTCTGTCTAGTTCATTACTGCATATAAAAAAGGAAACATCCAAAAACAAGGAAACATATTTCCTAACCCAGACAATGAAAGGAAAAGGAATAAAATGGATAGCAATCATTTGTGCACTGATAAGCCTAATGGCTTTATACCCTGCTAATTGGAACGAGATGCAAATCCCTCTTGATGATGCAAGCACTCAGGTGAGACTGCTTATATACCCTTTGTTTGAAGAACACAAAATCTGCCCTCATTTTCTACAATCCAAAAATGAAAAAAAAAAATAACAGGATTGTTACAATCAATAACAGCATGCCATTTCTTTTGCGAATATATCACCCGAAAGCTACCAGTGTATCACTTTGTATTCCACTAATCTCCCATAATGATTTGTTTTTACCAGAGTTCTGACCCTTCTCTCAACTCGTTAATCTTCTTATTTCCAGGGCAACCCCAGTGACTCAAAGCTATTGTGCCCGCACAAAAACTGGGCTTGCATCTGAGGGCTTAGAAGTGTGGGCTCGCCCCCATTCTTGTCCTCTAATTTGCAAAGGAACAATCAAAATTTGATCTATTGTGGATATAAGGTATCAACATTACACTCTACCCTTATCCTCACTAGATACTTTATTTCCTACAAGAAGCAATGGCTTTAATTAGTTGCCATCTTCTGAGAGGAGTGCTTTGTACAAGAAAACAAGAGAGCTCAGGGAGTAGGGGAAAGAAAAGAGGGAAATGGAGAAAGGGAGAGAAAGATTGAGGAGTTCATAATGCATGGGCAAATGAAAGGAACATGACAATGGAGATGAAGTGGGAAAGAATATGAATATTTTATCTCTACTGATCACTATTTAATTGATCACTATTTGTTTTTTTAATTGGCACCATGAGATTTTGATTTTATAATGAAATAAATATTCCTTGGTAAATAAACAAAACATCAAAATCATACAATTAAAAGTAGTGATTGCGCCCCTTTTGAAAAACAAAAGTGTTGTTTCAATCTATTCAATGCATTGCCATTTAAAGATGTGGTGATCATACAACTTTGATTTTGTTTGAATAATTACTCAGGTAATATGTATCACTAAATGTCAAGAATGCATTCAGCTTTTGCAGAAATTTATGTTCTTTCATGTGTTTTATCATTTGGAATAGTTATAAATACCAAATGTTACAGCACCACACCACATAATTGTGGTACTTGGTACATTTTGTGTACCAAATAAGATAATTTGTGCAGAGCAAGTAAAGACATGTCTTGTAACCAACCTGGTAGAGATCTGTGTACATACAACTAAAATACCGGACATACTTTGATACACAGCTTTGCAATTATATGGTATTTGACAAGTGACTCAATTTGTTTTCTTCCACGTCAAACTTATCCAATAATATATACATGTATTCTAGTACAAAGAGGATAGAAAAAATAGATAGACAAATAGTTCTTATTTTATTTTTCTGCAGAAAAAATATCTCAAGCAAAGCTTAATGCAGAAAATACTGAACATGTAACACTTTACACGTACATTATCATATGGAAATGAATGCATGTGCCTAACAGTGCATAAAGCGTTCACAAGGACTCTTTCTCTTTTAAAGGGTTTATCATCCTGAGCTTCCATGTTGTTGTTTTTTATTCACTTGCAGCATCATGTGCTGTTTCAATCTATTTTTCGGCTTCACTTTAATCTAAGTTGTATGTATGAAGTAATTGAGCAGTGCGTACAAAGTTAACTGGGTGGAAAATTTAAGATCTATCCTTCATACTACTTCTAGAGCCTCTCACTAAACAGATTCATGAAACCACATACAATCTAAACTTCTGGACAAGGGAAAGCACTTAGGGTTATTGTATCAAGTTTTGCATGGCAAAAACAATTCATCAAAACTGTGTGAGACACAAGTCATTATGAGGTCTATGGAGTTTATATCTATGCATCACATTCACACTGATTCCTCTTTACTTTAGGGCTGGCAACAATTTTTACTCAGAGTGTTTTGTTAAATTCAAGTACTGTGCCCCACATACTCTACACCTAGATGTACACTTACCTTGTGTGAATACTGTCACTAATACCTAACAACTAACATTCAACCCTTTTACTACAGAAATGAGTGTACTCGGTTCCCAAGTTTCCTACTCAGGAACAGGAACCAAGTTTTCCCGGTCCCCAGGAAAGTATCAATCTCAGCTTGTTTAAACTCTGTTTTAAGTACTTTTTCATTATATTTGAATGCTGCTCATGTATGCAATTAGTATTTCAATCACTTAGCTAACGATTGTTATCATATTTTTGCAAGTACATTGGAGAATTGTTGTTTAAGAAGGATTTTACCCAACGTATATCATCTCGAAGGAAATCTTTATACCACAGTACACATTGCATGCACTGTTGGCACATTTTAGTAGCAATGCAACATTTCCAGCGGACACACAATGGCAATGCTCGCGAGCTAACAGTCACATTCAATATTTACCCTTTTTTTATCAATAATGTACGCCTACATGGTACACACGCACAGTGGCTTCGTAGCCCAAAATAATCTCATTTTAGACTTCGAGCACTGGACTTAAAAATAATTGTGAAAGAGTTAATCAGTTTTTGGTAGCTGTTTGGCACGTTGAGGGACTACTCACTCTTTGCCTTGGAGTACTTTGAGCTCTGCTCTAGTTCGTTAACACTCTGCTTTCTAGGGGTTTCTGACCTCGCAATCACCTCCATGCAAACCTTGCCTGGATGTCAATCAATGTTACATGAATGTGGGACGAGTGCATAGACATAAATAGGGATTAATGGTTGGGCAATGGACATTAATGACACTTGGTTGGTTTCTGTCTGCAGTTCTCTTTGTTGCTATGAAGAGGGAGGACAAATGGAGACCCCCACACTCAGACACCTATTTGCACTGCCTTTATTGATTTTTATAGCAGACAGTTAGTTTGCTAGTGAGTATCTGTTGCTGCATCATTCAGTGTCCACTTTTCTGGGAAAATTACTCAAGTGGAAAAGGAAACAGCAAAACAACAGAAGAGGGTGATCAGAAGGCAGCACTCCTCTTTGATTGTTGCTATCATTACTTGAAACATCACTTCTAGTGTTCATTTTGTCACAGATACTTTATCTACTCCCCTCAATAGGTTTGAATGATTTAAAACTTAATTCAAGATCCAGCCTGTTTGATCTCCTCTCAAGTTGCAGTTGAAGTCATAAATGGCCCTTTTTTACTGCCTGTTGCTTTCATGTGAAAAAAAATAGAAAATAATTATTTTTTAACACAAGTAGGACAGAGCATTTTTCTTCAGTATGTGCCTGATAAAGCAATACTACGAATTCAATTTCACAGAAAATAGGTTACATTCATCATAATAACAAATACTCTAAAGCCATACTAGCAACAGTAGGTTTTGGTAGATCTCTCTCGCCTGTTTCATATTAAAGTATACAGACAATAGATTCATGGAAACTGACTAAATATTTATACTTCAGATACAATGCACACAGTACTGTAGATAGAGTCCATAATTTGAAATGACACATATATGTACAACATAATGGATGATTTCCCTGAAAACCATTCATGTAGATCAAGGAAAGCTAGTATTTCCAGTTTAGCTCACCTCATCTCATTCCTAAAACAATTTGATTTAGGACACACAAAACAAAATGGATTCTTTGCCTGACTTGGCAGCACCAGCAGATCCAGCTGACTCACTTTTTCTATATTAGCCAAATTCTTAACATTCAGCAAGTCCATTTGATTATTTAATGCAAGATACATGTACATGTACATATGAAACATAATAGATGATTTACCCGACCTAGCAACAATCCATGTAAGCTGACCTAGTATTTCTAGTTCAACTCTGTTCTTAACATTCGCTGTACCACATGATTTACGAGACATGAGGCAAAAATGGATGATTTGCCTTGTGTCTCCGAAATCAATTGGTAGCATTAATAGATCCAGCTGACCTAGTATTTCTATCATGTACATGTACTTGCACTCATAGTCTATTTCATTGATATATACCATGCATAATGGATGGTGTGCCCAACCTGACAAATAAACACTTCTCCAGAACAGGTGAATTGGGGAACTCTATTTAGGCCTCCATACAAAGTGACCTCTAGTGAAATTGGAGTAAACACATGTGTGTGACAAAGCTATTGATTTTTAATTAGACTTCAACTTCACACTATATTGGGCAATGATGTTTGACAAGATGCTCCACATGATCTGATTTACAACAAAGTATGTAGGGCAGTCAGGTGTGTTTGACAATACACTTGTAACAAGACATGCACATCTCAGCTGCAACAAAAGGGATCCTTCACCCACATGACTTGTGCATTCAGTTCAGCCTCATACCCTGTTTGTTTATTTCTCCTGAGGAGAAATCCTTTGCCAGTAATATGTGGGTGGGAAAAGGAATAGCAATTTAATGTTATAAGTAAGTATGGCATACTCTGACGCAGACACACAATGGCAATGCTTGCGGGTGCTGGTCTTAAATTGTGTAGCGAAAGGGTTAACTACATGTAGTACTGCAGATGACGTTTCTCACATGGTAAACGTACATGTGCATTATAATTCACATTTGCAGATGACAGGCTCTTACAGTATAAGGCAAACCGATGAGTTCCCACACTGCTGTAGGACTGTCACTGGTGTGAATGAAAAGTCCACTCAGCACACACGTGCACGAACATGTTCAGCACTGTACAGTACACCTACATCCCAAAGCTGTTTCATTACCAGGTCAAAATGTGTAAAAACACCTGTCAGTTGATATGAAAAAGGCTTGTGATCTTTTATAAAGATAAGAAAACTGTAGCAAAGTTGAGCATGGTGGTACATTCTTCCATATCCACCTATCAATATATCAAGGAAAAACAAACATACATGCATATTGATATGACAATAACATAATTGAAAAAAAAAAGGAAACAGAGGGTTCCTGTTAAAAAAAAATTTAGCATATTTTGCTACATACCCATAATGCTATACTCCATTTCTGCACTTATTTTGCTCTCCACTAATGTTAAAAAGGACAGCAAGGCCACTTGGAAACAGGAATGGCGATGCAACAGATTGCAGCATACGGGCAGTATGTAGATGTCCTACATCATTCAGGTACACAGGCACTATAGTAAATAGAATGCAGACTGCAGCAGCACAACATGAGCAGAGCACATTGCCAACATTCAATCCAAGGTGGGGTGCTATAGTGGCAGCTAGCACAAAAGAACTGTCAGAATGGGGCAGTAGCACACAGCTCAGTCATTATCATGATCACATGAAAGACCAAGGGAGTAATTGCTCCATTTGCCACATGCCAACCAAGCCATCGTTTCCCACTCACTAGCTCTTTCGGAGGGTAGGAGTATTCTAATAATGCTCGCACAGTACCTCACCACGTTCCATTGCTACTTCTACAAGGTCACACACACCCATACACACACATGGCATAGCACGCCGATGTGATGCGCCACATTCAAGCACATTCGTGCACTGGAGGGCAGCATTGCTCATTCCGTGACTAGGTTCTTGGCATGAATGCGTCACGCTCACTGTTCTACTGCTGTGTGGAGGACAGGCACGCGCTGTGATTGGATGATGCGTCAACGAACCAGCAATCGTGATCCCATGTCACTTAAACCTATTTAATCTAGACACATTGTTCACAAAAACTGCTAGAACTAACACAAATTTTGATTATTAAACAACTTTGTTTTACTTGTTTTTCTTTTCTTAAATCTTTTGTATGTTGATAGGGGGGAGGTGGTTCACCAAACTTGTGTGGATTTTACAAAGTTAAATTTTTAAGATCTATAAAATTATTATCACTGAGTAATTAAAAACCAATAACGATGGAAAGAAACCATTCACATGCATCAAACCTGTAATCAAATAACAAACTAAAAGGAATGGTTTATTAGTTCATTCATTTTAACATGGTATTCATTAGGCTAGTCAGTTGAAACCTAACGAATGACATAGATGTGATGTAATTGTTATTCATAGCAATGACAAGTCCTCTAAATGGATAAAACTCCATGAATCATACCGAAGTGATCAGAAAACACACATTAATAAACTTAATTTTTATCCTGTTCTAGGTACATGTTTACAGCTGCAAGAACAAAATTGCATGCCGACTTAATTGTACAATGCTAATTTTCAGAATGGAGGGTACGAAACTGATGAAACTTCATGGGTTATATTTCCTAAACATTTAAGAAAAAGTTGCGTTATCTTCCATCCAAAGTAGATATCAACATAGTGTATGCTTCATCAGACATATTCTCTGAAGGCATCTCAACTTTCATTGGCTGATACACTATTTCCAAGAATCTTTTCAACCAGGATGATACTAATACTGAAAACACACAAATCCGAGTATGGCCAGATACAACATAAGCAACACTCCACGACAAAAGCAGTATTACAAATTGAGAGACATAATACTTCTACCTTTAATCAAGGTTTTAATTGTCTTGTTTTATTTTAGAATTCTAAACTGTGATAGAAAGTATAAGACAATAAATTGCAGTTTTCATTGCTTTCTTTTCTCTCCCCTCCCCCTGTCTTACCTGAATAAATGATTTTTTTTGCATTGAAATCAAAGCACTTGACCACTTCTTTCCATACCTGCCATATCACTCACTCTCTTTTGTGTAAAGATATTTTTCACACCTGGACGGGATGTACATTAATACATCACCAGAACAGCGCTCACCCTTAAATGCTAATGTCTGATAATCATGCTCTCAGAGGGAATTTCCCTACATTTACAGTGCAGTCCACATTCTGCACATTTCAACCAACAGTCACATACACAAAATGTTCAAACCATTATTCCATACTGACAGAGAATTTCCATATATGTGCATTCTACCTTAGAAATAAACATTATTACGTGTAAGTAAATACAACATAAAAACATGCACCGTTTTTATTTATTCTTTATGACATGCTTTTGTTGATTACATAAGAAACCAGACCCATTGCATTTTGAAAAACATTATAGTGTTTTAATTTCACTTAGTTATCATAACATAAATCATAAATAAAGAAAGGCACTTTGAATATTCTTTTGACATTAATATCCTTGGGACATAAAATGCTATCATTATTAGCTTTAAACAAGGGAAAGGGTGAAGACCCTGAAACCTTGGACAATTTGTTATCAGGTATGGATGTGCTGATTACTTTTTCAGAGTTCAATAACCTACAACTGTACAAAATTCGCACACTGGCCTACTTTCCGCCATTCATCCATTTTTACACAGTTCCTTCCCTCCTTCCCATCACTCTCACCCACCTATTTTTACAATCGATGATCCCAACTGATGGAGAATTTGTGAGCTTTTTCCTTCCTTCAGCTCATCAACGCCAATTTTTAAAGCACGACTGGTTCATTCTTCAGACCCATGTGAAATACTCTTGTTTACGTCATGTTCTCGGATGGATCACTGTGAAATCATCCTGTGTAAGTCATATACTATACTGGAGTCTATTCTGAAGTGAATACATGGATTATATCTTGGTGTTTACCAAGCAGTAAAAGAGCCCCAGGAATTATTTTAGTACTCATGAATTGTATGCCGCATCAATTCTCTGTAGAAGAGAGCCATTTGTGTGAAGGCGGGTTCAAGAAGAGGTCAGCTATTATGTATGTGATTATGCCTGGAAATTCTAACGCTATTTGCTCAGCGCTTGAGCTCGATCTAGCAGTGCTGTGCATTCAGAACTGATGGAGAGGCGAGGGAGAGATGGGGAAGAGAGAGAAAGAGGTAGAGAGGGGGAGTACGAGGGAGAGAGGTGGAGAAATGGGCGATGAAGAGGGATTGAGAGACAGAACAGGGGAACATTGGAAGGGAGAATGCGTAATAGGATTTGGTCGTAGCACATTACTATGCCAACATGCTGCATCTCATTATGCCCCATGAAGCAGCAGCTCTCAGCTGTTTGACAGCAGTGCATGGGATGCTTCACTCAGTGCATAATCTCTGGGATGTATGTACAGGAAGCTACCTCTCATTCTCCATCTTCTCATTCTTTTTCTCTCACACTTCACATCAAGCTTTCCTGCATTCTCCGTCTTAGTATCAATGGAAAGAAAAGTGCCTGGAAGCTACACACGTACAATATGTATAACTGGTGGATTTTGCAAAGGATGTTCCATGCACACACATGTAAGTGATACTTCACTTTGGTTTTGTGACTATGCTAAAATGCATGTACATGGAGGTAAAGTGTGCAGGGTATCATTTGAGCAGAAGGATATGTGCTACATATACTTCTAACAATCATACACGTACATTTAGGTACGCTGCTGCCATTTTAATCATCTACGCTATCTCCTCGTAAGAAAGTCATGTTGAGATTCCACAAGGGAAACAGGAAGAAATGCAACAGGTAAAACATATATTATGTAAGCTGCAAATATAATATAAGATATCAGTTAAACTGTTCTTATGCCGTAAAGTAAATATCAATAATTATGCAATTTCATACAAATTCTTAAATTGAAAATATACCAACATGTAATACATGTGCTAATGTATGAAGATGGCGAGAACAATGAATTTTAATGCATTGCAAAATGATAATTAGAATCGCATCAGTCCGTGCAGAGAACCTTTCAATACAAATGCAGAATGTACTGTGTATCAGCAAAACGCCTTCATTTTCTTCGCACCAGACACAAATTTGACCCCAGCAATACAAACTGAATTTTAAGTGGCGTAGAAAGGATTTTACAATCAGTCATTTATTGACCAAGGCTCTTAAAAAAATCTGCATGCCTAGAGGTTTTCTGGTTCACTGGACATGCCACCTAGAGTGTAGTACTATTTTAAGTTGATTAGATATAAATATTAACTCCATATAAACTATAAATGTGTATTACCAACTCAAAAGAAACAATATTAAAATATCTAAATGTTATATCTGTGATTATTTTGCTAAAAACTACATGAAAATGGTAAAATTGAAAAAAGGTGGAAAATTAAACAAAATATCACAGATGAAAATATGATCAAGTGAGGTTTTAATTTTCAAAAAGGTATCAAGCTTATTAAACTTGTCACTGAGTAAATCTTTAATTGAAAATACACCAAAATATGTAAGTTTTGTTAGAGTTCTAAATATTTTAAATGCCTTTCCTCATTGTACATACATGTAAACATGTCATATGGATCTGACTACCTCAAGTTTTACACTGCACAAAATTATAATTTCAGTTTATTCTTTCTTATTCAAAATTAGTCTAAAGCATAGTCATAAGAATGAAAATAAACCCAATTGTTGACAAATCTAGAATAAGTAATATTGACAATCTATCCATCTTAATAACCCCGAGATATTATTATGATAAGAGTCTTGATTCTCTCCACACATTATACAATCTACAGCAGATCTACATGTATCTCATGCCTGGGCCTTGTTTGATAATTTACTTCATATTCAAGCATGAAGCAATGCATAAAATATCACCTCACTGTATATCAGGTTTGAAGTTTTTAATAGCCCAACTCATTTAGAGATCTTACATAATAATAATATGTTAGAATCTTAATATTCATCATAGATCTCTAAATTTTGTCAAAACTTTACAAAACTAAAAAAAATATGTCTAGAATATATTAATGTACTGAACAGGGGGTCTAACAATATATTCGACTTCTAAAAAATGGACGTTAGTTCAAGAGGAAATTCCCATACAAACTATTAAATCTGAACTGTCAAGTTAATGTTAGATCGAACATCAGATCTAAAGTTGATCTAGACGAACTAAAGACTCTGGAGTTGGAGTCAAGATCTAGTTAGTAGTTAGACTAAGTTAGAGTTTCACTTGTCACACAATTGGTTTAGTCTTTAGACTCATCTCTACTAGTCTTCTAAAACAGCTATGACAGTTACAGGTTAGCTCTGGAAGAAAATGTTGAAATAACTGGTAGACTAATGGTTGAACTTACTTGTCTGTGCACAAGAAATAAATTCCAAACGTGGGACCTTCCATCCCTGTTATGACTATGGATGCGTATCCATTCATAGCAGTGCCATAGGCATAGCACAAACCTTCAAACTCCCTCAACAAAGGCAAAGAAGCAAAGCCAAAGGTTCAGTCATGATCAAAACAACAAAACTATGAATCATGTGCAAGTGATGATTCATCAAAAGTTTTAGCTGACACATCAAACTTCAAGATCACCCTGCCCGGTGTCGAGATGGTCGAAACCTCATTGCTAAAATCGTGTCCACCAAGAAAAGTTGTCATTAAACTACAGCTTTTATCGTTTTCTGTCACCAAAGATATCCGCCCCCGCAATTCGTATCTCCATTCAAGTGCACGCATTTCCCACGCAAGATATTGGCGTCAAAACTTGCCTGGCACACACTCGATGTGCTACCGTAGCGTAGAAGAGACGTCCACATTTTGTACGCCGCAAGCGCAACTGACATCTGCAGTAAACTTTCTTTGGCTGCCGAGCTGTACCGAGTACGGAAGTAAAGCGCTAGGTAGATCCGTTCAACAACACCGCACTCGCGATACGTCAATTTCATTAAAATAAATCGAGACGCAGGGATATTAAAATACATTAAACATTGTCCTGAACACAAGTTGCGGAAGCTGGCACACCGCCGTAGTAAACAAAAAACAACTGCAACTTTGATGATCATACAAAAACTTACCTGGAACTGTAATTTTCGCTGGCACTAGCACTGGAATCAGTTCTCCGGCAATGTTTACAATCCTCTGAAGTTTCCCTAATTTCCCGCGATAAAAACTTGCTCGTTGAGCTGAGCCAGTCTGCTAGTGCGCAACGCGAACTAGGCGCCGTTTTTGGCAACTGCTCTAGAATGATGTCATCTACCATATCCCAAATAAGGGGTGGACTCTTCCAAATTTGTGAGCTGGGATAATTCAGTCCCTGCATCCTTGAAAAGGAAAAAGCGTATTGAGTTTAGTCGACCAATAGTGAAGTAGAGCGTTGGGTATTGCAACATGTCAGGACACGAAATCTCGTGCGTTTCTGGCAGGGACCCAGGAATGACAGAGCATTTTGTTCTGCCAATTCCTCCCTTTACGATCACCTAAAAATCGGTCGGTCATTTTATAACATAAAAATGTGCAGTGGTATCGCGATCTTTCCGACCAAAGGTGGCGCGCTAGCGTTCAAACCATGGTCTCTATTCCCCAAGATCAGCATTGCAACTTAAAGGTAAAACACCGCGAGACGAGCACTTTAATGGAATGCTCGCGCGATGTCTTTATTACCTATTTTGCATTAATTGTCCTACTCCTAGGCTATATTCTTTATTTCTACGCTGTTAATAAGCCTACCATGCCTGCCTATGTCTATCTTGTCCGACCAAATCAGTTTGCACAGTCAATGAAGATGTTTGTTTTCTATTTGGTTGTATGGATAAATATAATTAACAGACTAGTATGGATGTAGAAGAGGAATGCGAGAATTTGCATTTGTACACTTTCCGTTTAGTACTCTTCTAGCAAGGAAATAATTGTTCGTTGTGTAGGCATGTGTTTAGTAATGTTTACTCTATTTTCCTATTTGGCACGTCATTAACAAGTTTACGGCACCTATGATTTCAACACAATAAAAGGAGACCGTAATGATTCAGCCTACGCATGCAGCAAATTATTTAGGGGAATTGGAGGGACGATGAAGTAGAGCCTGAAGGGAAATGGGCATAGTGGTGGATCTATGGAAGGGGATGTTTGGAGGGGGTACCCCCCCCCCCCCTCCCCTCCCTTGGGATCTCAATGTAAAACAAATGGGGTAATTGGGGAATTTGGGGGCTGATTTGGATCTGCGGAAAAAATGGAGGTAATGGGTAGGTTTATCCCTTCTTTGTATTTCCAAGCAAAAACAGTAGTTCGCACCCCCCCCCCCCCCCCCCCACCGGCCCCAACCTTGGCAAAAAGCTAGATCACATGCTCACAACACGTCGAGCGCTTGCGCCTAAATTGGGGCATGACGCGACATGCTTGTTACTACGCGCAGAGAGCGCGTTGCTCGTTCTGACATGTACATTTTCTAGGTCATGACTGTAATGTAGATCGTGTTTCTTGCATAATAAATAAATAAGGTTAAGTAACGGTGGCAGTAGGGTGAGAAAAATAAACATACATCTGTAATCCAAATATTAATAGCTCATTATTCAACCTAAATTTTAGATCATCTTTTCTCACTCATTGGTTATTTTCATTTCGGAAAATTGTGTACAGAGTGAAAGAGAATGCCGAATTATTTTTGTACATTTTGTTATATTGTCATTAACCATTCGCCGAGCCGACGCTGCCTTTGTCTATTCTCAATGAACTATGGTTTGTTTGTATGAAATGAATAAATAGTGATACTTTTCATGGATAAATTAGAAACAAAACATCAAACAAGCATGGAGCAATTCAAATAATGCTAGCAAAGTTCGATTTTCATTGAAAGTTGTTACTAGTATTACTGTGGGTTTTTTAAGCGAGAATTCTACAACAGAAGATGTGTTCTTGCAGAGTGTTATCGATTGAAAATGGGGAGATTTTCTTGTTCTTAGTCGTTCGTTCCCCAGACTTTCCAGGCAGTGGAATAAAATATGATAAATCCCTCAGGCCAATCTGGGAGCAAATCAACCATGTTTGGACAAAATTATATCTCCATTGAGTAGAAAATCACGGAGAAAAACAATTCAAATAAACAGACGGACACATAACTTTAACCAAATTATAATAAGGATAATTTTAGGATATTTAGGATATTCAGGATAACGACCAGCCTTATAGTCAACAAAAAAACATTAAAAACTGGTCCTCTTATGACGAACAAATTGTGAATGGAGTAGGGCCACTCGCGTGAATTAAAAAAATAAAAACACATCGATGTTAGCGTCTAAGATCTTGTGGATTTTCTCATCCGTGAAAAATACGGATGCCCCTGAAAGACATTTATATTTCTACAGCTAAACAATAAAGCGAGGCCGTGAAATGTGTCAAGCCAATACTCAGGACAAGATTTGCCATGTTCGCTAAAACAATTTTTGTTATCTATTTTACTGATTTTTCTGGGTTTAAGCAAAGAACCTCCATTTTCGAGTCACTCTTTAATATAGCCAGAGCGTTTTCCCGTGAATGACCTTTGTAATGAAGGCTAATGCAGTTTGCCATCCTCTCTTTCCTGAAAATACTTGTTTGTAGATGCATGTGGAGTATTTCCTTTTTGAGTACAAACGATAAGTTATATCATAAGTACAGTTAAGTACATTTAGATGCTTTACCGTGTCCTACAAAGCTACGGCACTAGCCACTACTGTACTATGGCGTGTGATATCATTATGCAGTATGGTATTTAGGTCGGCAATCAAGTACAGTTCAGACACGTGTGCATACCAAAATAGCGCCGTTATTTACAAACATTCGTGACCTTACGTGAACTTTTCAGCTCGGCACTACAATTACGCAATGCATCGTGGGATATGTGTTTGACTAGTATGGCGGCCAGAGTGAACAGTGGAAAAGCAAAGGAAATTTTAGGATTTTCACCACCTCTACAGTAAGTTTTTCCGTTGTGTATCACTTACTAGGACTTGTGTTGTCGTTTGAAAGTCATGAAGTATCATTAAAGCGTACATTGTGTATGTTAATTCACACTAAAGCTGCGGTTATATGTTGGTATCGGCCAAGCAGCTGCCCGAACTTCACCGCGCAGCCGTGGTGTATCCACCCGGTGTGCCGGGGTGATGTGATGTCTAAGTTATGCCTCGCTGAGTGCCAGCCGCTGAGATGCGCTGCGCAACCTCGACGTTTCGAAGCTGGAGATATGTCATGCTTGCGAAGTCCTGCAGAGCCAAAGAAATAGGTCGTACATGTAACCAAGAAAGAAGAACTGTATCCTAAAGCTATCTACCTTCTTCAAGGTGGTCGAGGGGTTGGTCCCAGCCTTACTGCGACCAGCACGCAGTGAGCGGGCTGCGGAGCATGGAGCTTTGAAGCAAGGACGTCGATATCAGCAGTGATTATATTAGTTGGTTTCAGCAATTCTGTAACTCAAAACTCAAATCTATTGCACATATTTACGTAAAATATATACTTGAATGATTTCGGAGTTGGTCTTAAGATGAATTTAAGCCACGTTGCATTTTTAAAATTGTTTTCGACCTAAAGTGGTTCAGAATCGCACGGCAGCAGCTGCGATGCAAAACTTAAGTGCATGCGCCAGTTCCCCTTTACAGTATACGTTTTTGAAGCAGCCAAGATGGCAGCCTCAGCGGACCGTATTTGTTACAAAGATCATGATCATATGTGAAGAGGAAATATGTAAAGTTGATTAGCATTGTCAAACAATTTTATAGCTCAGGTACATACATGTACATTCAATACATTTAGCCATTTATATGTGATAAATGTACATGAAATGAGTAATTCATTCATGTGCATGGGTTGATTTCTCAGTAGTCGGACCAGACATACAAGGAAATTGGTGGCGAGCCCTCAGAATGCTACCGCTGCACGGGAGCAGTCCCGGGGCTAGTCCCAGCCCTCCCTGTTGAAAATTTCTTGACTAAAACTTGACCAAAACGACAAGTCAAAAGTAAACAATTCAAAGATTTTCAGGCACAAAATATCTTCAAAAGACAAGTAGTAAACCATAACAAAGGTTTCACTATTATTCCCACTAACACTGAGCAATTAAAATAATCATTCTTTGTGAGTACCCCTTTGGTTTGGAACCATCTCCCATTGGAAGTAGTGTACAGCATCACTAGAGGTGTTCAAGTCAAAGATTGAAAAGAGCCACCTCCGATACGTCTAGATATCACCGCGCCCTCTCTCACCCGCTGCATCTATACCAATTGGTCCTGCAGTATACACATCCTGATCCTGATAGCCTCAAGATTTCAAAGGGCCCTTAGCCTAAGCCTGTAGTCTAACATCATAAGACTAAGTTTGTGAGTGTCATCAATGACAACACTGTCAACAATGTAAATGACAAAAAAGGTCCTATCTCACTGGTGGAGACTGCCATTGTGCCAACTCTGACATTGTCATTGACTGTTTTTTTCACTTGCAGCACAAGATACATGTACATTGTAAGTCTTGCTTAGTGTAATACTGGCATACCCTGCAGTACTGTATGTACAATGTAGGTGCTGTCCATCCATCATGAAACTGTTTTTTTTTTTTTTTTTGATGTGGCTCTTTGGTAAGACTTTATGTATTGGCTCTTACCTTACATGTAGCTAGTCTGTTCTGGTGAAGACTGGGGGCCATATTCATGAAACCTTACTAAGCCTAGTTAGGTACTAGAGTGCATTTGGCTGTGTCCATGCATTTTTAGTAACTAACAAGGCTAGTAAGGTTTCATGAATATGGCCACAGGCTGCTGGCTCTGGCACTAGCTGGTCTGGGCAGATGGTCTGTTAAAACTGGCAGAAAAGAAATGAAGAAAAGCATTAGGCAGTGAAGAAAAGTCCTGTTAGCACTGGCTCAGTCATGAAGTTAAAGGGTTATTAAATTAGAAAAATTAGTTCCCACTAATCTATGTAAAATTGTCCACTAAAAACAAATCTCACATTTGTTTGCCGCAATAAAGTCTCATTTTGACGAAAATTTGAAAAAACGCATGCCTCCATTTGTTTGCCGCAATTAAGTCTCATTTTGACGAAAATTTGAAAAAACGCATGCCTCCAGTGACGTCAGACAAGTCAAAATGCCATAAATGCCAACGGCGTGAATAAAATATTTTGTTTACGCCGTTCAAACAATTTGTTACCAATGGGAACCCCAAAGTTTGACTGAGGTTTGTCCGAGTAGCAACAACTAATAGATTCAAAGTGCATTCTATCCATTGAATCTGAATGATAAAGTATAGGTGAATGCAATAACACGCCACTACGCAGTTAGGGGGAAAGTTGTGAATACATTACGAAAATGATCTATTGTTAATTTCTGTACAATCTATGGCATTTTGACTTTTCTGACAAGTTATTCATGAAGCTTTACCTCTTTTGTTTTGCATGCCGGCAATGATTGTACATCATTTTTGCATCTTTCTGACACATGTGCAGCGGTAATTCTGGGGCAGGATTTTCTCAATTTTTTATCAGGGATTTCTGTGTACCTTTTAGTTTGCAAACTTTGGAATAGGTTTAAATGTGATATAAAGACGTGAAAAATTTTGTATTGGTATAAAATATGACCATATTGCAATTCAACAAATATCTTCATAAACACTGAGTGTGATTTATGTGTGAAAGTTCAATTCACATGATTTCTGAAATATATTTAATTATTTATCATCTAATTCTTGCAGTGATTCACCAGGACAGTGGCAAACACCACCTACCAAGCACTGTGTTGCTCGTGTCACTGGGGGTCTGGGGGAAATCTACACCAAGATCCAGTCTGGCGAGCAAGCTGTTGAGGAAGGTAAATGCCCATGCTTATGATGCACTGGGCTATTGCCTCTTAACCTCTGTGACATTGTACATTAATTAGTAGGCAAGCAAATAATTACCCTACTTCATAAAGCCCACTACAAGGACGATTTAAACCGTTCACGATGAGAGCCGGGTATCAGTGCTTCACATTCATGACATGCCTTGATGTACAAGACAATCATGAAGAAAGGCTTGACAGGCACAGAGGCAATCTCCATATTGAGAGGGGAATTTTGCTAATGGCTGAAATGAAGGATGATGTGATCATACAATGGACATGTAGCAGGGAGTTGGACAAAAGATGGGTATAACGGTTTCCCACTTGTCCTACTCAGAAACAGGAACCGGGTATAAATGTACCGACCTTCACTTTTTAAATCTAGATTTTAAGTACTCTTTTATATTGTTTGAATGACTTTGAAATAAGCATGTATGCAAAAGTCTTGAAACTTGGCAGTATACCCTAATGACAATGTACAGTGTATGTGAGATCTAACAGTCATAGCCTTACGAACCTTGTCAAAAAAAATAAAAACCTATAAATATTTCTGTTTGATACGGAGCAGCCATAGTGTACATGCATGTACATTCACAATGGTATGCCCCTGTCAGTGTAGAATGCACTGGGCATAGCAGGCATACTCCCATTGACAGCATGCACTGTGGTGCGGACCACAGTGTACTGCGATCTCTAGACTACAGGTTTCAGATGACCTGCCCATACCCCAAAATCTAGCAAAAGCTATAATTTCGCTACAATTCAGTTTGTAGTTCTATAATTGGGAGTTCTTATACAGTATTTTCTTCCATTTTCTTGGTTTTTACAAAAAGACAATTGGGGGGCCTGCAAAAGGTGCACCGTGTCTTTAATGTGTGCGATCAGAAGTTCATTTGTGTAGCTTCTGTACAGGTTCATATTTGAAGCACTTGCAGAAATGTTGTTCAAGAAGGATTTTGCAAGACACTTTGATTTAAAATAGCAGATCTTACAACAAATTAGTATATTCTTCTTAATTTTACAATATAAAACTTCAAGATGAAGTAAACTTTTAACCAAAAAAGGGTCTCAACGGGTGGATTATTTTAAAAAACAAAAACAAAAATGAAGAATGACACTTTATATACACATCAGAATTTAGAAATATTTTGTAGTCTTAGAAGTTCTACCTGAAGCTTAGCTGGTTGAGCTGCAAAATGTAAAGAAAAAAAGGTTTTCTAATATGTGGATGATCAAAATAAAGAGTACACATTGCAGGGCTCGACACCTGCACTGGCCTGGATTTGCACTTTGGGCCAGCAAAAATGTATATGTAATAGTCCATTTTGGTGGCCCTATTGAGCAAGCTGACATTGTTTATTGTTCCCCACACATTTTAAAGCAACTATATCAAGATCAAGTTTTAGATATTGTTGTACTGCCTGGGACCCTCACTGAAAGTCATACTCGCTTGTTCTAGATTAAAAATACTTTTGTAAGGGTAATGTAGACCATGGTGAACCACACGGTTTGTACATGTACATACCTCATGCAAACCTACTTTATGAATTCCACAGATGTTGGTGAAGTAACTGCAGAATTTTTTTTTTTTTTGGCTGGGCAATCCTTTCCAACATGACTGTAAACAAGCTGGTCACTTTAGTGATTTTCCATGTTCCTTGTACTATTACAATTACAGTCCCAGACAAATATTTACAGATAAATATTTAATTAATCAATGAAATATCCAATCACCATTTGAATGCTTGATTATGGTAGATATGCATGTGTGGTCATGATTTGGGCAATTTAACTTTTAATTTAATTTTATTTAATTTAATAATTTAATGTAATTTAATTCAATAATTAAAGTTGATTTTGAGATTGTGCAGATAAGGTGCGTACTGAACTGTGTCCAACGCGCGAAAGACAACAAGGAATCTTTTGAATAGCCCGGGGTGGTATTACAGAACGATAACTTAGGAGAAATCTTATCCTAAGTCTAGGATTCTCCTAAGTGGTATTCCATAACGATCTCCTAACTCTGCTCCTAAAATTTCTCCTAAGTTTTCTCCTATCTTTATGCAAATTTATGCAAATCATAAAGTTAGGAGGATTGGTATTCCAGAATGCGCGTAAGAGAGGATTTAGGAGAAAACTTAGGAGAAAACTTAGGAGAGCCTCCCCCTGTCTTAGCCATTTAAAACACACGCAATAAAAAAGAGCAGCATTTATTTGCGCAAGCGCGCGTACATGATTGATGTGCGCGCACATAGTTGCGCGACCACAAAGTTAGGATCAATCCGAGGGGGAGGGTCCGATGAGATGCTGTGATTGTGATTCGCTGTTCATAAATGAAACACTTTCCTCCATTGGCTAATAAATGCGCACTGGGTGGGGTCAAACCCTCCCCAATTTGCATTAAGAGAGTCCTAAGAGGATGTTCTGTAATACAAATTTCTTGCTCTCTTAGGCACCTCCTAACTCGGGGACTTAGGAGAAAACTTAGGAGAAAACTTAGGATAACTTCTGTAATACCACCCCCGGTCCCAAGCGTGCAGCAAGTTGAAGCGGAGGCCTCCTTTCTTGTTGAGGGATAGGCTTGTTTCCACTCTTTCTCAGATGGCTTCCTTGACTCCACGTTCAAACCATCTGGATTCCTTGTCGAAATCCTCAAAATGTTCGGCCCGTATATTTTGAGGATTTAATCATTAATCTTTAATTACTCCATATGTGGATCATTTGATGGCAAATACAGACATGCCAACCAGTACAATTTAGTCGTATTTAGTACGATTTTTAGAACTGAATACGACAGTATGATTTTCCTTTAAAAAATACGATTTTCAAAAAAAAAAAAAACATTTTTTTTTTTTTTTTGAAAATCTTATTTTGTGTGTGTGCCATATTCAATGGCGAAATACCCATTCTGTTTTGTAAAGTATCCTACCAGCATTCCACATTAGCAATTTGGGGATGTTCATTGGTTCATCAAGCACACCAGTCATGACAAAATCATGCATATTCAACCAATGCTCCATAAAAAATGCCCGATGTAGGAACTGTAAGAGACATTGATCCGTTTTTTTTTAATACATTTTTTGTTGGTAAAATACAACTTTTTGGATATAAGAATACAGTTTTTGAACTCCAGAAGTTGGCAGGTCTGGTTTAGGTGACTTCGCTGATCTTTATTCTAAGATCCAAATAGATGCTCTCATACTATTGTGATAGCATGTGTTGCCACTTATACATTTGCTTTACAGCGAAGATGTCTCCCATTATTGTTAATACTGTAATCGGTATGGGATGAAAAGAGTGAAGATTAGATGAAAGAGCAAACATTTCACTTTCCCATTGTTACCAGTAAAACATTTTTCTAACATTTGCCTGGCTTGGGGCCAACAGGCCACTGGTCATGTTGAGTTTTCGTGAAAATCTGATTTTTCACTCAAAAATATGATTTTTGAGGATATTTAGTCTAATTTTTTAAGTCAAGAGGTTGGCACCTCTGCAAATAACCTTCAGCAAGCTTCTAAAATGGTCAATACATGAATTTAAGACAAGTCTCTGAAATGTTAGTATGTTCTAAGTGCGCTAAGATTTTTTTTTGAGCGTGCCTCTGATTTTTAATGAGTAGATAGTGTCACCATCGTAGGTAAATGGTGTCACCGTGCATTTACCAGCCCATGCCAGTGCATGAATTTGCCAATGCAGACCACCTTATACTTGTCCACAAGTATGTCTCGTTTTGTTTCTGTTTGTCCTATTTACAGATTATTCCAAGTGTGTCAATAATGAGAACTTCTTCCATCCACATTCAAAAGGTACCTTGGTTTACTTGTTTTTTTAAATAGATTTTTTGTTGTTGCTTTACTGCCTTTTCTTTTGATATAGCTTTACCTCTAAATGTACCCACATATACTGAACTAGTTTTACTTTAAATTCAGTGTCCACTCTAAAGCCTGATTTAGATTGGTCACACTAGTTCCGTACGGTATCGATTGGGTCTCGATATTGTTATATAAAAACTGGCAATGAAAAAGAATGAAATCATAAATTGCTACCACCTACAGAAAAAAACACATACTCATTGAGCTGACATCCTCAACCTTATAACAGAGTGTGCATTCAATGAAACACGCTCCGCTGTTTAAGCAAACTTCTGATATTTTGTCTCTCATTGTCCTTTAGAATTGGTTGTAAAACCTTTTGTGACTTTTGTCCTCCATGACTTTATGATATATGTTGTTTTAACCTATCACAGTTGGATAAGTCTATACACGAAATAATTCAATATTTTCCTCTATTTATTGGGACACTGTGGCCTGGTCTGTGTGGTGCCTTGGGGGCCGTGTTACAAAAAGATCTACCATGACTCAGACATAATATTTGTACAATGTACATGTAATGGCAGTGTTAACTCATACTGATGAGACTGTAAAAGGATGGTTTTCTTAGTCAAAAATATTCCTTGTCAAATTTAAATGCAATAAACCAGTTCAAAGTAAAACCATTTCAGTAGTCGGACAATCCATCAAAGTATATTGTACCAAACATACTGCAGACCCTGTGCATTAAATGTATGTTTCTTGTTTATTACCATTTTCTTATTACTCTTCTTGTCAATATTTCAGTTGGCCTATTGGCTGACCGCTACCAGGTGGTGCGGGTTTTGGGCAGAGGAAATTCCTCCACCATAGTGCAAGCTCAGGACACCTTCAGACCCGGCCTGTATGAGGTGGCCATCAAGGTGCTGAAACCAGATTACTTTGCTCTCGGATACCAGGTACACAATGCTTCTTCTTTGTATGTCTCACATATATGTATTGCATTTAGCAATTACCTGTATGAGAAAGATTGAGTGACACACTTTATTTTGCTGATAGCACGTACAAGAGAAAAAAAAAAAGCAAAACAAAATGATGAAGAAGGAGAAGGACACAATTCCAGCCGAGAAGAAGTGAAGATTGAGGAGGAATGTTGTATGCAATGTAAAAGTGATCAAGAGAATGATAACAAATAAACTGGAAAAAGGCAAGTTTAAAGTTGCAATGTGTGGATGTGCAGAGTATTACTTCTATGAATGGCCTTGGGTTAAGAGACCATTTTCATTATGTATGCAAATTTTATTCACACTGTTCAAACAATACGTTACTAAAGGTAACCCCAAAGCTTGTCGGTTTGTCCAAGTAGCGACAACTAATAGATTCAGAGTGCCTTTCATTCATTCAAAATACAGGTGGATGTAATAACGTGTCACCAGCCAATAGACCATTTTAGTTGTGTATGCAAATTTTATTCACGTAGTTCAAACAATACATTACCAATGGAAACCCCAAAGCTTGTCGAGGTTTGTCCAAGTAGCAACAACTAATAGATTCAGAGTGTCTATCATTCATTCAGAATACAGGTGGATGTAATAACGTGTCACCAGCCAATAGACCATTTTCATTATGTATGCAAATTTTATTCATGCTGTTCAAACAATACGTTACTAAAGGTAACCCCAAAGCATGTTCGAGGTTTGTCCGAGTAGCAACAACCAATAGATTCAAAGTGCATTCCATCCATTGAATCTGAATGACTAGATACAGGTGAATGCAATAAGGCGTTACTACACAGCAAAGGGAAAAGTTGTGAATACAATACGAAAATGGTGTATTAGGGAGGAGGTTGTGAATACATTACAAAAATGGCTTATTGTAACACAGAGTAAAATGGAAATTCATTAGATAATCAACCATACTCTTTATCATGGAGATATGACAACAGTTAAGCGGCTCTGAGAAGGTACTGAAAGAACATTCCACCATGTGCACCTGCTTCTATTGTTGTTCCAGGCACAATGTAAAATGCCTTTACATCCACCATCCAACATAGCTCCACGAACAAATCTCAGTCTGCTGTCTGGTAGTATTTGGTTCAGTAGATTGTCTGACCATGGTGTAACTACAAACTGGTCTATTGATCTGAAAAATCCTCATGGCATTTCTCCTGTTATTTTACATTTATTTTCTAATGACAGTAACTATGTTACATATTGCATTGCGTACAGAATGTTCTTACTTACTGTGATTAAGAGGTAGGGCTTTTTGTTTTCCATTTCTATTTTTCACGGCAGGAAAGCAACCTCATCGCTGAGCTTAACAAAGCGGATGTCCATAACGTCTCTGGCATCGTGAAGCTACTGGTAAGATTTCATCTAAAGCTAGATGTACATGTATGATGTTTATATGTAAGATGCTAGGATGCATGGATTCTTTTTTTATGCCTCCGCCACGAAGTGGCCGGAGGCATTATGTTTTCGGGTTGTCCGTCCGTCCGTCCGTCCGTCCGTACGTCCGTCCGTCTGTACGTCCGTCCGTACGTCCGTCCGTCTGTACGTCCGTCCGTCCGTCCGTCCGTCCCGAATCCGTTTTGGCAATATCTTGAGAACCGTCAAGCAGATTTGCTTCAAACTTGGATCATGTATGTATTGCATAAAACTAATGAAGTGTGTAAAATTGGGGTCAAATCTGATTGAGGTCAAAGGTCAAAGGTCAATGAACTTTGTAAAAATTGCCCAAAAATGGCCTTTTCCACAATAAATCCAAATCCAAGGATGCTATTGTCATTAAACATGGTACAAATATGGATCACTACTTGGGGATAGACTGGTGACAGTTTTGGTAAAATTCCTGAAAGGTCAGAGGTCAAAGGTCAATGAAATTTGTGAAAATTTGCCAAAAATTGACCTTTTTCACAGTAAATCCAAATCCAAGGATGCAATTTCCATTAAACATGGTACAAAGATAGATCACTACTAGTGGATAGACGGGTGACACTTTTGGTAAAATTCCTGAAAGTTCAGAGGTCAAAGGTTAATGAACTTTGCCAAAATTGGCTAGAAATTGCCCCAAACTTTAAATTTTTCACAATAAATCCAAATCCAATGGTGCAATTTCAACCAAACCTAGTGAAACGATGGATCACTACTTGGGGGAAGACTGGTGACATTGTTGGTGAAATTCCTGGAAGGTCAGAGGTCAAAGGTCAATGAACTTTGCAAAAATTGATATTTTTCACAATAATTCCAAATCCAAATCCAATGTCACAATTCTAACTAAACATGGTACAGAGATGTATCACTTCATGGAGGTAGACTGGTGAAAGTTTAGGTAAAACTCTTGAGAGTTCTAAGGTCAAAGGTCCATGAACTTTGCCAAAAATTAGCTAAAAATTGCCTCCAAAGTGATAATTTTTAAAATATATCCAAATCCAATGGAGCAATACCAACCAAACATGGTGCAAAGATGGATCACTGCTAGACTGATGATATTTTTGGTGAAATTTCTCAAAGGTCGGAGATCAAAAGGCAATAAACTTTGCCAAAATTGGCTAAAAATTGCCCCCAAATAGATATTTTTCATATTGAATCCAATACTGATGATTCAATTCAAACCAAACCTAGTTACAGAGATGTATCACTTTATGGAGGTAGACTGGTGAAGTTTAGGTAAAATTCCTGAAAGGTCAAAGGTCAATAAACTTTACCCCAAATTGGCTAATTTTAAATAAACTTGATGCAAGGATGGATTTAGACAGACTGGTTAGATTGGAAGTCAATGAAATGAGAGGTCAAAAGTCAATGAACATTGCCAAACTTAGCTAAACTTGAAAAAAGAAAATGTGATATTTTCATTTCACATAGGAGCAATGGTACATTGCCCACCAAACATACACATTTTCTGAGAATAGCAAAGAGGCGGAGGCATATTTATCGACTGCGTGGCAGTCGAATTGCTCTAGTTTTAGTTTGCAGATGTTCTTTTTCAAATCTGATGTGATCAAACAAACAACCTGAACCATATTATGCATAATACCCTCATAACATTTTTTTCCACACTGGCTCTTTTTTGCGTTGTGAGGTCTAAATCAACCAGAGCAGCCTTGCAATTTTGTTTGCTGCTAGCAAGTGTTGTATTTAAAATAGAATATAAATAAAAAGGGTTTTTAAACAGGCCCGGATAGGGCCGCCTTAGTGTCACTAGATGGCGCTACGCACATAACGTAAGCACAAAAGTGGAATGGCAAAATGGTGGGCGCAGCCTTCCAATGTAAATTTATGGGTTGAGATTTTGAGCTCGGCGACCCTGGGGATTCTTCTTTCATTTGCAACAAACTTTTTTGGGAAAACTACGATGACCGAGCGAGATTGTGCGAGAAGTGTTTAATAACTTTTTTTGTGAAATCATGGTGAAAACGGAAATATTGGTTTGAAACTATGAGGTTCAATTAGATTCAAGAGTAGAGTAAATACTGAGCTTCTATTTAGCTTTTAATTAATGTTTTGCAAAGATAAAGTTGTGGCAAGAAAGGATTTTATGAGCCCATGTCTAGATCTATGAATATGTGGTGTTGATTAATTTATGAAATTCCAGAGAGGGCTGAACAACAATCGTCCTGATTGCTCCGCTACCGTGCCACAGTCACTGTAGGCAGCCACCCATTACTGGCTAAACACGAACCGCTCAGATTGGTGCTATAGCTGACCACGATGTGTAGCTTGCGGACACGGTCCCGCTCACGCACTACACCATAATATCAGAACATATAATGGCTGTGCTGCGTCATACGCATGTGCTCACCGCACGCTCGCAGTTAGGTCCGATTGCTAATATGCATGACGTAACAATAGGCTGGCTGATCCCATGTGGATTCAGCAACCCACCGGAGTATACGCTAAGCGTGGACCGGCAGAGCGTTAACTAATATGAGCAATGGCGCAAATTTTGTTTACAGTGTAGCGGCATCATCTTTGACTCGAAGTCGATTCTAAAATCTTGTTTAAATAAATACATTGCTTGTTACTTTGCCAAAATCAATGATTTCTATGGATTATCAATAGTGCAAGCAAGCATATATGTTGAGCATTTGTGTTTTGAAGTTGTTTTAGTATTGTGTAGGCCCCCCTAGCCTGGAGGGCCATACTGGCCCCCACTGCGCACCATCTCACACAATCGTTATGAAACAAGCAGATTTCACTGTGCAATTTTTTAACTTCTCTTTGGATCCTTGCAAAATTCTAGTCTTGAGATCAAATTTGGGATTGCAAGGTATATTTTCTAGGGACAGTGATTTTTCATGACCGCTGAAAATAGACGGAATTCACGGAAATGGCCATTTGAAGCGGAAAAAGGGTTTTCAATCAAGGAAAGCCCGTGTTGGGGAAATGTATGAGCCATACATTGACATACATGTACGTCATAAAGTCTTGGGCATGCACAACATTTATTGAGGGCCTCGCCATACTACGAGGTTTACCAATGTACTTCAACATGCTCTTAACTTATACAAAACTTATCTATAGATAACATATTCGACATACGCCAATGTAGTCGCCACATTTTTCATAGGTTGGCATAAGATGGCTAAATCATCAAGGTGTGACGCGGCCATGAGGGGGAACCATAATGCCCCCCCCCCCCCCAAGATACCCCATACTAATACAGTCATTATGATTTCTTCCCTGCTTTCCCATTGGTGTAAACTGCACCCTGCAAGTTGTGAAAATGCGTAGGAAACTCAACCTCCTCCACATATTATTAAACACATTGTTCATGTGTTTCTTTACATGTTTCATCAGAACACATTCACCCTTGGATCTTTTTTCTGCATGACCTTTGAACTCCTGCGCCCAGTGCCCCTCCACAAGATCTTCCACAAAATCCGAGACAAGACACAGGTTAGTTGTGCTGAGCTGTTATTGTGAGCGGAAGTTTGCTGTATGATTGTATAACCCTTGAACAGTATAAGAACGATGAAAAGATGAGAAAGATGAAAACATTAGTTCCCCAGTGTGTTATTGTATCTTTAAAATGTATGTGTGGGTATGTTGAGAGAGATGAAGAGGAAGAATAGGATGGGAGAATGGAAAGGTGGGGCCGAGTTCCATAAAGGTGTGATATCCTTGGCTAGAGAAGGAAATTCAACTAGACTGAAGATTTTAAGATATGCCAAGATTCAGGGCAAGTGATTACATAGTTTTCAAATATTCATAACTGCTTGATTTTTACCTGAAAACTTAACACAACAAGCTGCTTCTCTGATCAACTGAGAAAATTAGTTCCCCAATAGAACGTTCCCAGGAGCAGCCATATTGGAAGACAAAACAATACAAACCTGTGCATCAGACCTTGAAAACAATGACTTTTCATTGTCTGATGCACAGGTATTTATTGTTTGTCCTCCCAATATGACTGCTCCTGGGAACGCTCTATTGAAGACCTTGTAAAGTATTCATGGTTTTCTGGGAGTTTCCAAAGTTGCACCAAATCATCACTTCAATGTAGATTCCAAATTGTTCAAGTGAATTGTGATGATGAATTGTTTCTGCATGGTAAAAAATGATGAATTGTGCTGTGTCACAAGTTGAGAAACAGGATTGGAAAATTAATAGTTGAGTGAGATAGTGTGGGGAAAGAGTGATAGGTCTGCAAAGATGAGGGAAGACAGAAGAGAATAAAGATAGATAGAAAGAGAAGAAATGAGAGGGAGGAGGAGGTACTAGGTAGAGAGAAAGAGAGAGAGAGGGAGAGAGCGGTACATTGTAGATGTCGATAGACAAACAAAATGGAGAGAAGGTGAAGGCCAAATAGGCACATTGAGTCAAAGGAGCGTGATGGAGGGAGATGTCTCCCATTATTCATATCAGAACTCTGCCCTTTTTTTATATAAATGAAGACGAGCGGACAAGAATATTTCATCAGGTGAGCTTTGTCATGGCACCAGCCCATGATTGGGAGATCATGCATGTCATCCATGGCGCCAGGCGGCTTTTACCAGAGTTCAGCCACACAGATGAAATAGACCCATTTTACAGCATCTCTTGCTCACAGCATCTTCAAGAAAGTCAAATTATACTTGAAGCTGGTGGAGCAATCAGAAAATTGATTTCGCTGCAGGCAGTGTTGTCTAATTTTTCCAATTTCTAGCCGGTGACGGACAGACTTATTTCCTCATGTGTAGCTTTTTTTATTGAATGTTATTCCTTAATATATTATCACCACCTCATGCAGAACTTGAAAAATAGTGAACTATTGCAATGTACATATGTACATGTATGTATGCATACTTGAAGTACGCTGATGTTAAACAGTAGCAAAATGTGTTTTTTTTTAAGTATGAGGATAGATGTAGAACATACAATACGAAAGAATGGAAGAAATTGATATTGCTGCAAATGATTCCGGGTTTGAATCATAATAGCTCTGGAACTTTTTGCTATACAGTATCCTACATTGCTGTTGAAAACATTGGAATGGATTCTAAATATGGCTATATAGATTTTTAAAAACTATTTTAAAAATACATATTTTTTATAATTGTTTAAATGACTGCAATCATTTAAGCCTGTACCTGTTCTTTATGTGTCCTCACCACTATTTTATGTACAATACTGTATATTCATTGTGGTTTTTGGCAAGCCAACACTTTTGGGGGTATATCATTTAGTATGAAAGGTTTTCTTAATGCTTTTTTGCAACTTCTGGTATGAATTATTTTCTTTTTACTCAATAAAAAAGTGTTGTATTGAACCAATGGGATAGGGCTTAGGTTTAGGATTACGTTCAGGTTCAGCTCCCCTGCTGTATTTGTAGTTGCAAAAGAAACATGATTTATTCCCATAAAGTGCATGATAGTCATGGTCAAAATAACTAATGAGAAAAGGATTTTTTTTTTCACCTGTTGGGTGTTGCCTGGGTGTACATGCACTATTCTGGGCAGGTGGACGAGGGAAAGTACAGGGCAAGTTCGCCCCTCTGCAAGGGTGTCACTTTTCATGCTAGCACTTGCTAAACTTTCCATGCGATCACACTCACAACACACCTTTGCTGTCTACGGAGATTGAAATAAGTAGGACGTATGCTAACTAAATTTTGTGCTGCGGTGGCTTAACAGGCTGTGTGTCATCACCAAAGTTTTTGCCTCTCTTTATTTGTCAGTACTTTATTCTACATCTATTGCTAATTTTAAGTGAAGTGGTTTATCTTATGGACCACTGACATGACATTGGTAAACTGAGCTAACTAAACGAAACACGTAAGCGTATAATAACTCATGCAGTTCCTTCTTCTGCAGTGTCTTGATTTATTACTCGTCTTGCGCCCACGCTGTATGCACAATACATTGTAGGTAACGTAATTCATTCCATATTAGTATACAAAACATGCACTTCAATTAGGGCATTTTCAAAGAATGTATGTTTTACACAAGTTACATGTACTTTAAAAACACAGGCCAAGATCATTCTATGTGAATGTATGGTGTGCATGATATAGAGTACATGATATAAATAAACATTTGGTCTGGCATGATTTACATGCCTCTCTGTGTTAGGCAGAACAGGAATTTTAATTGACGTGATGTATAGACATGTATATGTACGTCCTTCCCAAGCTGTGCAAACATAATTGATCATATCCAGGAAATCAACATACATAGCATTTAATGAATATAAATTATATTTTATATTTCATTATTTATTTCTGTTCTAAGAATCTAGAGTCTAGACCCCCTTGTCCAGAAATCAAATGAGAAGTTACATATAGTACATATGAACCCACATACATTGGTTTTGTTTTGATTTGTCAATTATAGATCATGTTGTACTTGTGGTTATCTGACCTGTTTTTTCTTGATCGAATATTGGGAGAGGAGAGAGACACTGACAAATAAAGTAGATAGAAAGAGAGAGAGAGATAGAGAGAGAGAGATAGAGAGGGGGAGGAGGAGAGAGAAACATTGAAAGGAAATGGGTCGGGTGAAGTTTGCCACTTGTTAGATTCGGCCTGATACTCTTGCAAATAAGCAAAGTTTGTATTTCTCTTATATCATGAATTTTCATAAGGTCCTGATAGAATCAGACCAGAGTTGCACTACAAGTATAATGCTCAGACAAGCTGAATTCTGAAGAGTGTCCAAAAGGAGGTCTGATAGAAAGAAATCATGCATTGCACTAACATGACTAGAAGTAAAACAAGGGTAAACTGCTGAATATCATGTCAATGCAAGATTCTTGTTTCTTATTCCTGTTGGGCTGTGTCTTGATCAGTGAAAAGAACATTGTGGCTCAGAGCAATTTATCATCAAAATGCAAACAACAGTCCTCTTTTTTATTTGTTTAATCTTTTGTTGCAATCAGACAGGACTGCATACTTTCTCAAAATTTCTATCACAATAATGGTTGTGAAGACATAGACTATGGCACATCTGTATTTGCATGAGCCTTTGAGGTGCAGTTTAACTTCATTTCTTTACCCTTGCCTTTTCACAATGCTTAATCTAATATTTAAAGTAGACTATTGTTTCTGTGATGATGCTTCCACACAAGCTATGTGTAGATTGGCTGTGAAGTTACATTAGATGTAGGTGGGTCTCCAGCTTGATAAGGTTGAGAATATGTTTGCTGAACGAGGCCATACCAGTGAGCAAATAAACAAAGGGTTTCAGGGTGATTGAATCTGTTATGCCAAAACAACCCCTAAGAATTTTTTAAAAATCATTTTTCTCAAAGGATATATAAATATGCACAGTATGGCTCAGTATGCTCATGTCATGATGTGAGGCTTGAAAAGAAGTTAACAGTTTAGTTTTGTTCACTGAACCATTCTGCTTGAAGCAAGGAAAAAAATGATTCAAATTTTTTTTTTGGGGGGGGCTTCTTTTTGAACATTGACCGATTTGGTTACAATTTTATATTGTGTCTGTGGGAATTTTGGGGGCTCTTCTAACATTTTCCAGGGCTCTTTTAAGCATTTTGGGGGTGAGAACGCCCCAAGCCCTGTGTATTTTTCCCTGGATAGAAGAACAAAGTGCAAGGACCATCATACCCTGGAAAAGATGAATTAAAGAAAAACAGACAACTGACAGAAACAGATAGGGAAAAGTTTGAGAAAATCAGACTTATTATAAGGAAGTTTTATACTTGTGTTAAAATAAATATGTAAGTACTTCCCCAGTTATCTTGCTTTGTAACATTAGAAAAATGTATGAACAATATGATATCAAAAAAAAAATAGTTCTATATTCTACAAATCTACATTGAACTTTCTCTTTCTGATTTCTTTCAAAACCCCTAATCCTCAGTTTCTCCAGGGAAGAGGGTTGTGATTATGACATTGCACGAGGCTAGCCGTGCACATGTAGCTTGTCTTGTGGTTGTTGTTATTCCTGTTGCTAGCTGTTTGTTTGTCTCCTTGCTCTGTCATACATCAAACCCTGTTAATAGACCATTGTTTATGTGACAGAGCATCCATAGGTGCCAGACTGGCTGTCTACGGGTGTTTAGCTCACTCGCAGGCTTCCTGAAAAGATGACATATGCACATATTGCATTTAATTGACTACAAAGAGAGATGAACCCTGGCGCTGGTTTCCTGGCTAATCTTGCTAGTTGCCAAACAGATGAGCCCATCTCTAATGCATGATATCAAGTCTGAGTCTGGAGGGAGGGAGAGAGAGAGAGAGCAGATGATGCTTACATTATTTACACCAACATTCTCCATACTGTACCATGGACCCAGCTTTAATCCTCTCAGTACCAAGCCATGAATCTTACATTGAGCTATTATCCACTTCATGCTCCTTTGTGTCTGAGAGGGTTAATTTTGCACATGAACTCAGCAGAGGTGAACATTATTGTCGTATAAAGGAAATAAAAACACTTTTCTAACATACATGTGCACATCTATGCAGTATTCTGATAAAATAAGCCCCTGGGAGGAAAATGGTCACCTGTTAATGGCTAGTACTTGCAAATATACAAAAAGCAATATAACTATATATATAAAACTAATATATAAAAGCAAAATATAAAAGCAATATACCTATACATACAGTTGGATCCCTTAAACAAATATATTTGGCCAATGTCAAAAGAATTACTTGTAAGCATAAATATAAGCTCCTGGAAGAGCAATATCGTTTTGAGAAAAGAGCACTTCCAGCAGTCTAAAATTATATTTCTGATACTTTTTTTAAAACCCTTTTTGAAATTATTACTTATCCTCTGATCACTGAATTCATATCTTCCTCTGATCATAGCTCATTTGAACTGCTGACTTACTATACTAAAAAAAATATCTAAATATTACAAGAGCTAACAGAAAATGCACAAACCTACCATTTTCAATGCCGAGTTCCAGAATTGTGCATCATTATTGATTGTTTAATTACATGTAGCCCTCCCCCTGTCATTGTAATCTCAAATGTCGTTACCATTACCTTGCCCAGTACTGCAAGGTTCAGGTCAGGTTGTATATTACCTGGCCCAGTCTGCTCCTTACTAGACGTCTTGAATCCATGTCTTCTGGTTTTCCCTCAATTCACGTCTGATGATTACATGTATTATGCATTATTTCAATCCCCCTTTTCAATTTTCTGTAAATCTCTGGAAAGGAACTTTTCATATGTTTTACCAGAAGTTAAATGCATTTATATACATGTTTGAAGATGTATTGATTCTAGATATTGGAAAAAGAAGAGAAGTTTTGAAATGAGTAGAAAAACTTACATGCAGTGAGCAGACAACACATAAAGAGGGGAAAAGTTAGAGTGAGGCTACCCTGGGACTAGTTTGACAGATGGAGTACAGGGTAAGATCCAGGGGCCCCTAACACCAGTACACCCTGTAACATACATACAAACAGACACCCCCTTCCCTCCATCACATGCACCCATGAACAGATTCATGATACACATTGACACACAAACACACACAGATTTGCCTATATACTTCACACACCATATCACACACAGTGCCATAAACACTCAACACACCCATAGACATACTGCAAAAGAACATTCTTCAAATCCCTGCCAGTAGGCAATCCAGTGGTTACCAAGCGGGGAGGGATTTTGGTTGCTGTGGCCGCTGGTTATGTTCCAAGCGTGTGAGTCAACTCTATTTAATGACACGTGGAGGGAGAAGGGTGTGGTACAACCAGGATGACTCATGCCTATTCTCCGCTCTCTCTCCGTCTCTCTCCCCCTTTCGTCCTACTTGCTCTATCACTGTACACTGCATATCTCCCTTGCCGCGAACTTTGCTCCACTTTTTTAGTGCCAAGTTGTACCATTTGTTTACAATTATCCATTAAGCTGCTCTCTCTTTCTTGCGTGGTAGATTTGTGATGTAGTTTGGTATTCATATATTTCATTTCCTTTACTCTGTACAAATATTTTGGCACTGCCTTTTTACGACTAGTAATCCATGCTTGCTTCCTCCAATTTGGTGCATCATCTCTCAGTGTAATTTAACTCTTCACTGATTTTTCATCCAAGTATGAATAACAAATGGACATTTCTGCCTGGAGAATGTTATTCCATTGAATAATTAAGTGGGTGATTAGATATGTATAAATTTTATGTACCTTATGTTGACCTTGAAAGTCTACATGTATAGTTGAAGGTATCAGTAGTGAGGGACTAAAATCACATGTGAAAAACAGTATGAATGTTTATTGAATAATGCATGTATTGGTTAACTGGTTTATCATCAGCTGTTGGTGATAAACAAATACATCTGGTAGTAGGGACTAAAATCACATGTGAAAAACAGTATGAATGTTTATTGAATAATGCATGTATTAGTTAATTGGTTTATCATCAGCTGTTGGTGATAAACAAATACATCTGGCCATGAGATGCTATCAACATGCACCTGAACTGAGTTGTGCAATTACTATACTTTTGCTTGGTAAACATTATTTTTGATGCTTCCTTGACTTCTCAATGAAATTCACTATTAACACTATACACACTCAGAACAATTAAACATAATTTTAATAATTAGAGCACGCACTTGTGCTAAGCAGAGTAATTACTGTACTTTTTGCTTGGTAAACATCATTTCAAGTGCTTTGTCGACCCGTCAATGAAATTCACCATTAACTTATATATGGATTCAAAGCAAATATCATTGCACAATTAGAATACATGTGCGTTGATTAATGGTTCGGATGGCTTTGCTTTGCAAAAATCCTTCTCAGCAGCTTATACTGTGTGCAATGTATTAGTTGGAGCTGTATGTTATCCACTATTACATTTTTGCTGTCATTAAATAGGGAAAGTATGCAAAGCACTATTCACTTCAGCTATGGAGATCAACTGTACACTGTTTGTCATACTATCCCAAAGTTACTATAGTATAGTATACCAGTACTATACATGGTTATATAGTTATATGTATGTGAGTGTACTTTTCTTGTTCTCTTGATACACATAGGCTGTTTGTACTGTACTTTCTGTGAATGATAGATCTGAGAGGAAGGTCTGGTACATGGTAGATGGTAGAAGGGTAGGCATAGAGCACAACATGATTTAAGATGAGATGAAACAGGGTCTTACCAAGGACTCAAACAAGCTGTCTCCTGATTTGGATGATGGATCACGTAATGTGTCTCAAGAAGAAACAGTTGTTCAAGACCTCAAACAAATGCTCAAGAAAAAAAAGAAGAAAAGAGCACCATCTATTTTCACAAGATGTCTTGGCTTGACGTCAGGTCGTATTGATTAACCAGGTGCTTCTAGGAAGGGTGCGTGCGTGCGCCCGTCTCGGACTGCCTTGCTCTGCCGTCACGGAGTGGTGGTAGCTGATTTGGGGAGGACAATAATTGGACATAAGCGCATCTCCTTTACGTGGATTGCGTCAGTGTCAAGCTCCAGCGCTCAGCGTACCTGGGAATGGCCTTGTGATGGATTCAGGTGCTCTCATATCTAAGTCCTGCCCCCGGATAGGCCGACTAAGAAACGTGGTTGATCACATTGTCCATTTCCAATTTCATTTTTTTTTCTGTCTCCCTTTATCCTTATCTCTTTCCATCTCTATTTTTGACATGTCATTTTTTCTTGTTCCTCCTATCCTTCGCACTCTCTTAATTCATCCCTCTCCATTTCTTCTTTTAGTTTGGTTAGTGCTGATTTTTTTTTTTAATTATCTCAGACCAGTACCCATCAGCCCAAAGTTAGCCAAATATCACTCTTCTCCTAGTCAGGAAAAATCAGCAAAAAATGCCCCTCATTTTGATGTACCTCCTATGACCATTTTTCTGAAAAAAACACTGGTGAAACATTCTTTGAATCTGTGGACTTTCATCAGCTTGGTAAGATTTGCTGCCCATGTACAATTATTGAGTGGGCACATATCACATTACATTTCAAATGGAGGCCTTATATCAATCTCAACAGAAGCAACCAAATAATACTTACTTGCTTTGGGGCTATGGATGTAGATAACATTTGCCAACTTGAGGTTATTTCTGAATTGTGGTCTTTGGCAACCTCAATGGAACAGATGTCTGGGAAGCGCCATTGCTTTTCTTCTCGTTTGTCCATCTCCCTGCTACATGTCTATTGTACAATCACATCCTCCTCCATTTCAGCCATTAGCAACATTCCCTTCTCAATATGGAGATTGCCTCTGTGCCTGTCAAGCCTGTCTTCATGATTGTCTTGTACATCAAGGGATGTCATGAATGAGCTAGTGAGTTAGCCTTGCTGTGCCTGTATGCACAATCATGGCTGCATCTCACTCACACACACAGCTCCAATTGTAAAGTCATGATTTTAGACAGGGTATCACCTTTGCAGGTAAAAAACACATGAAGAAACTACGGAAAATGGGAGGTGATTAGAAATTCTCTCCCAATAATAGAACTGACTACTGACTTAAAGCGAAAATCAGTAGATTTTGAGGAGGTTTTGGGATTGTCCAAAATCTATCGTCTAGAGACTGGAGACTGCTATTTGATGTGGTCTGCATGCATCCAATGTTGGCAATATGATTATGAATATACATGAAGACCATGCTCACTGTTCTTCAAGCCTAAACAAGGATAGTTTTTCACTTTCCCTGAAAATGTTGGTGAAGCTTAGACTGGGAGATATCATACACGTTATTGTACGGGTGTAGTACTGATTCCAGCAGAGTTTCATTGCTATGGTAAATGGGGCAGCCTGCCTTTAAATGTTTCATGTCTCTCATGTTCAGTAACTCCTCAATATCTCAAACGCTTTTATATCCAGTCTTCTGCAAAGTTTTATAATGGTTTGATGTATGTCTAATAATGTTGCATCGTCTTTCAAAATTTTGAAACACTCTTTCCCAACGCAAAACCTTTAAAACACATCCTAACCTAAGTTCCCTCAACATTGCAAGCCCTGTAACATCAAGAGTGGATTCGCTTCAAAATCGGAGCAGATTTACCTCACCCATGGATGTCTAGCTGCTATGTAAAAGGGGTTTCTCTCACCCTTGGATGTCTAGCTGCTATGTAAAAGGGGTTTCTCTCACCCTTGGATGTCTAGCTGCTATGTTAAAGGGGTTTCTGTCACCCTTGGCTAATCATGCCTAATCATGCAAACATTATCATCAGCCACTGCTTCTCATGCTCTGCCATTTGTTTCAGCTTGGTGACTTATACATACTGCAATGCAAGCATCAGAGAATGTACTGGTATATATGTATTAACAACAGGCTCTTACTCACCACGAACACCAAACCTCTGATAAACAGATGAGATTGATTTCATCATTAGTGCAATTGTGATAGACATTCCCAGGATCACAGAGATCTAATTTATGTTCTAAAGTAGTGCAGATGGAAATGGGTATCATCTGGATGTAGATCAAGTACATTTAATCACTTGATTCTATTAAAATACAATCAACACAAATGTGTAAACACAGCCAGCCCTCTACAAATGAAATGTGATTCAGGATGGAAACATGGCACATGATTCCAACTATGATGTCACTTGATTCTGATGTCAAATGACCAGATCAGCTGTGCTGCCCTCAAAGTCTTGAGCAGAAGACCAATGGGAGCATTACTCAACTTCCTACATTCAGTTTCTACCAATCAGAGTTAGGGTAAAGGGTAGTACTGGAAAGAAATTTTAACCTCTCATGAAATTGCTAGAATGAGCCCAGAGAATATCTATGAAGTGTACTTACAAGAGCATGCGCTCACGGACTGTCAAAAATGCGTGTTTTGTCAGAACAGCTTCTTTGTGTAATCACAAGAGCCAATAGTTTTTCATGTTTTCAGTTGAACAACATAACGTAAAACTGTGCTGCTTTGTTATGCCATCTGTTAGCAGATTTTTAATAATTAATGTTTTTATTGATTCTTTAGACCATGATGTCACTGTGAATTTGAGGCGATTCTTTCCTCAGACAAGTGACTAGAGGTATGTAGAATGTAAGTAAGTTGAGTTGAATAGAAAGCTCACTAGCTTTTCACTGTTATCCCGTACCATGAATGATGAAGTGACAGTAAATGTAGGTACCCTATACACTACTCTAGAATGATAAGGAAGAGATACCCTTGCCACATGTCGCACTAAGCTTTTTAGTGCCATTATGTAGTTTTCATTCAATGTACAATCAAAACAGCCCATCAACTTTCAGCATGTTAGCTCTTGTCATATGTTCCTATTATATAAGAATGACAATTCTGCAAATGTACCCAGGAGTTGTGGCCAGTTTAGTTCTGAATCTCTGTAAGTCAGTGTTCGTGTTTCCTCATGTTTGCACAGATTATGTTACGAGATGACATTATATACTTGACTGTAATGCTGATTTTAACTAAACAAAATATATCATATTCCACAGACCTCTTGTTGACAGTTGCAATGTAGTTAGAAGCATCTTTCACTCATGCTCACCAGCATTTTAGGTAATAATATATAATCATTTGAACCTTGTTCAATTTTTTTTTCTCCGGGTTGCATAGAATCCTGACTTTCATATCAGGAAAGAAGCCACTAGAGAGATATCCCATCCGAGGCTCGTTTGAGAGGGACAAAATTAACAACTAGCCAATGTCAGATTGAGAAATAAAAACTGAACAAACACAAGAGAGCAACTCAAATTTGACAACTTTTTGGTAAATTGGATTTAAACTTGGATCAAATTTCCTTTCAGCCTTTGTATAGAATCGTGCCTTCCTCTGGATGCAAAGAAACCACCAAGATATTCTGTACATGATTCAGTGTAGGCTGATAAATGTACAGGCGACCAGTGCCTGATTGAGAGTCCAAACTGAACAAACAGAGAACCCCTCTCCTCGTTTGCAGAGCAGGTAAATTCCTTGGTGCAGACACTTGTCTGTAACACCATCCCTCCCACCCGCAAATCAAATCAAAGAGGCAAACTTTGATTTTGATCTCCAAATTGAAAATTCATGGTGTGTGCAAACAGCATGTATGGATGGGGAGGCCCATCAGGTGTAAAATTATGTGATTATGTTCACTGTCTCTTTATTGGTTTAGCATCCATTTGTCAAATTGCTTTGCCATAGATGGTTGAGGAAGGGGGAGGGGGAGTAGAGGCAAGGAAGGGAATGCGAGGCAGCAAGGATTGTGGTGTATGATATTGATACATTCAGTCTTGCTCAAGTTGTGGTGTCAAATGGCAAAAGTTTGTGTTTTATTATTATTTTGTGTTTTAAATTCCATGTTATACATATATGGAAATGTTTTTTTTTTTTATATTTCACTATCTCAATGATGCACATGTACATGTTCATTTTGTTTTAAACTCCATGTTGTACATATGTGGAAATGTTTTTAGATTTCAGTTTCTGAATATTCACATCCAGTGTTGATGTGAATAGATTTGTGTTGGTGTATTTGGCCTTGGAAGGAAACCATATATGGTTTGGTCTGGTTTGAAGAAATGATAACAAAAGTAAAAGAATAGATCAGTTAAGATATGAACAAATGTCACATCATGAGTTAGAATTTGTGGTTGTAAGGTGTGGACTTGATGGCAATTGTATTGGGAATATTAAGTTACCAGAGTAATAAAAATATGTTCATACATGTAGGTCACCCCAACCCTTAAGCAAAAACCTGGAGAGAAAGAATAATTTTAATGTTGAAGTACTATTTACATCCTATAATAAATGCAATTCAAGATCAAGACTACAATGTTCTTTCACATTAACAGCGGGGTTGTAGATGCACATTAACCACCAGTTTTCTGAATTTTTGATTACCTTTATTCCCCAGGACAGTGCACATTAATTTGATCAATATTGTAAAGGTTCTGTATAGTGATTCTTTTTTTCAATACTCTGTTGCCATGACAGCTGCAGGTAGTGCTGGTATGCTTACTTCAAACACTAGATAAAGCAGACAAAACAGAACAAAACAAGCATTAAGGTGTAAATGTGTGCATTTGAGTTATTAGTTTGTTGGCCTGCCATGAGAGTAGGTTAGACGACTAAAACACACACACACACACACACACACACACACACACACACACACACACACACACACATACATGCATACATGCTTACATAGTGTCTTATGTACGCTATTGTACGTATCTAGGAGGTCATGGCCTCATTCAATATTTAATGCTCAATTTCTCTTGATAATCCAAGGTGTTGGACTAGCTACAAAAAGGGGTTAAGTCTCAGAAATAACGCCTGTCCTCCAATCTAACCTCTAACCGCTGCATACATAGACCTATTATGATCAGGTGGTAATACAATTTACCAGTGCCACGGACTCAAGGACCAGATTAATGAAAATTAATCCATTCAGGGCCAAGAAATGCCTAGGTCGTTGGCTTGATTTGAATGTTTAATCTAGAGCAATACCAATGACTGAAGGCCGCTGCATGCAATGAGAGCAAACAATTATTTTTTATGGAGCTTGTTGCGGGCGTCACAGTGCAATGCTACTGGACAGTGGTGTGCCAAGGCCTATTTTCCAACCAGCCATTCTCCCAACTGTACATAGAATCTTTCAAATATGCTATGATTCCTTGACAATGTCTATATGCATAGATTAATGCTCTAAGTATATAATCAAATTTTGTTTGTTGTTCTGGTGTAAAATCGTAACATTTGACAATAAGAATTTATCAGAATGACATGCACAAGTTGTTACACCAGAAGTACAGAAATGAAAAAGGCAATTTGTGAGGAATTTCATACATTTTAACAATTGTTCTTAATAGAAATGTGTAATGACTATCCTTTCAATCTCACACCACCAAGGCCACTCACAATTTGTGGACACAATCAAAAGAACGTAACTGAATGATTTCAGACCTCCTCTGTACTATGACTTTAGCTTCAAGGGTACTGGTGATATTTGACAGAAGCTTGCATCCCAAGACTTTTTCACCTATACTAGTAGAAGTTAGACAAGGTTATACAGAAAAAGAATGCTATTCATGAGATGTTACGCCGTCATGTAGCATGTATCCGTGCCTGACGCAAGGTCATTTGATCTTTGGTAGTTACAATTAGATTAGGAGCTTAAGAGCATGGTGGGGAGATGGAGAGGGCATGGAGAGAGGGAGAGAGAGAAAGAGAGAGGGGGAGAGAGATAAGAGAGAGAGGGGGAGAGGGAGAAAAGAGAGAGAGAGGGAGAGAGGTGGAGAGAGAGAAGATAGAGGGAGAGAGGGGGAGAGAGAGAAGAGAGAGAGAGAGAGAAGAGAGACGGAAAAGAGAGAGAGAGGGAGAGAGGTGGAGAGATAGAAAAGAAAGGGAGAGAGGGGGAGAGAGAGAAGAGAGAGAGAGAGAAGAGAAAGAGGGGGGGGGGGTGAGAGAAGAGAGAATAAAATAGAAAGGGCATGAGAGGGGGAGGGGATAGATAAGCAAGAAAGAAACGGAGAAAAAGGGAGAGGGAGGGAGAGAGAAAAAAAAGGAAGGGAAAGGGAAAGGGAAAGAGAGGGAGAGAGAGAGAAAGAGTGTGAGAGACGTGCGTGATACAGTTATCAGCTGATTGTCCTAGTTAGAAGAGTGCTGCAATCAGCACCAGGCTAAGGAGGATAAGGGTATGTTGCATTCACCGTGGCTTAGCTACAAATACTTGCACTTAAGTTACCCAACAGGATATGAATTCATGTAAGGTAATCTTTTTGTGATTTGTTGTACATTATTGTCTTGGGTGAGACTGGCTTATACCCAAATTGATAACATAGTGTGCAATGTAATAGGGTTATTCTTCAAAATAGATTTATAATGAAGATGCAAGTAGCTTGCTCTTTTCTGGTCAAGACCAATTTTTCCTGGATCAGAAATCAGCACGATGATTTAAAAATTTGGTGTATTGACGATGGCCCTCCTTTTTTCGAGCTCAAATCTATAAATTGCATGCTTCATCCATCTTGCATCCTTCTTATTATATTTTCAATTGGATAGGGTATTTCACTTTACTAATTTAAGATTTCCAGACTGTATACATATTGAGTTTGAGAATTGGTGACTGGATATGTAGAATATTAGTACATGTATATTCACATCTACTTTAGAAGTTCTTTCAGTTTCTGTATTGTTGCTAAAATAATGATTGCATGTATGATCCAATGCTGGTATATGTGCTTAAAGACCTGTTCATATGGAACAATGCTGGCACATATGTGTTTATAAAGACCTGTTCACATTCAACAATGCTGGCACATGTGTGCTAAAAGACCTGTTCACATGGAACGATGCTGACACATGTGTGGTTTAAGACCTGTTCACATGGAACAATGCTGGCACATGTGTGGTTAAAGACCCATTCACATGGAACAATGCTGGTACATGTGTGCTTAAAGCCCTGTTAACATGGAACAGTGCTGGCACATGTGTGCTTAAAGACCTGTTCAAATGAAACAATACTGGAACATGTGTGCTTAAGGACCTGTTCACATGGAACAATGCTGGCACATGTGTTTATAAAGACCTGTTCACATTCAACATGCTGGCACATGTGTGCTTAAAGACCTGTTCACATGAAACAATGCTGGCACATGTGTGGTTAAAGACCTGTTCACATAGAACAATGCTGCTACATGTGTGCTTAAAGACCTGTTCACATGTAGCAATGCTGGCACAACTGTGGTTAAAGACCTGTTCACATGGAAAAATGCTGGCGTATGTGTTGTTAAAGACCTGTTCCCACTGCTGGTTGCTTCCTGTAAATGATATGCTTTCATGGCCCTTGCATGGCACGCAGAGTGCTACACTCCCCATGGAGCAATATATGTATACTAAGCCAGACTAGCTAGAGAACATGGCGTCAGTGGGAATGTACCTTTACAGAGAGAGTCTTCAAAAACAAGTTTTCTGTAATTTAAAATCTTTTCTTTCTCCCTTCTAATGGCATTCTCAATGCCTTGGCGATATCGTTTGTACGTATGCTGGACAGCCTTCTGGTGTGCACCTTAGAGGTCGGCATCAGATACCCATTTTCCAGTGTATACATCTATCTACCTGACCCAGTTTTCACCCTGCTCTTAATTAAGGAAGAAGTTAAGTAGAATCTTCATCACACATAGAGTATGGCTTCCCTATGCAAAGGACCACCATTTAAGTTCATATTGAGGGAAAGATATTGTTTTGGAAACTACACAAAAATATATGTGGCTGAATTGATCGGGCAAATAGTTTCCACATGCTTTTTGAAACTCTTAAGACAATGTGTCAGATTTTGATGACACCTTCACCTTTACGGTATTTGTAATTGTTTGGCTGTAATACAAGTCATCTTGACACTCCCATTCTGAATTGGAAGGAAACCAGTCGGGTAAACTGTTGGTGTGCATATAAACTGAAATCTGCATGTACATGAAGATTGAGGAAGTGACTGCTGAACAGGATAGAGCCTGATCTCAAATGCCAACACAGAAATATACATGTAAGTAAGAAACTGTGTGTCTCTTCATGTATCTGTAAATTCACAATATCTTTATTGAGTATCTGTAAAAAAAAAAAAGAAGTAAAGAATTCTGTCTGCATCTTAATCCCTGAATTGGAGCAGTCTGCTGTTTGTCTTGAAAAGTTTGTGAATATCTTAAGAAAATATCCTTTAATCTCTGGTTTCGCCATGTCCATGTAAGCCATCCACTCCAACCAGCCAGATGTACATACATGTGTACAATCCTTTTCTTGTTGTATCCTTACGTATGTCATGGTAAAGAGCGAATTCCCTGGAAAGAGAGTTAGGGGTATCTCCCCGCCCCATTAGCCTATAATGGGCGAATCCTGATAACTCAGACCGGATCCCTAACTGGATCATCAGATCTGTTGGGACCTGCCCATTAACCTCTTTTCAGCAGGTTTTTAGTCTGTTTTCTTTTCTTTTTTATTTGTTTTTCAAACAGGGTACGTTTGGCAGACAAATCTTCTCAGAGATGCCTATATCACATTACATCTTCAGTTGTGTATGTCCAATCTAGAATCTACACAAAGATGTGTGCAATACTCTAGTGATGAAACACTAGCGGTAAGAATTTAAAGTAGTTATAACAATTCCCAATAGTGACATGTGGAGGTGGGGAAATTAGCAATTTTTCATATAAGAAAATCATGGTAACACATGTTATTGCACACTGGTACCTGATTAAAAGGATCAAAGTGTGCCAACTAATGTTTTAGAAGTCAGTGGAAATGGACATATTTTCAAATTGATGCTCTCAATAAAATTTGCATAATTATCCCTAAAATCTGAGAAAAACAGGAAATTATGTTCTTTGTTTATATATGTACAGTTGAGGCCAAAAGTTTACATACATGTACACCCATAGAATTCAGTGAAATTTGTTCACTTGTCCCTCCATGACAAATTTGGCATCAAATGAAAGAGCATATTAAGCTCTCTCACATGCCTGGGATCCCGTTGGGATTAAATTATATTTCAGGTGGAAGTTTCTTTGAAGAAAAAAAAGTAATATTTGTGCCAAATGTATCCTAACATCATTTCATAGAAATATATAAATGTCAAATCTGTTATATATTGCAATTTCTAGCATGATGTATCACCATTGAACTAAAAAGTGTAATCTGAAATGTTTGTGTTGAGAAGTAACTAGCACAAATATGAAATGTTTTTGTCAAGTTTTTATTTTTAATTTGTCTAAGACATGAAGATTGTTTGGTAAAAAATAACACCTAAATATTTTTCAGCTCCTGATAACAAAGCAATGTGATGAAGGGGCATGACATACTCATTTGTTTGATATAAAATTCGTTATGATAGAACCTATTTTATAAGATACAGTAAATTTTCTGTTGTTTGGCAAGTGTCAACTTTTCTTTGAATTTCCTGGGTGTATGTAAACTTCTGGTCTCTACTGTATGTATTGAATGAGAGAGTGGTGATGGGGTTATGAACAAGTCAGAAAGTAGTAAGGTAAAAGAAAGTAAAGAGAAAGTGGAAAATATAGTTTTTCAACTAAATATAGGTTTCTGTCTATCAGAAAGAAAAAGTATCGGTCTTGACGTTGTGGGCAGTGTGCCATTTTCAGCCAGATAATAGTTCTGGACTTAATATGTGGTGGTACCAAAAATTTTACTTTTTCTAACTAGACTATTTTATAAGATATATTTAGTTCAGTTGTTGTTCTAACTGTGTTTGTGAAATGATGTATTATATATTTTTTTGCTTAAATCCTTTTCTTCATGGTATTAGTTATTGAGTACATTATGTTACATACTCAAATATTGATTTTATTTTTAGCACTCATTGCTAAAAGCAGAGTTGCATTATTCACCTAGATTAAACACAAATTCTTTACTAGCATCAGCTTCTGTTAACCTTAGGCAGTGCAACAAGAGAACAGTGTCGGTAGAAAGGTAGAAAGGCACCCTGTTCACACGACAATGTAATACGCTCTCAGTACCAGCTAGTGAATGGAGGTCTCCTCTGACCACAGTGTGAACGGGGTCACGACTTTAAGCCGCAACTGATGGGAGGACCCTACTACTTACACTTCCATCGATTTCCCTTGAATAATTAACAGCTGCTGAGAGAGACCCTCGATTGATTTCCCTGGCCCCTCGACAAAATACCAGGCCTCCTCCCTCCATCAAAGAAACCAGTTTGGTGTTGATTTAGTCCCGCGTGCGATAATAAATCCGGCCGCAGATTATGACGTTTGGGACCTCGACCACTCCCAGTCAGGCGCTATCAAAACAAGGCTGGGGACCGGGGATTTGGCGTGGGAAGATTAAAAGATGTCGCAACTGGCCCCCGAAATCAAATACTGGGGAGTAATTCATAATTTAATAAAGCAATTAGCTGGATCTGTAGACAAGAGAAGTTATCCCATAATTCATATTTGGTGGTATTGTTTGTTCCTAACCAATGTTATCTGGGCACTGAGTGTGGCAGGGCTCCTTACCGAGCAGAAGATTAGTCAATCTCAATGGTTATTGCTTTCAGTGCTCAACGGAAGAGGATGCGGTATGGAATGTCATGTCTATAACGTCATCAAATTCCAATGAAATAGTTGGAAATGAAATCGGCCACAGTTTAGAATTTACTTGCAAGTGGTTAGGCATAATTTACTATGAAAATAAACCATTTCCAATGCCTTCTGTCATCTTTTCAGAAACTTCCTCAGTAGAGCACAAATCACTTCTTGAAAGTTTTGCAGTCACCAACCGAAAAGGTTGATGAAAATACAGGGACACATAGACACCTTCATCACAGTGAACTATTCACATTGTTAGATATACATGTATAGCTTCTCCATGGCTAAAATGTTGCAACAAAACATTTTGACTTTCAAACAACTGGCTGTATTTATTTACTTATGAGATATTCCATAAGTGTGCATAAATGCTGTTGTCATGTGTGCACTACGCTTACGTATTCATGAATGCAAATTTGTTTGTACTATGTTATGAGTGGTGACCTCTCAAACTACGCATGCCCTTAGCTGCTCCCACTTTCATTACATTGTGCAATACCCGCTTCAGTGTGTTATTGCTTGGAAGTATGTGAGTAGGGATAGGCAAAGAGACTTCCTTCTTGAGCATGCAATGTCCACTGGAAGTCTAGTCGAGTATAATCCCCCTCCCCTGAATAGCAGAACCTACTGAATCGTAAAACCTAAAATCATATATAAGTAACTCAAATACAGGCCTTTCTTCTCGTCCAATCAAAATTCCAAAACTTTAAATTGTGTCCTAGCCTTTTTATGCAACTTTAGTTCTGTGGTGGCTAACACACAGCACAGTATAATATTATATGATTACGATGTGTGTGTGGTTTTGATGTAGATTTGAACATCAATACTCTGTATGTAAAAGGCATTCAGTAAGTTGAGCCATGTTCTGTGCAACTATCAAAGGAGTCAGCATATTGAAGCACACCAATGTCACATAATCACAGAGGCCGCAGATACATGTATAAATGATATTGAGTTGATCTACCTCTCAAATTTCTCCCTGTCTCTTTGTCTGTTCTCTATGCATGTCTCCCTTTTTAATTTTCTCTCCTCTCTCCTCCTTCTCACTCTCTCTGCCTGTTCCTTTTGTGTTTTGTATTTATAGTTATCTATCAAACTCCTTTCTTTCTAGTTGTTTCTCTATTTTGCCTCTTACTCTTTCTCTTTCTTTTTCTCTTTCTTTTTTTCTTACTTTTTCTCTTACTTTCTCTTTTACTTTCTCTGTCACTTCCCCTCTTTCTCTACTTTTCTTTTCTTGAATCAAAAATTCAAAAAGGTCGTTTAATGTTGAGCAGAATGAAACGAAACCAGTAATATCTAGGTTCTGTAAGATACCCCTCCCCCACCCTCCCCATATATTGAACATAATATTGAAGTTAAAAGCTTCCAAGTGATGAACATGTTTGAACTATTTTAAGAGACTGCTTGGCTGTCTGATATGTTCGTGTTTTTTCATATCATCTGGTGGGAAGGTTTACTTAAGCCATTTTGTTGAGGCATGCTAGATGGTCCTTTCAGTTTTGCTTGGGTTACATTTAGATTTGATTACAGAGGAACTTAATGTACCGACAGTGTGAGAAGTTCACTACACTTTTTAATGTTGCTCGTAAGAGTGCGCTGTGATTCATTCGGTGAGGACTGTATTTGGCTTCATCAACATACAATGTTATTGGAGAGATGTTTAAAAATTGAGGTGTTTTGCTTGAATAGTAGTTGTATGTATAAGGTATATGATTCCTGTTCATAAATCTTTGTGGCACTTTTTTTACATTGCCCATACACTACATCAAAGCTTGCTGATGTGTTTATAAGCAAGAGACATTTTCTTGCCTGGATGTACATGTACTTCATTCAAGCGGCTAGTCCTTGTACTTGTCCTTTTTCTCCCATGCTCACCTGTTATCTGACTTCTAATTCCTGGATGACATTAGTGTTATCAGTTTTCCTCTTCTCTCTTCATGTGTGACTTGTTTTGGTTCGTCTGATGTACACACTTGCTCTCATACATTCCCCTTTCACTCCCCTTTCACTCCCTTCTCACTCCCTCTCTCTCCCCTCTCACCCCTCTCACCCCTCTCACCCCTCTCACCCCTCTCTCTCCCCTCTCACCCCCTCTCTTCACTTCCCTTCCTTTCCCTCCTCTTTACTTCCCCTCTCCTTCCCCTCTCGCTCCCCTCTCGCTCCCCTCCCACTCCCCTCTCGCTCCCCTCTCACTCCCCTCTCCCTCCCCTCTCACTCCCCTTTCCCTCCCCTCTCACTCCCCTCTCACTCCCCTCTTTCTCCCCCTCTCTCTCCCCTCTCTCCCCCTCTCTCTCCCCTCTCTCTCCCCTCTCTCCCCCTGTCTCCCCTTGTCTCCCCTTCCATCTCTCTCCATTCTCTTTATCTTCCTTCACCTCTCTCCCATCTCCCCCATAATCACACCCCTTTATCACATCTTAATGTGCCCTCACACCTGAATTTGTAGAGATGATGGCAAGCAATTATCTTGTGACTTCTGCTTGAACCTTTGCCATCAATCAGAGATCATCTTCTCCTGCCTCTGTTTGCCCAGTACATAGCAGACTTGCAGCCTGTTCACATGAAAGCTGTATGTTTATCCGTACTTTTACCATCACCCAGAGCCTACCATCTTCTACCACAGTGCATAGCAGTCTTAGTAGCCCAATTTACATCATAGCTCTAACCATCTCTGGAGTGAATCAGGTCCGTAAGAGTTTCTCTAAATTCCTGATTGCATGCCATCTCTTTACTATTTGCTCTGTCAAAGAGAGAGATTTTATTTGGATTTACATTAATAACACAAATTGTATGAACGGGCAACATATCTGCAAATCTGCAATGAAAGATTTGAAATGGTAGAGATGGGCAGATCCTTACTTTCCAGGGCATGTGTACCAATCTAAATCTATTACATAATGCTAAAATACTTTCTAGATTTGTCCATTTCAGTAGCACATCTTACAAGTGTCATGTGAAAGGGATTTGGCTGAACATCTTGTGGTCCAATGTAAACATGGCCCGGGCAGACATGACGTGCGCTCCGGGGTAGCAGAGCGCTTACAAGTCTCAAGTTTCTGTTTTAAGAATTCAATCATACTTGCTGCCTTTAGACTTATAACGGTGTATCCCTCAATTAAAAAGTATTGACAGATGGAATGCATTACTTGTTCTTTTTAGTTGATCCCACCATCTTTTCTTTTTCCCCGTATTCCTGCCATGCTCTTTCCATCTCTCCTGTAGTAAACATTTGTATAGAAAGCTTACAGATCCTATTGTGAGTTTGGATGTATCATTAGATGTGGGGGAGGGGGGCTTTTTTTATCAATCTTGGGAGTTCATCTCGACTTCATGTGAGCTGAGATGTGAGTTTATGTTATTATAGATGTACATGTAAATTTCAGTTTGGGTTAGGGTGGATGTTACAGTATCCTTGAACCTGTATACCTACACTACAGCTCAAAGGAATTGGCATAGGGATATGGAAAGGGAAGAAAAGGAAGGAGCATCAGTTTTAAACCGCATTATATTTTGTCCAGTTCAGCATGAAACATGATGCTTTTAGGCTAAAGCTTCATGTTTCATGCTGAACTGGACAGAATATACTGTGGTTTAAAACTGCAGCTCCTTCCGTTTCTTTCCTTTCCCTTTCCCTATGCCAGTTCCTTTGAGCTGTAGTGTATCTGTCTGTCTGTTTAGGTGTGTTGTGTATGCAGAGGACAGAAATGGGCCAAGGTTGATGACAATTAAGTCACTCACCCTATTCTTCACACATTGTACGCAACCCGTAATTTCCAGCCAGTGCTATGAGGTGTTTTAGCAATCATTGCAATAATCGAGTCTGCTGGTTCATGCTCAGGCCTTCGCCCCTCTGGCTGGGATTATTCCTTTATGGTTTAAGGATCAGCATTAACCTCAGCTACACTTTACTTGGATGCTGTCCTCACTAATCATGAAATGAAATATTTCATAATAACAGTAAAAATAATGCTAAATGTATTACTCATTGCGGATAATTGGCTAGTGATAATCGTTTGTCTCGCAATGTATGGTTAATGGAATCAAAAAAAGATCACAACATTTCGTGCACCGCTGCAACACTTCGTCAGGTGTGATACAAAATCGTACTAAGTAGGGGTTTAAATACCATATGGTCAGTGCAGCGCGCTAACCGAAACCTGCTGATAAATGGTCCAATACTAATGACCAGCGTATCCAGGTACTTAACCAACAATAGACCGCTGATGCGGCTCGTATCATATGGCATTAACAAGTTATCGACAAAGGACAAAAGGTAGAAAGCCACTGGCCGGTAATTCCGGGCGACCGACCAGTCCAAGGGCTGCTAATACTGTAGGTGCGCTTTGTTGAAATAATAATAATAAAAAAAATAATTGATTACTTTGTGCTTTTCGAGTAGTGTACTGCACAAGGTGCTCAATTAGTACCCTAGCCAAGCTAGGATTTACACGGATTTCCGCAGATTTTGAAATTTTAAATTCTAAAAAAAAAAAGAAGGCAGCTCTAGCTTTCTGCATGCACATATTTTTACATTGAATACAAGTGATATAGACGTACTGTGTTTTGATCATGGATTTTACAAGTATTTTTAGGGGGTGTGGTGTAATTTCTTCAACAACGAAATGAAGACTGTTGAAAAGAATGATCATAATGTTAGTGATTTTGACAAATATGTCTCCAACAAATTCAAATGGCAGTGGTTGGACCGTAAAGTTAAGCTTGCAAAGTCAGCTACGGTGACAAAGTCTTCAAGCCAATTGACTTCTACAGGGCCTGTGGCACCTGTAGAATGCAACAAAAGGTTTTTTTTTTCATAATCTTAAATTCCTAAATTTCCCCAACTTGGGAGGGGAAACCCCTCTCCCACACCCTCCCCCAGGGGCTGTGATTTTCCTCTTTTTTCCACAAATTTCCACGTCTCATGCCTGCTAACACTAAAAGCTGAGGTGTAGAAGATTTTACCTGTTTTACTCTTGGTTTGAGTGGAACAGATCAGGCAAACACCTTGTCAAAGAGTAAAAGCACATGATGCGGTTTGAACCCAGGACCTTAAAGGGTTACTAAATTAGAAAAATAAGTTCCCACTAATCTATGTAAAATTATTCACAAAAAACAAATTTCACATTTGTTTGCTGCAATTAAGTCTTATTTTGACAAAAATTTGAAAAGACCCACGCCTCCAGTGACATCAGAGAAGTCAAAATGCCATAGATTGTACGGAAGTCAACAATAGATTATTTTCGTAATGTATTCACAACTTTCCCCCCTAACTGCGTAGTAACACGTCATTGCATTCACCTGTATCTTGCCATTCAGATTCAATGGATGGAATGCACTTTGAATCTATTAGTTGTTGTACTCGTACAAACCTCGGACAAGCTTTGGGGTTGCCATTGGTAATGTATCGTTTGGATGGCGTGAATAAAATATTTTATTCACGCCGTTGGCATTTATGGCATTTTGACTTCTCTGACATGTGAAACTCGTTTTTAGTGGATAATTTTACGTAGATTAATGGGAACTTATTTTTCTAATTTAGTAACCCAGTTTGATAGTGTGAGAGGCTCTGGCTCTTACTACCTTACTCACAGAGCTCACATTATGCCATGAGAGCTAAAGTCACATGATTACTCTACTTCAAATAGCTGGATGTCTTTGCTCATCTTTCCTGAGACATAACTTCTGTTGCATCATTGTATGTGTTCAAAAGTGCACTGTTTAGAAATGCTAAGTAGCAGGAAATAGATGATGTTTGAAGGTTTGCATGGTGGTTTGATCAATCACGATTCAATTCTATCCACGTTTTCTCATCTCAGTCCTCCCAGGACTTTACACATGGTGTACCGTAAACCTCTCTCGTGATTTAGCAGGAAATAGTTATGCCAGCTGCTGGGACAGAATATTAATGTTCTGTTGAATTCCATAAAAGTACATAAATAAATGTGCAATACAACTCTAAATTTGTGCAGGCTCTGTGAAAAGGCTAGTAAGAATTTGATGAATGATTTAAAGATAATTTATTGATTAAACTTCACCGAGATGGGATCCCTCTACCTTTACGATGTGTAAATTTCATTTTGATTTAAGTTGGAACTTTTGAGGTAACACGGATTGCATGTTTTCTTTAAGCAACAAGTAGAAATAAAAACAGATTTGATGTTTTGTATTTTTAGGCGAAACAAAATTCTCTTCTTGCTTCTTTGTGTGGCATATTCATGTAATGCATGCTGCCTGCAGGTGTGACTGACTGTACCGCTGCTTTGAATCGCTCATAGTGAGTGCTTAGAAAAGCTGAACCAAAGCTGCAACATGCCTGGACTTGCATGCATGTGAGCTGACGTAAAGGTGATGCAAGAGAGAATGTTCAAGATCAAAATGTCAGAAGAGTTCCTGTCTCTTTGTGTAACATTTCACCATCGGTCATGCCATGTGCATGTTGCTATGGCAACATGGGTAAACTGGTAGGTTCTGAGCCAACAATACAATCCCTCTTATTCAATATACATGTTGTTTTTGAATGAAATAAGAAAAATCAGAAAATGTATAGAGTACAGAAGCGGGCTCTCATTTGTCTTGAAAATGTCATCTTATCTAACCATGCTATGATAGACATTGGTATAGTCACAACATATCTTTAAATAATATTTAACTATTATATCAGCTGAAGAAAATGTTTTCCTTCTTCTGATATGTCATGAAGTCTTCATGTTTTGAAAGTTTTTTAGTGTGTGGGAAAAACATGTCATATAACATCATATTTTGTGCTTAATCTAATATGTAAAATTCAGCAGATATTGAATTTAGTTCACGAAAAAGACTCTGAAAGCTGCATTTTTGGGTGTATTCCACTGTCTCTAATATTCTGTAGAGAGTAACATTGTTTTCCAATTATCATTTTTACACACACACATGCAAAACCTAAAACATCCACTGAAAATGGCTTATTTGTGGTGGTCTGTAAAGTGATTTAATGGTGACTCTGTGTTTGATTGATGGGTGTCTTGATGAGAGGCTATCATCGGTGCTGTCATGCTTGATGGTGGCTTCTAATGGCCAAGGACCGGGCTGTTTAAGCAAAGCTCCTGGAGGAGGCTGGCAAGAAAATGAGTCATCACAGAGGGATGCAGGGCTGCTGGGGATCAGACGTGAGGCTATTGCCAGATTTTGATTTATTACCCCCGAACAGATGTTCAAAGTTTCTGAACTGTCCTACCTATTTTTTTTCTTTTGCTCTCTGTCTCTCTCTCTCTCTATCTCTCTCTCTCTCTCTCTCTCTCTCTCTCTCTCTCTCTCTCTCTCTCTCTCCCCCCTCTCCTGCTTTACCTCTCTATCTTTATATCTGTCTGTCTCATACTCCCTTCTTCTTCTCTCTTTTTTTTCTGTGACTATCCCTCTCTCGATCTTTCTCCCTATCAAACCTCCCCTTCCATCCTATCTGTTTCTCTTCCATGCCACAGCACTTTTCGTGGATTTTACATTGACTATTTTTGTTTTTTCTAGCTTGTTATGTTACGGCAGCTTTACCTTTGAGCTAATCATCTCATATAAAGACTTCTCTAATGCTCCCTCTTTTTCCCCAGCTGTGACTATCAGTCATATTTCCTGTTATCAATGTGAAGATTCATCTGCCCCCGCTACTCTTTTATTTCTTCACTCTCTTTCCCCCTTTCCCACTTCTAAGAAAAATAAAGAACTTGTTTTTTAATGCAAATGTTTATGCTACAATTTACTATTTTTTATGTCTTCTATTTTCTATCTCTTCAATCTTCTCTCTCTCTCTCTCTCTCTCTCTCTCTCTCTCTCTTCCCCCCCCTCCCTCCCTCCCTCCCTCCCTCCCTTTCTCTCGCTCTCTCCCTCCCTCCCCTTTGCTTCAGCTAAACCTATCAAATTGATACCAATACAATGTCATGTCTGTGTGATTTCAACACCACATATGATTTTGCCCCTGTTATTGGCTTTGTGACTCCTACATCATCCCACACGTTCCCTCCTCATCTTGTCTCAGATACCAAACTTTTCTTGACCCATCGTAAACATGTCTTCTGATAAGTCCTTAGTTGACAGAGACAGACCAATTACTTTCAATGTCAACCTACCAGATTAGATATCTTATGTCATCTTATCAGGTAAAGGCTAGTAGCTTAGTTCACTGTTGAGATAATTTTATTGTATAGATGAAGGACTGCAACAAGAAAAGTACTAGCAGTGCACCCTTGAATTTTGCTTTCTCCTTCTTTCCTTGTAAAAACAAGTAGTGGATGTTTATATTGTCCATTGCTACCTTTCCATTGCAAGCTACCTACGGTACATTCAAATTCTCCTTTTGGAAAATAAACACCATTTATTTGTCACCAATCGAAAATTATGCATAGAAAAGTCACGTTATGTTTATAACACTTTTGTTTTCAACATATGATCATGTCAATTTGTTGAGTGATATATACTCCATGTGTTCATATCTTATGAAGATGTCAGTAGCTTCATATCTTATAAAGATGTCTTGATGAAGATATTTCACATACCCATTGAGTAGACTTCCCACTTAATGTTCTTCATCATTATCATAATCAATATCTCCTTCTGTTTCTCTTCCTCTTCCTCCTTCTTCCAACAACTGTCACCCTTTGTTTATCTGACTTCCACTGTGACATCTTACCAGACGGGACTGGACATATATGTAATCTCCTTGGCATGTCTATCTCAGACCATTACCCTCATACCACGTTTAACTTCCTGAACTTCTGAACCCCATACCCTGTTTACACAAATCCATATCTTATTCACCAGCTATAACTTAGTATTGACAGGATGGTAAAAGTCTGCATTTAATATTTTTGACTGCAGCAGGTTTCTATAGAACATACTTTGAAGGTTCTACCCTGAGATTACTGAAAGTACATTACAGGCATTGTATAATATTGAAGGTATTGTGAATACATGTATGCGAATGCAATTGAATGACCATTATGATTTACTCACATAGTGTGCATGATTGCAGTGTGCATCAGCCTAATCAGTCACATTAAGTTGACAAGTATGGGACCTTACTAAGCACTCATCAGGCAGAATAATCATCTAGAATGGTTTCCATCACCAGTATGTTCTTGGAAAAGAAACCTTGCTGGAATCAAAGTGGATTAATGTGAGCTGATCGTCTACTTTGTCAGTTTTGATTTAGTAGCATAGAGCCCTGCAGACGCTGAATAAATGCCACGGGGGGACTGCAATTTATCAATTATGCCTTATCTCATTGGCATGCCCCAATGAAATGATAAAGAAGTAATTAGTTTTAAAATGGCAGACCTTGCTAGTATCAGATACCACTACTAGGGGAATAGGGGTGTACGTGTGTATGTATACCAGCAAGGTCGGGCTATGCTCCCAGGGTTGTGGTGGGTCATCTGGCTTTAGGATTCCCAGGGTCTTGTTATGGGAGGTTCACTCTCGCTCCCAAGGTCCGTCTTAACACAGGCAGGCAGGCAGGGAGGAGGGTGACTCATCCTAATAGCATTGGCAGGGAGTGAGCAAGCGAGGGCCCCAGACACCGCATAGTGTGACGTGACAGGAAGGTATTAAAGCCCTGAGGGACAGGAGGTAGGCTGGGCTCAGCTTAGTCTACAAGGCACAGACTCAGTTGTATCACCATGTGTCTGTTAAAAATAGACTACTAGTGTCCCATTTTCCATTTGGGAGCTGGGAGGTGTGTACAAATATAAAAGCTAGTCTGTACTTTCAGACACATAGGATGCCACTCACTGACTGACAATGGTTGGTGTCTGCAAACTAAGCTGTAGTTGTTCAGCTTGTCTGCCTGACTGCCTGCTTGCTGCTGCCAGCAACCATGAAAGCAAGGTTAAATCCCCAGAGATTTAGGCCCAAATTGTGTGATATAAACAGACAGAGGAACAGACTGAAGGACAAGAAGACAGACAAGTGCACAGTTGCAATAGGGTATAACATGTAAAAATATGGTTGTAATAATCATGAGGTGAATAATGAAAGCTAGTCTGTTCATTAAGACCCACTGCTTCACACTCCCTGACTTGACAAGAGTGTGTGCCTGCAAACTCGGGTTAGTAGTAAGGACATTACCACAACCATTTATTTGGTAATGGTATTGCCTTCCACTTCCATAAAATGAATACCTCAGCCAAGTTAGCCACTGCTCAGTGATGTTTACTCAAGTACTTGATACAGCATTTCCGTCCCACCCCGATCCAAGCCTCCTCATCTTGCCATGGGGCATAGATTACCACCCAAGCATGGCTGCAATGTTTGACCTTCAGATAGATGTGTGCTGACCAGGACAGAGGGATTGGCACCATACAGTTAAGTACACATAGGAGTTATGAGTTATGTAAAGGTGTGTAATTCATGACGTTTCTGGTGCAAGGTGATGAATGGTGGTGCAATTATAGTGCAATCAATGACTTAGCAAGAGATGAGGTGATACGGGATTATATATAAGGAGAAAGGGGTTAAGTCATTGTACCTCCACATTTATTTCCCAGAACTGTTAAATAGTTCCATTTCTTTCATTTTTCAGTCTCCCCCCCCCCCCTTTCTCCCCTCCCTCCCTCACTTTTTACTTCTCGCTCTCTTTGTCAAGATTTTGTACTAGGCAGTGATTTGAGATTTGAAAAGCCTTCGGTTGGTGCCTTGGGATTTTAAACAACTAAGAAATGTGTGAATTTGTGGCACAATTGAGTGTACATGTAGATTGAGAGACTGGATGGTATTTTTTGTCATTTTTTGTATATTTGATGTAACTCAGCCTCTTACTGCCTCTAGCTAATGCCCTCTTGTAAGACGTGCCCTCCTTTCCCTCCTATCTCACTCTAAGAATATGTGCATATAACCTCTTGCTTACAGATGTACATACACATATATAAACACAGGCTACACACACACACACACACACACACACACACACACACACACACACACACACACACACACACACATACATATAAACAAAGGGAGAGGAAAAAAAAAGATGAGAAGCATGTTTCCATCTCTTCTATGATCCTTTCCTTCCCGTTACTTTTTACACATACACACATTCTTAAACCTTATGGACACACAACCAAACTCTCACTTGCTTGTCACTCTCCTCTTTCTCCATCTTTTCTCTTTATACCCTTCCTTCCATCTCCATACCTGTCCCCTCTCTCAAGACTGTCTTTGTCTTAGCCCTCTCCCACCCGTCTCTCTTCTCCATCCACCCTCCCTCGCATTAACAACCCACCTCGTCAGCAAGCCACCAATTTACAATCAATAATGTGAGTAAATTACCACACCCTGCCATCCAATGTGCATCACTTAGTTTAAGACAATTTGGTTTCCCAAAGAAGACTCCATTGGTGCATGCAGACACAAATTACAACTTAAAGGGCAATGCTATCCTGATAAAAAATGACAGAAAATGTAGAAAATGAGAACATAAAACTGATTGGGACATATTATGAGGAAGACTACTAATTTGTGATCTCTAACCTTCATGGCCATCTCCATTAGTCTGCAATGATGTACTGAGCGGACTTGTTATTGTATTTGTGAGCTTGAGGTATTTACCCAGAGCATTGCTTGCCTACTCTGAATGTGCATATGTGTACAAAGGTTGCTGAGCTAATATTTTCAAACACAAACATATTTCCTGTAGTATGAGATATTTCTCCCTCAATTAATTAAATATGTTATCAGGGTTGGATTGTCCTTTAATTATTTGCCCAACGTGTAGTAATCATCTTTTCATTAGGGCTGAGCATCATCTGTGGGCCTTCCAAATTTATCCGAATTAATGATAATTGGTGTGGCCCGGTACATCCATTTTCCTGTTTGATTGCAAGATTTGAGCTCTTTTTGACTGAACGACACAAGCAGTTTTGGTTTAATGGCTGTATCAGTGTGTCACTAATTTTAATACATATCTTGTATAGTTAGAACATGGAATTCTTCAGCGTGAAAATTTGCAGAATGTGCGTCTTCCCCTTTGTGTATTTTGTTGATTTCTTTTTTTACAGATATGCAAGAATACAATACTGCTTTTACCTTGCTTCTCTCCATGAAGATTGACGTGTTGGTTTCTTATGTTCTTACAAAATGTGAAACACATAATGCGATTTTGATTTATCAATAAAGATTATTTCTTTTTTAAAATTGAATTGTATTCAGTTGACTGAGTATAAACTGGTCTTAACAAATTTATCCAAAGAGTAAGAAAGGCAAAATGTATGTAATGCAGCCCCAGAATTACTAATACCAACCAACTTAATAAAAAACAAGGCAAGTTGTAAAACAGAAGGGGAAAAAGAGTTTTTGCAAGTATTGTCCCATTGCAAAGTATGTGCTCCTATTATTGATTACATCACAGACACACATGGGACATAGATGACTGGGACTGTTACTCAACATCCACTCTTCCATACAAATCACCCCTCCTTCCTCCCTCCTACTTTTCCACTATATTTAGAGCTAAATGAAATGTTGCAATATCCATAAACGGTGGCGTGACTGGCCTTTTTCGCGCGCAGATTAGACTCTGGCCAGCCATTGGGTGGGAGACATGTCGGCATGGCAACGGAATGAAGCGTGTTCGCATGACAACAAGGGCTGGCAACAAGATGATGATGTCGGTGCGAGAGAGAGTGAGTAAGCATGTCATTGGCCCATAAGGCAGACATGATCTGTTTTGGTTATAGGGCGATGTGTGCATGCCGGCAGACTAAGAGAAACATACAATTGTATGCTCATAGGGGAGACATCATCTGTTTGAGTTGGTGCTCGTACAATTTTACTGGTACCTTCTAAATAACTGATATGAATTTTGTGAGCAGAAAAATTTTAAAAAAAGAGGTATAGATTCCAAACCCTTTTTTCCACTTAATGTATAAATTATATGTCATTATATGTGACAGAATAAAATATTTCAAAGCCATCAGGATTTTTACGCAAACAAAAAATGTATCAGACATTTCAGAGTGTAGAGCTTTCTTAATGGAGAGTGATGTCCATATATACATGTGTTGATGTGATGGCACAATTTTCAAGTATAATTTGTGGTTCATGCACGTAATGATGACCTCAATTATTGCCTACGTGCACAGATGATGTCTGGTTTACCCGGCCTTTTGGCCAAGATGGCAGACAGAAAGTGCACATACCTTGGTCTCTGAATCATGTCGCTAGGAGTTGTTAATGGTCAATGTGCTTTCTCTCAAATGTGTAATTGATATTTGGCAAGTGAAGATGTAAAGGCCACTGCCTTTCATTGTCAGCAAGAATAGTTGGTAAAAAAAGTGTGTTTTACATCAAAGAGTTTCAAATGACATATTTTCATTATAGGTATGATTGGATGATATAAAAGGAATTGTGAGAGTAATGCAGTAAAACACACTTTATATAAATTGCTATGAACCCTGTGAGCCTCTGTATAAAGATGAGGGAAAAACATGTGAGCATCTGCCCAACTGTGCATGTAAAAGAGCCTTTCTATAGGGAAAAGTGCTTCTAAAAATGATTCCCCCATGGAAATGTTTATCTTGTTTATTCATTTGTTCAGTGGTTCAAAGACTCTCTTGATTATGGGCAGGTAGGTATTTGTGTTTACTTAGATTATTTGAAAGTGTTATGGAAGCTCTTTATCATAAAGTATGATTAGAGAGGGTCTTTAGAAGTTGATGTCTTGTTTGTTAACCTAAATCATTTGGCATATTTCAACAAAAAAACACACGTCTATTCTAAATTATCTTTTTAACAAATGTAATGTCTTTATGGATAGCCTCATTAGCCATAATTGAACTTTCTGGAATTCTTCAAGGCCTTCCAATTATGAGAAACACTACCATTTTGTGGAAATGCTCCTGTTTTGTCTACTAGCAAAAGGAAGATTGAGGATCTATGGATAGGTTTAAGATTTAGAATTGGGGTGTTTTACTAAGTTTGCCTTAAAGGGAAGCTTTAAAGATTGAAGCTTTTAACCCTTCTGCTGTTCTATGGGTTTTATGTTACTTTTGCAAAATATGTACCCATAGTTGACAGATTAAAGAGATTGTTCCAGTGGGGATTGGACCAAGTGGCAATTATCAGTAGCTAGCCAGTCATAGGGTCAAGGGGAGCTAGCTAGATGCATGGTGTATTTCTCTCCTGGGTAAAGAGCAGGGGCCTCTCCCCAGTTTTAATATCACACCATGAACACCATGTGCAAATAATTTCATCACGGAAACTGCAATGTACACATTTGATTTCAGCACTAAATAATGTTATGTGACAATATCATATGATAGTGCATGCAGATCGGCCCTTTTTCAGAAGCGGGAAACGGTTTACCCGGTGACCAGAAATGTACCAATCTCAGCTTGCTTTAACTCCATTTTAGGTCCATTTTCATTATATTAGAATGCCGCTGATGTGTGCAATTAGTATTTCTATTGCTTAGCTACCATTTAGTATCATATTTGACTCTGTAGGATATCTTTTTGTGTGCACTGTTGGCATGTTTTTAGTAACAATGCAAAAACTGCTGTGAACACACATTGGCCTGCGAGAAACCAGTTATGATCAATATTCACCTTTTGCTTATCAGTGATATACGCATAACATGGTACACAGGTAGCCTAAAATCTCTTTTTAAGTTGTGAGCGCTAGTCTTTCTGTAGTGAAAGGATTAAATATCATAGTCATTTATTTGTTTGTAATTTAGCTAGCTAGTTATCGGACACCCTTTTCCTTCATCACTGCATCAGATAAAAGTAACTTAAGGCAAGATTAATCTGACAGGGAGCCTTGTCCTTAAAGAATAATATTTCTGTAACATGAATTCCAGGTCTTCTGAAAACATTCCCGTTCAGTGGTGATATCTCGTCACCTAAACAGAGCTTCCTTCAATCACATCAGGCCCCCAACATGGTTGCAGGCTGTCGTACTTTGTCCTAGACCCTGGGCCACAAACAGACATGTATGGTAGATGGAACATGGGCTTATATAACCTAAATAGCTCCCACCCCCATCATCCATTTTGACCTTCAAGCATGATTTGTCTGGCTTGTGCGCCGCTTCCATTTCCTAGAACAGCAACTACTCGCCTTGAGAATATTTGTCTGTTTAGCTTGATTAGATTTTAGTCCCTTTACTCTGCCCTTCAGCATGGAAAGACGTTTCAGGTCAGTGACCACTTGTCTAGCAAACTCGTATCCAAACTAGGTGAATCGAGAAAAACATTTACTTCCTTTACTTGGTCATTCACCTCAATTACTTGTTTTTCTAGAGTCATGTTTTTACATTAAGACGTGCCTAGTTATCAGAGATTTGCACGGATTTATTCATCACGCATTGTCATTGCTGCATCTAAGTTGTTTTACTATAGGTCTTTGAGGAAGATGAAAGGATATTTAATAATTCTTGAGAGTTTCTTTTGCTGCTTGACATGAACATGTAAATTAGCATGCTGGTTGGCAGATTTATGTTTGTAGCATCTAGCACCCATTGTGAAGTAGATTGGTACATTTAGATTGCTTGTAATTACCTGTACCTTTTCAATTTGTACTCTCTGAAAACAAGGTGCATAATGGTGCTCACTTTTGACACTATAGTGACACCCATTTGGGTGTTTATTATAAGAAAAAGTTTTTGATCATACTATTGTGCCCAAAACAGTGCTATCAAGAACAATTTCTACATCAAAATGCTATTGGGCAAGGGAACTATGTTCTTGTAATTTCTTTAGTAATGTGTGATTAGATGAAGAGACAGGGGAGACATATGTTGGACAAAGAGAGATAAAAACAGCAGGGAAGAGATAAATTAGTATCTAAGTCCAGTGATAAAAACTTGTCTAAATAAACAATACTGAAGTACCTCCTGCAGGGGGTTACAACCAGCCTATAACCTTTTCTAACTGCTTGGGTAGGTAATTCTTCATGGATTAAAGGGGATTGACTTCTGCATAAAGCATGTGTGGTTTGTATAACTTCAGCTTTGTTTATTGTACAAGTAGATTCTGCAATGGCATTCAGTGTGTGCATGTGTGTAATAATCTCTCTCTTCCTTTCAGTCAGTAGCACAAATTCTCACCTTTGTCATTTTCCTCAGTTGATTTGGAAGAAACCTCTTCAGTAAAGTATATTGGATCAAATAGACTCACAGACATATATCATTTTGCAAATGAAAATTGTGTGACATTCTGAAAGAGACCTCTCTACAAGGTGAATGACCCAGCGTTTGAATTCAGTGACTGACTTACTCCACAGAAGTGGAGGAGCAAATATTCAATGAATCCAAAAACTTGTTTCACTGAGTCGATATTTGCATGTATGCTTGAATGTTTCTTAGTAGCCACGTTTTGTTCCTCCCGTTTGCTTCTCTTCGATCAAGTGCTGAGATATCTCCCCACATCCTAAGCTTATAAAACACCAGATCACTTAGCCAAACCAATATTATGAGAACAAATTCAATCAATCTGTATTGACATGCTTTGGGGTATCACAAAGTTTGTCCAGAGAAAATTGCATTGGGTATGGAAAATATTCATTGCCTGCTTCCCTCTTGGTTTCGCACTGCTTGTTCTGTGTTGAATTTCTTTCCATAACTAATGAGCACAATGATAATGTAAAACAAGAGCTTACTGCCACATATTATTATCTATCATGACCAGCTGTTCTAAGGGTGCTGATGAATAGTGTGCTCATTGATTGAAATATTACACAAAGGCTACTATTGATACATGGTTCATCAATCATATCTTATTTACTCACAATTTGATCAGAAGTGACTAGGTAGGTCATACATGTATACTGTACCTGTTTCCAAATCCATTTGTTTGACTAAAACTCATATGCAGGTCGGTGACTTGAAATGTTGCAGTATGTGGTACAGTACATATTTTTGTTTCTTTATTTGCATAATGAATGTTATGTTCTTATACAAGACTTAATCAACAGAGTGCCATTCTGGTGAGACCATAGTCTATAGGTCATATTGCTAAATGTTTGAGTTGAGAATGCAAGGACCTCATCAGAAAGAGGCGAAACTAGACAAATATACAAGGTGTGCCTACTTGACAGTAGATGTATGTTTCTAAAACTAATATGATTCTTTGCTTTGTGTTTGAAGAAATTTTACATGAAGAATTTTATTTTGGACATTCTGATATCTGAATGCTTGTTACTTTCAGTGATGTTATGCACAAAATATCTTTGCTTTGCATGATCTAGGTTTCAAGAGAAATGGTTATACTTATATTTTGACTTGTTTGGGCATTTGTTGGCAGGTGAGTGTTTTTTGTTGAAGAAAGTAAAAGATGCAGACGACTATTTTATTACCCTGGCAACCAAAAGCCAATTGGATTGTACGATTGTCATGCCAACAGTTCCAAACTACCCAAATGTTGTCACGGCGCACGCATTCAGCAACTCCAGACCAGAAGCATATTACTCAGCTACTATAAATATCACCTTATGAAAGGGGTGACTCTGTTTGATCCCCTCTGCCTTAATGAGACAGTCAGACACGCATCCCAGACACTGCCTGAATCAATGACTTAGCAGGCAAAGAAAAAAAACAAAAAGAGCTGATACCAAATACAACCGTCCTTTTAAATTAAACTCTGCCTGGGGTTGAGTTACGCAGAGCGTAGTAAGTGGGCTGGGCCTTGCACTTAATTAACCATGGAGGCCCCTCCCCCACATGGATACAAATGAGCCAATCGGCAGGCTGGAGCGAATGTTCACTTGACGACGGGGGGCTGGGGGAGAGTGGGGAGATGATTATTCTGTCGCTATGGGGACTATTGTATCCATGTCGACCAGTTGGTAGGGTTTGTTTACTCTGGTGACCTTGCCAGAGTGGATTGGTTTCCCACGGTGCTTAGGCAGATGTGCTATCTCTTTGGTGTCTCTCTAAACAGACGCTTACAATCTCTGCCACCTTTTCTTCTCCCCAAATGCTTTTCCTTTCACATTAGGGTAGAATTACTCACCCATTCCATAGCAGTAATCCTATTTTGTCTCTGCTTACTCATGCCCATCTCATTACCCATCCTATATACATTTACAAACTCCTGTCAAAACTGACCCATGTTCTCAAATTGCTCTCTCCATTTTCACAAATTTTATGTTCAATTAATTAGCAAAGTGTTGTACTTCTGAATTGTGAGAACAGCATTCAGTGGTTAACCCTTGTTACTACTTTTCCAGCAATTTTCATTATATGCTTTATTATTTCCCATTTTAGATAAGGTATAGTAGTTAATGTATGGAAAGTGGAATGCCCTGTAGTATTCATTGACATCTCTAGTGATTAATTCTATGAGTTATTTAGAATAGAACTAAACCTTCAGTTGTAGCATATCCTGATAGCCACCTTCCTCTGCACCCATTTTAATCTAGGGTAGATGTGAAAACCTACATCCTCTGAGATTCAGATTGTTTTTTATTTAACTTTCTTTTAGAAAGAACAAAATAAGTTGTTCAGATAGCATTGTATATGTGTCACATGATAATATCTACCCAAAATAAAGAATGACATTGAAAGCATGTCATCTTGCTTTAACATACCCAAGGGCTATTTCAGAATTTCTTTTCAATATATAGTGTTATTTGTGTGTAACTTGCATGACATTCACATTAGCACAGTTTGGAGAAATTTCCTGGGTTTGCCATACTTACGTGCATAAAGATTGTAAGATTATTAGATGTAAGAGAAACAGCTGAACATTCTTTAGGGACAAGGTGGGAGGGCCAAATATAATGTTAATTGTGTAAAATAGGCTAATGGAGTCGCAGTTTGGCAACTCCAAACTCATCTCACAGAGGGCTGTTTTCACTGGGAGCTATGAGCAGACTATTTCTACAAGGTGTTTAGAAAACTCTTTGAGCCCTTCGAAAATGATTAAAAATGAGTTACAGCTCAAATGAAGCTGAAATTTACACATCTTTCAAGTCAAATGTTGTCATTTTTTTTTCACTTTTGGACAAATCTGGGGGTAGAAACTTGTGTGTATCAGATAATTAATTCAGAACACAACAAAGCGCATTGTGCATCACACCTGTGAACCATTAGTAAATCCATTACAGTGTTATAAATGATTTATGAAGCTTTTGGCTGAAAAGACCTTGTGGATTTTTTACTAAAGTGTTAACAAGTTTTGTTACCACTTAGTTTAAACAAGGATGTTAAATAAAGAACATGGATATATATCGCTTTGAACAAGGTTTGATGCCGCCACTTGATATTCATGACTAGCAGCTGCTCTCAACAATTTGATGCATACATGACTGCGTCGAGTTTACCTGGATTTTACAATAGATCATATGCATTCCTATACATGCATACATTTCAGCTTTCGCTGCTGAACTTTAAATTTTGTCACTAAGTGCTTGTTATGTAGTTCATAAGGACAAGCGAATACAAGATTTGATTCTTTTTGAAATGGAAATACTAGCTTGGGCGCTGCTGGGCACGTTTTTCCTGTTACTTGTCTGAAAGGAAAATATCTGAAAGTAATGTTTCATGCAATTTTTTAAGCAGCTATGATGCAGAACATTGTGAAATTGAGACTTTTAAAGTGCAACTTGATATCATGTTTAGAGCCTTTTTGCCATATTGTAACATTAATCCTCAATTGAATCTTTATAGATGCATCGTAGGTATTACATGTCACAACTGCGCAAGCATATAGGTTGAGGATATTTCCTCAAATTCTTCTGCGCATCCGATTTTGTTAATACGTCAAATCTAGGCAAAAATCATCAAGAGAATCGGCGGCTTCAAAGATGAGGGATCAAAGAGAATATCTTTGTAAAGCTTTCGTTTGTGACTAGAAGGAGAGTACAATGAATCTGCATTAATTAATCGGTGGTGATGGTGATGGAATAGAGACCCACCTTTGTGTATTGTTTTCACAGCACTAGCTCTCCCAACCTAGAGAAGCAGGTAGCATGCAGACATGCCTCAAGACAATCTCCCTGCCTTGTCCGTGTCTCAGCTCAAACAGGAGTCCATGGGCATTGCAGTGGATTAGTAGGGGGACAGAGGGGATTGATGCATTGTTGCTATGACCTATATAGGGTAGGGCAAGTGTGTCAACAGTAGATTCAATAGAGCGTATTTCAGGATTAAGGTTTGGAGCATTGGTTGTTCAAGCGCATTTCTTAATTGCGTTAAGAGAAAATCAATTGCTTAATGTTCAGCTTGGACTGTGTCTCTATGAGTGGGTCGAAGTGTTTAAGAATGTTTAGCCTCCTTCTGTCAAAGAGATTTGTAAACAAAATTAGAGCAAAGAGCATGTTGCAGCTTCCAGCTCAGAGTTTAAAGATCTTGTCTCCCTTTTGCAGGACTGAAATACTATGTGTCAATATGACATCAAAAAGGGCACATATATATAGAGAGAGAGGGGGGGGGGGGGAGCATACTGCAACAATAATACAGTACATCATGTTACATGTTTGGGTTCTCTAGCCAATATTAAAAAAAGATGAGTGAAGATTGGAATCTTTGGGGCAATTGAAATGATTGCACTATGTTTGTGAGTGCCTACTTCCATTTGCTCTGGTTGCATGCCCATTGTTGTCTGTTAGCCTTGTATCTAGACTCCCTGCTTGATTATTTTGTTGCAAGTTGTGTACATCATTGATGAGATTCTTGTTTTACAGAAAATAAGAGAAAAACTTCCCTTAGACTGTTGTGTTTCCTTAAAGAGTGGTTATGTGGAAGGAGAATGATTGATGGCAAGTTGGATAGTGCAGCAATCAATCATCTGAACATATTGACAAGGGAATACATACGGGTTTACAAAAACTGTTGACACTTAAAATACCTCATTCCTCATTTCCTTTAGATCAAAATTTGTCTTAAAGTGGAAATCTCATTAAATTTTCCAAGGATTATTACAAGAAAAGCAATTGGTGAAATTTTACACCTGCTTTTAAAAAATTTGACATCCCTTAACTTTATGGTCTGTCAAGTTCAGCTGGATTTGAGTTGTACTTATTTTTAATTATATTTCAAAAGTGTCAAAAGTCTTTTTAAACACCTAGTGTATATAAGAAAATATAGTACAAGGGTATATCAATACCTTTAATCATCACATCTTTCTTTTACAGTGTATTATCAATGCCAAATTGTCATCCATCCATTTTACATTTGGCTCCAAACCATGTGGGCACTAAAAGAACAAGGCTAGAGAACATCTCAGTCACTGGTGTAGAATATTGAACAAGTTTGGATGCTCTGGGCTCCTAAGGACATCAATATCTGGTCTCATTGTCTTTTGTCTTAAGTGCTTCTGTTGGTTTTATTCATGTACAGAGTTGTTTTTAATCTTCATGCTTTGTCAAACTGCTAAGAGTTGAAGCAATACAGAGTTTACTTGAAGGGGTAACCAGAGATGGAAGAGAGAGAAAGAGATGGAGCGAGAGAGAGAGAGAGAGAGAGAGAGAGAGAGAGAGAGAGAGAGAGAGAGAGAGAGAGAGAGAGCACCCTGGGAACAATTGACTCCAAGGTGTATACCCTATTTCCATTTGTGAAGGCCATCTTCTGCATAAACTAGTGTATAGACGGAGGTGATAGTGGCTCAGCGTTTTATCAGATTGCAATTTAAAAAGAAAACACTGGAAAAAAATCAGCAATGGCATTAGAGGTGGAAATTGTGTCAAGAAATCAAGCGTTGTTATGCATGGTTAGGGGAGAGACGTGGAAACGATAAGCTCTCGTCGCTGCAAATGAAGGAGATAGCAAAGAGAGAAATAAGACAAATCTCTTGAAGAAAATTACATGCACTTGCAAAACAGGTTCAGATTAGGAAAGCCTGCTTCTCCAGAATGTTGCATTAGTACTAATGACAAGTGATAATTCTGTTCCTGGGTAATGATATTAGCATAGTTAGTGAGAACAGGATAGAGACGGTCTTTCTCTCGAGTGGTCACTCTGAGCGCCTTGATTCATCCAGGTCAGTCCAGGGTCCGAGGGTATTATGCAGACGGAGGTGCTTGTACTTTCTCCAAGGGTGCTACTGGCCGAGGAGTGCTTTTATCATTTCCCTTGTCCGTGTTCATTCTCCCGTGCTAATAGAATTTGTCAAATAAATTTCCCTATCTGCTTTCTCTTTGTTGCTCTCGTTTTTTTAAGCTTCATCTCCTATTCCATTCCTGAGCTTTTGCTGTGGCGTTTTCTCCCGCGCTATCTGGCACGCACCCAGAGAGTCTTGCCTTTTTGTGCTTTTCCTGATGTTATTGAAGGGTCTACTTTTCTTGATGTGTTTTCATTAACTTTCATGTTATATATGATGTTGGTGGTGTAGATGTAAGCAAGACATGTGTTTTATCAAGTTACCAGTTTTTACATGCTTTTTAATAGTTAGTTTAGTATTATGTTGTTTCTGATATTAAACTGAGTTTTAAAGGCAACTTTTTTCTGAACTTGTTTTTTTTTTTTTAAAGATGACTTGTCGGTACAGACCTATATGAAAATGCCTATGTTTTTTATACAGATCATTTATTCATACATGTAGCTCCTATTTTTTTGAAGTGACATTGTGAAGGTCATATTGCACCTATATTTATCATTTTTGTTTCTCTTCTTTGGATTCAGTGTGGTTAACTTGATATTTGCCAATACTTTATTGGTTACTTGCTGCATTCTTGGCCAATACACTGTTACCAATTTCCAGACTGAAGTCTTGATTCAGACACTAAAATATTCGATTTTCAGGGATTTTCAGACCTTGATGTTGGTAAGAATGTTCACTGTACCTCATTCTTTGGCCATTGTCCAAACCTGGAATGGCATATATCTTCCCAAAGACAGCCATTCAAACCCATGATTACTGTTCTGTGGATGTCTCACAATGCTCACTTTTTGTACCATTTTCATATCTTTTGCCATCAATTATCTGATATTCTGAATTTCAACAGTATCAACTCATTGAGCTTTACCACTCTTCCACTAATGTATACACAACATAAAACTCTCTCCTAATTCCACCTGCCTTAAGAAGAGGCCTGAGTCGAACCACGCAATTTCTCTGAGCGAAAATGCCCAATTTGCTTTAATGCAATTAGTCTCGCATTGCTGAAATCCCTGCAAAACCCCATCCATGCGAGGAGATGGATTGTTTTTTAGATCCCTAATGAAACGACTCGAGAATTTGTTAAACTCTTTACAGCGCTCTCATAATTTTTGTTGAGAAGTTTACATTTTAGCAGGGTATGAATCATCTTCGGCTTAAGTGGGTAGGAATTTAGCTGTTTATCAGGCAAACCCTTTTATTTATGAAGTATGTTTCTTTGTTTATGACAATGGATATTTCCACATACGAAATGTCAAGAATACCATGCCAAAGAGTTTGTTCTCTTTTGTTACTGATTGCCGTGATATGGATTTCTTGGTAACTCAAATCTGGCTTTATTTGCTGCTGATCTGGAATTATTTGTTAGATCACAATTTTAATTTGTGTTTAAGCTTCAATCGCCATTGAGTGATACTAGTACGCCATCTTGCATTAGATATCAGGCATCCATGTCATCTTTAATTGAAATGTAAGGAGGAGACATACAGATGTATCCTAATGGTAACATCATCTTCAGAAAGTGCACTGGTGTAGTTGTTCTGTGTGATAACTATCTCTTTTTACCCAGTAATAACATTGCAACGAGAGTGTCCCCACAGTATCCCGTTTGTTTCTTATTGTAATTGAGTGTAAACCTATATTTGTTCCATTGATTCTCCTAGAGGTACCTGTACTTTTCTCTGAGCTGAAAGACCTAAAATACTAAACCTTGCCAATTCTTGCTGATGCTGATGGTACGTCACTACCTCGCAATGTATGCAAATCTTTACCCACACGCTTTGAAGAAAAGGCAAGGAAAACCCATTGTGCTGAAAAAGAGGACACCATTTCTTGAGGCATTTAGGATACTTACGTGTATAGGCTTTTGAGTGAAAAGTGCAGAAATGGAGTGAAAGTAATGCGTTTCACGTTAACCTGTAGTTTTGAATCAGTGGGCTTCTTTCTGATTTGTTTGTGGTGTATCCTTATATCTTTAAATGGTGGCAATAGATGTATGATTGAAGTGTGTTTTTCTGTTCTTTATGATGTGGGTTTTGTGGTAATTCTTGTTTTGTACCAACTGTGGTGAGATTAGGCTTTCAGCAATTCTCCTTTTATCCATGACAACAAACTTTGTTTTTATGCCTTCCCAACAAAGTTGCCAGATGGCAGTATGTTCACAGGTTGTCTGTCCGTCAGTCCATCTGTCTGGCTCTTGTTGATGGGATAATTCAAATAATAATGGACTTAATTTCATCAAACTTGATGCAATTAACTGAGTAGATTTGGGGTTGTGTCAATCAAATGTCAAAGGTCAAGGTCAGAGGTCAAGGTCAAATTTCAAGTACACGCAGTCAAATTTCTCTAGGTTAAATTGTGTTGGCATATGAACAGTTTGTAATATTAAGATGTCATATGTCAGATATTAGCCGACCTTAGTAGCACATGGGATTTAGTGCCAGGCTTTCTGTAATAATTCTCTTTTTTTTTCTTATCTTAGAGACAGAGAAGGGGAAAGTATCTCCTGCTGTGGTTTAGAATGTGTAACATGTAGATATTATGACATTTTGATGAAGTAACTTAGTGAACAGAAAAAAACTTATTGAATTTTCATGTTTAGACATGTTTAGATGATATTAAGTGTAGAGTTTGGAAATGGAGCAAAAGTAATATGTATCATGTTAACCTATTTGCGCACTTCAGAAATGTGGTATCTTTATTTGTTTGTGGTATAGCCTTATTTTGTCAGGTTGTGGTGACATGTTTGATTGCAGTAAGTGTTTTTTTGTGTTAGAATTTTTACTGGCTTTAATGGAAAGGTTTATACTTTTAAAGCTCTTCTATTATCTAGAGCAATCATCATCAAACAGTCCTTCCTTCTGAACGTTTACATATATAAAGATAGAATGACACAATTTGTAATGCAGTCATTTCCCTTGTTCTTTATTTGAATTGATGGTGGGTCATGGTGAGCATTGTAAGGGGAAGTCAGTACATGCTCTGATGTCATATATCAGTGATAAGCAGCACTTGATACATGTGTTTTCTTGCAGAGGATATGCTACATGTACCCTGTTTAAACTTGATCCTTAAACATGATGCAAATATGGCACAAGAAAATACTAGAGAAATTATTCATTATTCATTTATTACTCAAGCAATTTGATTCTTTTGACAAAAAAATGGCAGATTTAACTAAGGGATTGGAATATGTGTTTGCAAATCGTGATGAAGACCTAGAATGTGGGTATCATGGCGGAAGTCTTTTCAGAAGACAGAAGAATAGATATAATATACAAGTACTGAGTGATATCTCATATTCCTGTAAGAGATTGCTGTATTGTTGCTATGTAGTATTTGAAGAAAGAAGTGTGATAAAAGGATTTTTTTTATATAAATCATTCTCAATTTAATATGTTTTTGAGCAAAGTAACCAGTCCAACTTGATTTAGCTCCTCGCTTGAATATTAAAACCATAGTAGTAGTAGCATAGTGGTAATGCAGAAATAGCATATCTGTAAATATAGATTGAGATGATCTACTTTCGGTCTAATCTGATCAGTCTGATGTAGTCTGATTCATAGTTAGAGGATTCCCCTGCATGGCCTTCCAGTGAGAGAGGCCGAGAGCTAACAGTCAGGGAGGTGATTACATTAGGCTGACCTTGCCGTTCCAACTCACCCAAGCATTGCTCAAACCTATTTGATATTGATGAAAATCAAGTGGACGGTTACCACCAAATTGGTTTTGGTATAATGGCTCTCTCTCTCTCTCTCTCTCTCTCTGACATCTCTTATGTTGTAAATCTACCAGAGATATTCCATCTTGAGTGAAAGGGATAGCAGTATTTGTAATGAAGGCAGCGACATTCTGCTGTGACCACAGCTCCTATTGTCATGAAGGAATCGTCTGGAGATGACACTGGAGATGTGGTGAGACTGGTTAGCTGATGAGGTCAGCATGGTTCTGCTGTGATGGTGAGGTCTGTGATCTGCACCATTACTATCCCTTTAAGACAGGATGTCCCAAAGGAAGTCTTATTTACAAAATGGGACACCCTTAAAGACAGGGCGTCCCATTTTCAAAAGTCATGAAACTCAGCAGGAATCAGCAGTGTACCCTTAGCAATAATGTGTATGAAATCTCACAGTCATGGCTTCACAAACATTTTCAGGAAAAGTGAAAAACTATCCATGTTTATTTTTGAAACGCACCCACCATAGTCTGCATTGATAATTGTATTGTCCCTGTCAGCATGCGATGTGGGCATTGCTCCCATTGAACGCATGCACTATGGTGTGGACCGCTGCCACCATAGTGCATAGTCAGGTCTCTCGGCTATAGGTTTCTGATGACCCACCTAAAATCTCCTCAAAGTCTAGCGATTGCTATAATTTCGCTTTAAATCAGTTTCCAGCTCTATTATTGGGAGGGAAGTTCTTAGACAGTATCTTCTATTTTCTGTGGCTTTTACTCCAATTTTTTTTTGACCTGCAAAAGGGACATTCTGTCTTTAACTTCTAAGAGGTGGCAATGTCTGCTAGTGTGTGGTTTCAGATACTGTCCACTGACTGCACTCTGTGCTGCAGTGGGGCATCCACAACAGACTACTCTGTAATCATTTGAATAACAGCAGAAAAATACAACAAGTTGATACAATGGAGGTGAAATACATGTATATAGGGAAGAATCACACAAAAATACACTTAATGTGTATTCAAAGGAATGCTGGATGTTGTGCTGTAAAGGGCATGAGCTCTTAAAGGATAACTTAAGGAAAGTATATCTTTAATGGTGAGGGGGTGTTTCTCTTCACTTCGTGCTTGATGAGATATTTTCAGCCATGATACTTACACTCAGGTTATAAGTATCATGAGCATACTTCATTATTCAGAATGCCTTTATACACAGGTCACAAACATTGCATCAAGTTTATTCTCTTGCCTCTCCACAATTACATACTGTAAAACTTGATATCTTTTAGGCATATGACTGGGGAGCAGGGGGAATAGTTACAAAGCCGTCCAAGTCATGTGACCATTCACATGAAGGGCATTGTCCTTAGTTTCATCCTTGTCCCCGAACCTCTCAAAGTACAACGACATTCTTAACACTCCAAGTTAACGAAAATGTGCGTCAGATTAAAGATCTCCCAAGACCGCTGTTTGCATAGTGCAGTCGAGTGTCATTGATGCATTTTCTGTTGATGGTTAAAAAAATCCCCAAATCTGCCTGCTCTTGGGTGAGTAAGTCGCTACCCAAGGAGAAAGAAGCTGATATCCTCGACTACCAGTAATTTATCAAAAAAATCATTGCATTTTCCAATTTGTATGGGTCTACTCTGCAGGAGAACTAATGTGATTATATAAAGTAATTGTCATTGCTGTCTGGGAGAATTTCCTAGCTCATGGAGTTATTATTTGATTATCAGTATTATGTGCTATTCTTTTGCTCACTTTGCTTCTTTTTCATGAAGAAGGAGGAACAGTTGCACTCATGAAATGTTAGGTTTCCATCTGAAAAATAATGTAGGGAATGTCACATTTCCAGTTGACCCTTCACATTCAGAATAAGCTGCGATGTTACAATCCCAATGAAAGACTGTAGTAGATCGATCAGTGATGTTGATGTGATATCTACCATGTGTCCCTTACTTCAACTTTTCTTTGCCAAAATGCTGCTTAGTAGGATTTGTGTGTGTGACTGGTGCAAAAAAGGGATATTACAAAACAACGAGTTGAACAACTGTCAATACTTGTTTTCATGTGCAATGTAATTTGACCTGTCTTTATATTCGTAAAAAATAATGTGGTCAATTTGATTTAATACCTTCTTGTGAGATCGTAGAGGTGAAATGACTAAGTTCATGTCAGTAGTCACCCCTCATGCACTCTTGTGCTGTTTATAAAACTATTACTTCATGCAAGAACAAAAGTCCATGTAAGCATCATTAAGAGAAAGCAGTATTGGCACTCCTGTTTTAGTCATGGTAAGCCTGATCAGTCCCCTAACATCTACAGGGATTTGACGAGATCAGAATAAATGGGCAATTAACGCTGCAGAGAGTAGAGATCTCCCAGGGTCCTTCCGTCTGTAGGGTTGGCTGTCTGTTGGTCTCTCCGTCCCCATAATAGCAGTTTGTCAGAAACAGAGAGGAAGGGGGACAGAGAGAAAGAGAGTGAAAGAGAAATACAAAGGGAAAAGAGATTGGGAAAGAGCTTGAGAGAGAGAGAAAGAGAGCAAGAGAGAAATACAAAGGGAAAAGCGATTGGGAGAGAGAGAGAGTGAGAGAGAAAGACAATGGGAATAGGGATTGCGAAAGAGCTGGAGATAGAGAGAGAGAGAGAAAGAGAGCGGGAGAGAAAGATAACGAGAAAAGGGATTGAGAGAGAGGTAAAGAGAGAGAGCGAAACACAAAGGGAGAGTCGAATGGGAGAGAGAGCTGGAGAGATAGAGAAAAAGAGAGCGAGAGAGAGAGATAAAGAGGAGGGAGGATTGGGAGAGAGAGAGAGAGAAAGAGAGAGAGAGATAGACATAGAGGGAGGGAGAGAGAAAAAGAGCGAGAGAGAAACACAAAGGGAGAAGGGATTGAGAGAGCTGGAGAGAGAGAAACACAAAAGGAAAAGGGATTAGGAGAGAGGGAGGGAGGGATTAGGAGAGAGGGAGGGAGGGAAGGAGGGAAGGAGGGAAGGAAGGGAAGGGAGGGAAGGAAGGAAGGGAGGGGAGGGAGGGAAGGGAGGGAGGGGAGGAAAGAGGGAGGGGAGGGAGGGAGGGAGAGAGAGCTAGAGAGGAGAAAGGACAGGTCAGGACAGGCAGTATTGCACCAGACAGGAGATGTATGATATGTATGATGAAAAGATGCCCTATGATGAGAACATGTCCATCATCACAATGTGTCTACAAATATAGGCCCATCCCTTCTCCCATATACAGTGAATCGCACACTACCTGTAATCCTCTCAGTTTATCACTTAGTCATTAATGATATATTATTCTGTATTTTTGTTTAGGGATATGAAGTAATAATAAATTGATGCAAGTCCACCTGTGAGATGGTCAGCCAACCCCTAGAGTGTGGATCATGAGCACATTTTAATGTGTGAGGCCACTGACATGTCCCATAGTATTGGAGAAAAATATTCATTTTTTTTTCACTTAAATATTCATTCTTGTCTGCAAAACATGATTGATGTTCAGAAGAAATATGAACAAAGTTGCAAAAATCCACATATAACATGTTTTCATTTCTGAGCTTCAGACCATTTTTGGCATCAAATGCTTGATTACTATAAATTTGTCATAATCAGTCATGAATAATGAAGGTTTTACAAGACTTACAGGATAAAATGCTAAAATTATCCTCCAATGAAATGTATAAATAAGCAGTTGTTCTATATACAAACATATATATTTATGATGAAAATGCCTATTAATGTCACTTACACACTCTAAATATGTTGCCAGCTTCCAAGGACTCTGCAAAACATCTGATATCTCTTTAATCTTCTTAATTTTGTTTTATTTCAACTCTCTTATCATTTGTTTGATTTATCATTTCTTTCATTTATCATTTCTTTAAGTTTATTCTCATTTTTTTTTCACTTTTTTTCACTTCAGTTGGGTTTTGTTTTTATTTTTACATCTAGTTTGCCTCCCTTGTACTTCCAATTTATGATGTGGCTTTTTTCTAGGGAGAGGGAGAGGGAGAGAGAGAGAGAGAGAGAGAGAGAAAGAGAGAAAGAGAGATCCAGAGAGGGAGGGAGGGAGGGAGAGAGATAGAGAGAGAGAGAGAGAGAGAGAGAGAGAGAGAGAGATAGACAGAGGGAGAGAGAGGGAGAGAGAGAGGGAGACAGAGGGAGAGAGAGGGAGAGAGATAGGGAGAGAGGGAGGTAGGAGGGTAGGGTAGGAAGGAAAGAGTTCACAAAACCTTTTTTGGAGGACACATTTCACTGCAGGACACTAATTGTAGGGGCGAGGGTGATTCCCCCATTGGGGAGCCCTTGCCCATGAATGTGTGCACCAGACACAGGGTCAGTCTCTTGTGCGTGCCAGCTTTGTGAACGCTGCCATCCCCCCACCTCTACCTGTCCGCAAAAGTACAGGCGCGGGTCAGAAACACTTCAGACTGTATAGCTGGGAGGGAGAGTGAGGGATGAGGTTTGTGAGGAGATACAGTGTGAGAGAAGGGAGAAGAAGAAGAGGAAGGTGTGAGGGATGCCTGGAGGCTACAATGCTGTAAGAGAAGGAGGAGGGGAAGAGAAGAAAGACGATTTGATGGATGAGCTTAAAAGTTAGAAATGTTGTGTATGTATCGCAGTGTTGGCTTTGAGGGAGAAGAGGATGAGTGCTTAGTAAAAACACTAAGGCCAGACATTGTACTTAGGGAGCACAGTTCCCAATGAAGAAGTAAGTGCATAGGGAGAGGAAAAACAGGTGAGAAGGGGAGGAGGGAGGAGGGGGTGTGGGGGGGGGGGGGGGGGTAAGGGACAGCTTCAGTGACAAGGAGATGGGGGGGATGAAGAGGAGATTATATGAATGAGGAGGGAGGAGAAGATATTGAGGAAGAAAGGGAGCAGTTTCTCAAGTTTTGGGAAGAGAGCAGAAATTGCACGAAGAAGGGCAGGAGGGAATAAAGGAAGAACAAAGACAATTGATAGGGAAAGATTAAGGGATATAATAGAGAGGAATATAATGTATGCATGAGGGAGGTGATGTAAAGAAGATGGAGAGGAGAAAGGAGACAAGCCAGACTTTGGAAGAGTTGGGAAGAGATTACAGATGAGGATGTGAAAGCGACAGAGCACACACCATACCCATGGAAAGAAGGGTGATCTATGGGTCACAGCTTAAGACATATTGTGTTATAAAAAGATGAGGTGAGAGATAAGTTGGAATGATAATGACTTATTGATCAGCAAACAGCAGAAATCTATTCCTTTGTAATTAATAAGCAGTGAGAGACATAGAGAAGGAGAAGAATTAAGGGCGATGTAACATTGAGCTAAATGGATTAATAGTATTTAAACATCAGATTTAAGGAGGAAAAGAAGGGCATCCTGTTTTTACAAATGTCTCTGAGCTGAATCTGCCTTTAAATTAGAGTTGGGGAAGGAAGGAAAGGGGGAAATGAGCTGTAAATTGAAAATCTAATATTTTGTAGAACTTCCTCTAAACCTGTTGTAAAGCTTTACAGCCTTGTTCTCTGTGAAGTGTTAGAAAGATGATTTATTCATAATCTCCCTTCCTGAGTTGAAAAGTTTAATGCCGGTAGATGGCTACTTATATTCCTCCCCACTCATTTGGCTGTAAATGCAGTAGCTTTCACGTCCCTAGGATCCAGGGATAGGAGTGAGCATGGTTAGGGGTGGGGTGAGGGAATAGAAGCCATTATGAGTCTACATAAGGTGGTATATGATGATCTATAAGGGAAGGGCATGAACAATGTATAGGGGATACATACAGATCTGCATTATTATGATATTACTGGCAAAGATGTCCTTGCTGCTTGTCAAGGCCTTGTAAATTATTTTGGAAGTGATTGGAGCTTCCTCCATTTGAAGAAAGGAGGAGAAAGAAATAAACTGAAGACCTTGAAGCAGCTCTTTCATTTGAAGTGAAGTCATTCTTGTCTGTGCTGCCACTGGGAATATGTTACATAAAAATGCACTTAAATCTCCTATGTCCTTTGATAGGTAGGTAAAGCAATGATATTTTCCTTCTTTTTATTACCCAAAAGAGGTGAGGAAGGGAAAGAGAGTCAGTTAACTTCCCCTTCTCATGTTTGTGGGTGAAATATTTTTGAATCAGCAATGAAAATGAACATTTAACATTTTTGTAATATTTGTTTTGTTAACAGAGCAAGCTTCAGAGGGTTAGAGTGAATATTTTCAAGGACAAGGATGTTTTAATAAATGTGGTTTTGTCTAAATAAGGAAGACACTACCTTTAAAAAATGCAATGCTGTTCAGTTAAGGGCCAAATTCTGTTGTTACTTACTCTCCATTTTTAATTACTACGAAAACAACTACTGTATAATATTCACAGTGCAGTAATTGTCCATTGCTTGAAGCTGGGACCTGAGATCTTCAGTCATGGTTCACAACCACTATACCAGGCACCTTTGAACATGTTGAGTATCAAGGTCAGCATGATCACTTTCCTTTCAAAGGTCAATAACCTGTCAGCAGTGTGTCAGTTACAATTTTGTCAGCAGGGTCATCTAAATGTATTATTGAGTTTGTTTCCATGCAAAATGCAAGGCGAGGGACGCTGCCTTCCAAGATTGAATTTCACCTTGCCTGCGGAGATTGCATGGTTGAACTTGACGGCTCACGTGGCCTTAGGGCTCGCACGACTTTGCTGTTGGGTAATAGCATTAGTGTCTTTCTCCTACCCCACCTTCTATCTCTGTCTGTTTGGCTGTCTTTCATTCTCCCAATTCCTTTCTTTCTGTCTTCACCTGTAGTCTCTCCCCCCTCTTTCCCTCATGTCTCCTAATCTCTTCCCCCTTTCTCCCCCCCCCCTCTTCCCTCTCTCTTCCCTCTCTCTTCCCTCTCTCTTCCCTCTCTCTTCCCTCTCTCTTCCCTCTCTCTCTCCCTGTCTCCCCCTCTATTGGCCCTCCCCCCTCCCCCTCTCACCCATCTCTCTCTCTGCATTCTCTCATCTACCATTATTTTTTTTCATAACATTTCTGTTTTGAGGTGACATGATAGTATTTCATTTGTGTTTGAATAGTCCTAATGTATTGACACTGAGTATGTATCTTTGTCAATACTAGCACCCACGTCGGTTCAGCTTTATGAAATTTGGCCCTCGGTATTGGCGTATTGTTTGCTTACGACTGCACAATCACACCTAAGGGTTGTCTTGCTACCCTTGAATCTGATCCCCATTTCCCCAGGAGGATAGCCCTCTTCTCTACTCATTGCCAACACTCAGTGGAGATAGGGTACAGTGGTGCCTGAGATAAAATGCACAGTGATTGCAATCAAATGCAATCAGCTCCATACATTGACTGCAGTCTGACTGCAATACATTGCAATCAGCCGTGATGTTGATCTCAGGCCCAACTGTAGCTCTTGTGCAAAGTTATGAAATTGGGCATGGATCAGCAGTGTTACCCTTTATTGTAAAGATATCGTGTATTACAATCACAGTGCATGCATCAGCAGTCTCCGGTCTCTAGGGGACAGGGAACTGTTAGGTTTTTGGGGACGAACATAAATTATATCTCTCTTCTAGAGAAATGTAGCAATCAAGTTGCTGTACCAGGATGGGCAATATGAAACTGCATGAACAAACGTTCCATCATTGTTTCATAATTGTTTCATCTATATAGTAGGATGGGGCATTGATGAACTTACGCATGAGTATGAGGGGTAGTCATGCTGCCTGATTGGGACAGAACAAGAGAGGAGGCTGCCAAGAAAGGATGGCATCTCAGAAGATGGATGTGGGGTGGGGTGAGGGTGGGGTGGGGAGTGGAGGGGGGTTGGGGTTGGCAATTTGGTTGAAGGGAAAGAGAAGATTAGGGAAAGTAAGGAGGAAAGCTAATGATGTGATTGGGTCTTGTGGGAAACTGGGATGGATGGGGGAACAAAGTTAAGAAATATGAGATATTGTGCCCCACCTGATCAATTTCATCATGCTGCAATGTGAGAATTTGGGAGAACTGTGCTCAAGCCACATTTGTAGTCTCTAGTGATCACCCATCTCTCCTGAAACAGGGTCAAGGCATGCCAGCTAGCTGACCATCATCTAAAGAGCAATCCCTTGTCCGTCCCCACCTTCACACATACCAGACAACTGTTGTTCCTGACTCATCGGGGGCCTATATGTCTAATGGCTTCCCACTCCTTAACCCAGTTACATATATCCAATCCAGTTTGACTGTGGAGCCAACCAACCGACCGACTTCTTTCCCCGAACAATCCAGCACGCTCCAGATAAAGCCGGGTCGTAGAGCTTTAATAACCTCTCCCTCTCGTGTTGTTACTTCTAATGAAACAGATCAGAACGAAAACTATACATATTTCATCTGAAGACGTGTTTAGCTCCCTTTGTATTTTCCTAGACAATTTCAATCACAGATATGTCAATTTCATAAATGAATTATTGCTTGGCTTGTCAGAGGCAACTTGCGACACCTCGGTAGTGACTTTATCCACTCTAGGATGCGACTCCCTTGAGATTCCGCTGCCACAGCTTAACTAAGATAGGGCAGGGTTAATGAGGCTACCTAATTGCCCTTGTTTCTTGTTCCAGAAAGCATTGTCCTTTTCCTCACATTTTTTAAAACAAGTTTGGGGGGGGGGGTAATCAAAGCATCTCGTAAATAAGTAAGCCTGACGCATGAACTGTTAACTCATTAGTGATTACATGCTCTGGAGATGTAACACTTTCCACCTTCGTCCTGCTTCTTGTATCCACTGCAGGGCCCTGTTGCATAAAACTTACCACTGATGATAACTTTGCTACGAATGGGAACTTCTTTTGAAACCTTGAATTTGATTGGCTGTTGAGAGTGATGCCATGATAGTTACCATTGATGGCAGAGTTATCATTAATGGTAAGTTTTATGCAACAAAGCCCTGGTCTTCTCTTGCCCTTTCTTGCAGGTGTCCTCCTTCTCTCCCTTCAGTATTCTTGTATCCTATGTTGTACAGATATGTTTACTATATATTGCTGCCTCCTAGCTAAGTTCATAATTAATCAGCAGCAGCAATATTAGCAATGATCTTGATTTCTTCCAAATGTGTGTGGACCTTTCATGGTATACGTCATAGCCATTTTTGTTTGTTTACTTGTTCAATCCTACCTATCTATAATGCATGATAAAGCTGACAAATTAGTTATCAAATGAACTTGTAAGGAAAGGAAATCGAACAAGAATTATCTTGTGAAGAATAAGGATGAAAGGATTGAGTGTGCGTTCAAGCGCTAGCATGCCACATGAATCACTGTAATGTTGTCCTGTCTCTAAAGCTCTTGCGTGTCATCAATACTGACGGTATTTGCCATTGTCCTAGCGCTGTTCTCATGATGTAAATGGGTCCTATGGGGGAATCCACTGTCAAAATTGTACTGATAGATTGCTCATATTCATGATAAAGCTTCTTACTAATTCCCAAATTGTGATTTTAATGTGATGTGTTATTACCTGCTTTTTTATTATTTGTGAGATGTAATGGAGTGATAACAGCTTATGATGATGAACTGAAACATTGAGTAGCCAAATTGAATCTATAAATCTTCTTCAGACAAGCAAATACATGTAAAGCTACGAGAGGAAGAAGAGTAGTTCAAAACTACCTGATATGTAGGTAAAAATATTTTAGGTGCCTTGTATCAGTAAAGAGAGATACTAGTCAATCGCCCATATTGTAAAGCAGAGATGTATAGTGACATGATATGGATGTGGATCAGTCGTAAAACTTTCTTGCATCAGACTTTTCTTTTAAGACCCACTTATCTTATCCACTCAAATTTACACCAAATGAGATGTGTTATTTTTTAGAGACAGATAACTGAAAGGGTGCGAAAGGGGTTCTCAAAATTCACATTTGCCTTACGCTCTGACCACCTTAGTTTAATGTGCTTACAGGCCTTGAACAGAACTAGATGAATTCCATTGGTAGAAATATCCCCTTTTCATGATGCGCATGTCATGTTTTTTTTTTTCCAGCTAGGGAATATATAGAGGAGGCAGAGAAAAGAGAAATGCAGGGGCCATTGGGCGTTCATGGCACTCACTCCTGGGAGCATGGTTGTCCCAGTTTATGATGGATGGTTGAGTGGAAGGCGGGAGGGATAGAGCAGAAAAAGAGAGGACTTGTTTAATACCTCATTCACACTACAGTCAAATTTGTAGCTGCAACGGAATATGTTTCTGAATCAGACTAACTTTTGACTAAGAAGAAAGTGCACGATGTTATGGTAATGCATGAATCCACGGCTTAGAAACACTGGGATTTCCTCTTGACCCTAAGGATTCGCATGACAAACATGTTTATGGTTTGGTTGATATGTATGCTTCCCATGTGGTGTTCACTCACCGACCCAAAGCAAGAAATTTGAGTAATTTTCAGTTACTATGGCAAAAAATCTTCACAGATGTGAAATGCTTTCGAATGTCAGTTCCGCACTCATTGCAATATTAAGTCTTCACCCATTCAAGACCAAGTACCACAAATATGCAGCTTGGTGCTGTAACTTTGATCAACTATTCAAAGAAATAAAAGATGTATCACAAGAAAGAGCATACATTTCTGCACAAGATGAATCCATTCAGGGTATTTAGCGATGTATATTTCTTGCATGATTTTTTAAAACAAAATAAGGTTCAATTGATTACTTACGCTTCAAACCTGCAATGCACTGAACAGGTCAAAATCCCAATTTTGCTTTTCAAATTGGCATGATTGTTGCTCTAACTTGAATGATTTTGACATTTTGTTGATTTATAATGGTTTTGCACTCCATTTTCTAATAGCAATTTCATTTTAACAGAAAAGCATTGCCAATTTAAAGGCCAAATAGTGATCAGTTTTGCTCTAAACAGGCCTTCATCCTGACTGTGCCAGTACTGGTAATACACACAAATCCCATGGAGCTGTATTGTGTCTGGCTGAGAAGGAGGTGATGCTTTCAGGAGGAATTCCTTGATCTACTTCTGATGTAGTATAACACCCACCATACCATTGGTATGCATATGTGCAACAAAGCAGTGGGTTTTCAGCACCTCACAGTGTAAGGGTTGGAGCTATCAGCCGTGATGTGAAAGGGGGAGGACGTCTTTCCTGGCTGACCATTGTCCTGCAAACTAGGACAACGAGGGCCAAAGAATAATCACCCCTGGCAAGGAATTAAAGAACCGTTATACCGGTACCCTCGGACGCACGGCGCCAGACCAGGCATCAGCCAAGCTTTCTTTTGTACCTTCCCACATCCTCTTGCCCATCCTTATCTCTCTTTATCTGGGACTGTGGATATTAATTTGTCTGGCTCTGATCTGTCTTTAATTCGTCCTTCTTTCTCCCTCTCCCCATACATATATCACCCTCTTTTACAGCAATCCCATTGCAACTTTGTAGCAAAGTACTCCCATGGTGTATCCCTTCTGCACACCGCAAAATGTAAAGTTTTATATTTTGTCTAGTATGTGCCATTTGACCATTTTTTTCTTGACATGAAAATCTTTTATCAAGAATTCATCCTAGTAGCTTTGTGAAAAGATGTGATTAAGGTGAAATATGTGAAAGAATAATGAATTAGTTGTTTGTACATGTATATGACTTTGCATTGGGAAAGAAAGTGAATTCATATTTATAAGCAAACTACTATGGATAATGTTTTTTCCATGCTGTATTTGAATTCCAAAGCACTGTTCAATTTATACTTCAAAAACTGGACTCTCATGTGGTTCATGCAGTGCTTTACAGATTTTAATTTTGTCTTCAAACGAGGTACACTACTGTAAAAATGGTAATTTTCATGCTTTTTGTGCAACACAGAGCCCGCAAATTTGATTCCATCCTGCTTTTTTGTTAAGCAGTCCCAGACATGCACATTCCACAAGTCTATCAGAGACTCCAGAGTTACTAGTTACTGGCATTCAACTCATGAGCATGTTGCATGCTGTAACTTAGCAGCTTTTATATTGTATTTAATTGTTGATGATAATGCTTCGTTCATGATTTTAATGCATTGAATAGATTTTTTGTAGTGACAAATATTTATTGTGTGCGACTATAAAATCCCGCGAATATGTTGTAGGTTTGCTATGCCGTTAAAGTGTACTAGCGTGAAAATTAGCAGTTTTACAGTACCTCTGACAATGTGCCCCTTATTAGATATTGCTGACATTTACAAATTATGCAGTGAGTTTCAAACTTTTCACCCCTTGCTGAAAGTGCACCTTAGTAAAGCGAGAGAAATTGTCAGGGGATTTTTGGCAGTGTAAACTCATGTGAGGTTACATCTTCATCTATTTTCTATGTTTTGTTGCCCCACTCACCTTTCAGCTTGGATTAGTAAGATAACAGGAGGAGACATATTCATGGGATTAAAAGTTCAGATTGGGTGGGGGGTTGACTCCAGGTTACATTTATCTTTCATATTGTGTTCTCTTCCTTAATAGTGTAACCTCATGTTCATACACAAAAAATTCATCATATAGCTATACCAAAACGGTATCGCTATACCATTTCGGTATAGCGATACAACAAAGTCCTGTGTGTGGATGCTTACTAATGGTATGTCGTTACTGGATATATTCAATTGTGTGTGGACACCCTGTTTGCTATACAATTTTTCTTTGTAGAATTTTGGTTAAAACTTTTCTGTGTGTGGACACACTGTAAGTTTCACCAAAATTCCTTTATCGTTTCCAGTCAACTTGTTATCTAAATTTAGTTCCATCTTCATAACTTGATCAAGTTGCATAATAGTGTACAGTTCATGTTTTCCCAGAATGAAAATGGGAATAAAATGGGATACTGAGTTCTTTATATATATTTTCGTTTTGTTTTGTTTCCTGAAAATCCCAATTCATTTTCCAATCAACAATTATCGCTTCATTTTACACATTACTTGATTATGGTGCTATAAGATTTACCATTTATTGGTTTTGGTTCATCATGCCTGGAGATAGAATGCCCTTGTCCTCAGACAAGACAGACATGGAGTTGTTGTTTTTTTGTTTTATGTACCTTGATTCAAGAAAGCACAAATAAGGCATATGTTTACAATGATTACATTATGGAAAACATGTTTGTACTATTTAGTGTCATTATTAATGGAAGTGTTTTTCTTCCTTTTCTTTTCCTCATTTAATGTTTTGCATGATGTTTTCCTTTAGCGGATTACATTTTGGAAGACACCAGAAATTATAAAGTGTAAAGTTGTGTCTTGAGAGTTCATCATACTTCAAATGGAAGTGATGATTTTAAATACTCTTCAATATATAATATAATGGTTTGCTGGAATTGTTTGCTAGTGTTTAGACAGCTTTGTATGATTTACAAGCAACATAAACTGGTATATCCATACACATACACATATGTTGCATTCTGTAACATTTGATTTTTTTTTCATTTTGTGTGGTTGCTAGGGATTTGATTGTTCAAAATCTATGTTCAGAAATATTTCATTATTTCATAGTTTTTAGTACTTCATCAGAATTATGACCACTTCTCAACATGACCTCTTGTTATGCAGATGATAGAAACTGCTCTCGAAATACCAGTAATGTCACTTGTATTCATACATATGAATTTATCACCGGTAACTTACTTTACTTGTGATTAAAAACATTAAAAATGTCATTGTTTATTTGACTTGTGTTCTCAATACTGACAATGGATGAACAGCCATTCCATGGTGTGCTGCATCTCATAGGACTATGAGAAATCTGATTCTTTATTTTTGTTTGAAATGTGAAACTTTGCCCAGCTCCTTTCCTTTCTACCATCCTGACATGTTATTGCACCTGAGCGTGTGTGGGAGTGTGCAGGTACTGTGTACATGTCTAAACCCTGTGTGGGTGGCCTTATCATCCTCTTAATTTTCCCAGAGATCGGCAGTATTTCCTCCCTCCTCCATTTTCTTCATGTGTAGCCGCCCCCGCATCTCAGACAAACTCCTCCCTTCTCCCTCTCTGTCTCCGTCCTTTGCCACTCTTTCAGCCTGACATTGGGTGACATGATCCAGTACTGAGAGAGTAAATGGCCGTTTTGTGAGGTTATCTCTTTATATCTTGGTGGGGTGATGGCAGACGGTATGTTTCCAGCATTTATAAATCCATTTGGGAAGCTGCTCACATTTCACTTGGAGCATATGGTGGGATAATGATTGGCAAGTGGTAGCTTTCTAGCGTGGAGTCCAACTGTGCTGTCTACTTGGTGCCAATTGGAGGTACGGTATCATGTTGAACCATTTACACTGTGTGTAATCATATCGTACTTGCAGCTCAATGGTTGGAACTTGGTAGCCCATTCAAGATGATTCATTTGTGTATGTGGGTAGCTTGCTGCCATAACGTTGGGAGGGACATTTATATATGCCACTATCAAAGAATTATAGAGGCATTGATTTTACAGTAGTAGAGTGTGTGTGTGTGTGTGTGATATGTAGTATGTGGTTGATCAAGGAAGAAATATTTGGTGCTGGTGTTTTTGTGTGGTAATGAAAATATAGAAACTCATTACAAATGCTAGATTTGTCAGTGCAATGTGTAATGGAATCTCTGCCCACTTTTCAAGCAATTCATTGACTGTTACACTGGTACATTAGACATCAGGGTTGGCATATTTTAAAACTTTCTAGTTTTAACTTGAACATGCCATTTCAAGTAAATCCTTTCTTGTGTATCCTATCTGGCACCTGCTGGTAATCATAGTTTTATTTTTGGAATGTGCCAAATACCGTCATGGATTTATGCAAACAAAGATACTAATTTTTTATCAAATGATAGAGAAATATTAGATAAGATGGAGTATGAGGGATTAATGCATGTTTTTACTTAAGTTGTGTCTTTTATTGTGCAGAGAGTTTCTATGATCAGTTTTACACTTAGGTGTCACATATATTTATGATTTCTCTTTGGATGTTTCCTTCAATGTGCAGAAATTGTCTATGATCAGGAAAGTAGCAGTGCGGATGCTTCAAATCTTGGGGTTTCTTGGTCAACAGAATGTCATCCATGCGGACCTTAAACCAGAAAACATCTTGTGCCTTTCGGGTAAGTCTTACAGCTTCTTCACAAAGATCTCCTGTTGCCAGAGTCTAGCTTGTCTTTCAGTCAGTCAATGATTTCTGACTACCTCCTCCAAGGAACAAATGACAAATCAATGAGTGTTTTTTTTTAGAGTAATTAGAAATCTGTGCTGCACCTGTGCCTTACCTGTGCCATTCTACAGTGATGCATTTAGGATACCTCTTGTTGGATTTAGGGAACCATTGAAATGCAAGACCCTAACCATAGCTCTGGAGGGCTGAATTCAGTAAATATCAATTTAAGGCAGGATAAAAACTTCAGACTGTCTATTTGACTTCTTATGTGATATATTTATTGCTATTATCATGATGTTCATCATAGAAGATAAGGACATTTCATTCTACCTTGAATGATATCATCAGTTTTTCTTTTAATTACAACAACAATAACTCTGTGAAAGGGAAGGCAGTTATGCAGAATATCAGAATTCAAAGAAAGTAATACAAGAGGGGGAAGAATGACCCTGTTAAATCAAACCGAGTGAGTATCTATAGAACCGAAATATCTTCCCAAGATTCATAAGGCTCATGCCTCTGGGCACCAAAATCCTATCCCGGGTAAATATTTGCCAAATAGCTGGCACCCATCAACCAATCAAACAAAAAATTGATCGGCCGGCAGAGAGAGAGAGAGAGAGAGAGAGGGGGGAGAGAAAAAGAAAGATTAGGAGATGTGCTAAAGCGTTTTTTGAGAAAAAATTCCGGGAAGCGTTTGTATTTTACCCTGAAGCAATAAAGCAGCCTGATCCGGGGTGTGACGTGGGAGCAAATATGTGTTAAGTCCTGAGATAACATGACAAGCAGTGTGTAACAACTTATACAGTATACTCACCTTCCAATGTATCGCTAAATGTTAACCCTTAACATGCCACATGTGGATTAGTGCATTATTAATCTACACATATCCCAGAGAGAAGCATGTTATCTGACACACACAGGTTTAAAGGTGAGCTACAAACTCTGGCTTCCTGTGGCCATATTCATGAAACCTGACTAGCCTAGGGGCTTACCTCAAATGCGTGTAGCTGAATGTAGTTTAGTAACTAACTAGGCTCAGTAAGGTTTCATGAATATGTATTTGTATGGGCCCCCAGCTTTGAACATTTTCTAACCTAAACTCTGCAACTTCTTGCTCTATAGTCCTTGTGTGGTTTTGCATGGACAGTCTCTTTTGGTAGGGACTTGTACTACCTGAATGATGGGGGTGGTAGGCTGAGAATATATTCTCTGTTGTGCTGCTGTGAGGGTAGGCTGGTACATTGCTACTATGCTTAACTTGGTGCTAAATTCGCTTTGTGCCTCTCTTTTTATATTTAACAAAATATGTTTGGGGGATGATTTTCTTTTTTGACCTCAGAGTACTTGTTAAGATTTGTTGAGGTTGGCATCCCTGCAATTACATGATCACACCAGAAAACAGTGGCCATATTCATGAAACCTAAATAAGCGTAGTTAGTTGCTAAAACGCATTCAGCTGCATGCATTTTTAGTGACTAACAAGGCTATTCAGGTTTCATGAATATGGCCCCAGAATACTAAATGCCTGTATTATGGTAATGCACTTGAATTAATCCTTTTTAGGAAGGTCTAGGAAACTAGGACACTGGTAACAGGGTTTTTTTTTTTAATATAATGCAACAAATCAGTAAATAAAAAGGAGAGAGAATCCCGAAGCTTTGGATAAAATCTAAACGTTGTGCACCAGTTTGAAGAAAATATTCTGATGAAAGGTTTTGTGGCAAAATCATATTTTGGAAGAAATGGCCCCAGTGACTAATAAGTTAAAGCAGGAGAAAAGCATCTGAATCACTTTATTTAAGTTAGAGTCAATCACCCACAAAAAAGTAATCAAGCAGGAAAGGCAAACAAAAACAACAACTGAAAATACTCGCTCAAAAAAGCACTGAATGATGATTTAATCCAAGGAGATAGAAAGAATTGAAAGAGTGATGAAATCCAATCTCTTTCTGGTATTGGTATTTTCAATGGCTGTATTGATTTCACCTTCTCCTATGAGGCCTGAGAAATGGAATGATGTGCACATGATCTTTATTGGCAAAATGTAATGAGAAATGGAAATGCAGAATAGCAGTTCAGAAGAAAAAAATGACATTTTGCAGTGGCATTGCCGTACTACTAAGTTGTGCTAAGTAATAGACAAACAGAGTCCATTCAAATCAATATTGAGGAGACAAATATATATAATCATATTAAGATATTGATTTTAGGTTTAACATTGGAAATTGAGTGAATTTACCATGTGCTGTGACTGTTTTTGAGTTGACACTGCATTCACAGTGTTCGTCCTCATCTGCTCAGCACATTGTCAACGTCCAGATCATATCATGGATCATGTATACTGCTCTTGATATTGAGAGTAATGGGCTTGAGATCTTTTCCTATCAGGATGCATGCTATACAAGCTTTTGATTTCTCACTCACTGATGTACAATATATCATGAATAAACAAGCATTTATACCTGAACTAGGCCTGAGTCGAATCGATTAATAAACCGGTGTTCGATCGAAGACGTCGAACTCCGATTTCATTTTGATGAATTCAATGCATCGACGAAATTACCAAATTGATTGGAAAACACAAAATCTTCATATTTTCACAATTTTAATTTGCTTACTTGGTTCCTACTCTCTTTTGTGAGTTTTGAAGGTAACACATCAAGAGAACGAACTGGTCGCTCGATGATCAAGCAGCTACTACATACTTGGCTTCTTTTCGTTCACTACTATATACCGCGCGCAATGCCACAACGAACACTTGTCCGTAGACTGTGTACAACGGATAGCATCGTGCGTTGTGAAAACCCGGAAACAGCACATTGGCGATCGTGCGTAAGTTCGCTCATTAAGGCTCATTTGCATACACGCTGCCAACAGACTGGTAGAGCGTCCTCGTACAGCGATTCGGAGACCGCTGATTGGTGCATCGCGTAGATCACGTCATGACCACGTGGCGTCATGACCACGTGGTCGCTAATCGATAGCGATAACGATATCTGGTCACGTTGTCCGAAACCCGGAAGCCAATTGACTTTGTGCACGTTACAATAAAGTCTCTACAGATTCCAACTTACACGATGCCATATTGACACTAATTCTTAAGATTTTGACGGAAAAGCAAGAAGTTATTGAAATTCGCTTACATGTGCGATATCGGTGAGAAAATAGATTCTCCGAAAATACCTTTCATAACTCATATAAAATAAAGGAAAGTGAAATTCTAGGTCGATTTTGATACGAGGTGATAGAGAATTGCACACTTGTTTTGGTGGAATACTGTGTGGGGAAATGGAAGGATTGCACTGCGCATGCTTACTATATTTTCATTCATAAATTGGCTCTTGGCAGTGGCTGAATGACGTCATGTAATACGCAAAATGTACACGACCGCTGGCGTTCGCACTCCGCTATCCGTTGTACACAATTTGTTAATGTGCCGTCGATGCATCGATGTTCGATCGGTGCAAAGCCATCGAACACCGGTTTCTGAAAAAATCGATATGACTCAGGCTTAACCTGAACACTGAAAGATCTTTATAGCTGGTATGGAAATACTAAATACACAAAACTTGATACCATATTCTGCTAAGCACATTCAAATCCATGTTTTTATTAAAAATACAAGATGAACAATCAACTAGTTATAGCGCAATTGTTATGATTTGAATCAAAACAAATATGAGATGAATTGTTATGATTTGAATCAAAACAAATATGAGATGAATAAAATGGAGATGATTTACATGAGATGGATGTGAAACAAAAATGACTGAATATCAAATATATCCTAAAATCATGTTTCAAGGTTACACAGCACTGGCCTTGTGCAATTTCAATAAAAGTGAAAACACTATTTGCTCATTATCCCTTAATTACATACAAAACCACTACAATTATTAACACCTGCTACTAGTGTGTCAAATTATGTAACATGCTTACTCTTACTTTCACAAATTCAAAACTGAAGATGCAAAATAGTAAAGCTTAATTCAACATAGATTTGGTATTTTAAAAGGGATATTGGTAGTCATGAAGGGATATCGAATGGATATCTATTTTGACTTTTTTTTAAAACGTGGGTCACATTTTATATCAATTAGGAAGGAAAAGAATGGCACAATATGATATGTAAAGCACATGTGTTTATAGATAAATTTTGCAGAAAAACAATATATTCAAAACAAATTTCTTGTTTTCTAATGAGGTAAAAAGTGCGTTTCATGTACATATACAACAAAAGTGAATTTTAACTTTGCATATTTGTTTCCAAGCATGTATTTTGTAATACATATCTTCAGAATAAGGGTTGTATGTATACACATATCAACCAGGCTTGCCAGGGGGGTGTTTCACCAAGCTGTTCATAAGTTATGAACAACTTTACGAATTACTGGTGGTCCCTTCTTGTGCTAAATCAGATTCTCAATGAACAAAGTGTGGTCGGGAGTGTGGTATCGCATTTAGCACAAGAAGGAATCACTAGTCGTACGTAAAGTCGTTCGTAACTTACGAACAGCTTGGTTAAACACCCCCACGTTTGTCTGAGGAGTTACAGTCACAGAGTCAGATTTTGCCCACACAGTAGTTAAATACAGGTATTTACATAGGGAGATAGATGAATGATGGAAGAGGTCATATTATAAAGGTCATGCAGTATGATATCTAAAGTAGATGTGAAAATAGTAAACAAAAGAAAAGAGTCAGAAGAAAGAATCAAGAGGAGTAATAGTGTGCCAAGATTTGTCAGACGTATATTGTAAGAAAGTTAAGGCAGTAGGGAAGAAATCTTTGTTGGTTGCCACATGATGTATATGTGAAAGAATGAAGTATACCATTTTTTTTTCAAATGAAGGAGTGAAGATGTCCCGTTGTTGCTGCACAACACAATTGGAAAGGAGAAAAGGAATCTTTGAGGATTACGGCACAGTTTGATAGAGAAGGAAAAAAACAAGAATATTAAGGAAACAATAAAGAAACAAATATATGATTTATGGTTGCTATTTTGCCCAAAAGGAAAAATTTAAAATTTAAATAGGAAAAGGCGTAACCATACTTGAAAGATGACAACATTCCTAGATTGCTGCACAGACAAGGGAATGATGAAGCAAAAGGAGTTACCCATTGTAGGCCAGACAAAATCATGCTCTATGGAATGTCTTTGTAGTACAGGTCCCAGAATGCCAGGTAAAAGGTTAAAAGAAAGAAAATAAGAATAAGAGGGAAAAAAGAAGGAGGAAGGATAATGCTAGATGACAGGAGTTTTGATGTCATGATTACATCATCATCCCGATTATCACGCACATCTCCGCACTCATCACGGTTGTGTTTAATTAGAGCGGTGCGGGTGAATCACGGCTGCACACAGCGTGAATCAGTGCGGGTGTGCACCTAGACATGGACCCCTATTATGACTGGCTATGTGTAAGCCTAGTAGAAGGTGAAGGGCATTAGTCTCCATCCCATACCCTGGGATTTATCATTAGTCTACACTCCAGGCTGTGGAGATGACAGGTTAGATGGCACAATTTTGAAAATCATTGTATGTCCAGTCAACCTTTTATACTCAGGCCACTTCAAGGATTTCAAAGGATATTTTAAAATACACTTATAGAGATTTGGTCATGCTTAGGATTCATAATTGGTTTACATTATAACAGAAAGTGATAAAATAGAAAAAAAATAAGAAAAAAAAACAGAAAAAATAAGCAGAATAAAACAGATCAGCACAATTATTAGAGCAAATTTGTTTTGATAAATTATATTGTCCCTGTGGATGCCAGGCCAAGCGTTGCTCAATGTGATTTGTGTTCATTAGTTGTGCCAAAATGCACCAATGGCACAGAGAGTTGACAAATTGTGAGTCTTTACAATAATTAGGCCCATCTAAGTATGTTGTTGGGATGAGCAGCATATCGCAGATTGGACTCATGCATAGCAAAAATACTCAATCAAGGAAAGTATGATGGCAAAATAGACAGCTTGTTGATTGATGTCTCCTGTGCACATAAAAAAAGATCAATCTCTCCTTCTTTCCACTTTCCTCATCAATTGTTAGGAAGTAGGTCACTTGCAGAGGGCAAGGAGAGCAGACTCACATTTCTGAAAATACACTCTACTATAGAATACGACTTCTTGACTTCTTCATTCTAAAGAATGAGGTTGGGATTACTTACTAGGGAGAATATTTACTATTGTATGCAAATAGTAGAGGATGGTTAAAATAAAAGAATGTCTAAGAAAGGGGTGTTTGTATGTTGGGAGGCTAGTTTGCAGACGCCAACCACAGTGAGTCTGAAACTACAGACTAGCTCCAGACAAAGTATTGAGACATATCTATGAATGTAAGGCACTAGTCTTACCTACAGACCCCTGATGTTTTGAGAAGGTGGCCCAGCTTGAGTCTGTGGGTGTAGACTATAGGCAGGTAGGCTCATTGTGAATCACTCTCTTGTGCCCTTTTCAACTTCCAAACATGTCTGGACATGTTCCTGCCTTCCCTACCGACCCTTGCAGCCATTGAATAGAACGGATGCACTGGCGGAAGAGATACTGGATACAATTCACTGGATGGTAGAGAGCTTCCCCAATTTCTTGAAATGTATTTATTCATTGCAGATTAGAGCGCTGTAATCCCCCTCTCTTTCTTTCTGATATAATAGTATAGTATCTGTGTGTATTTGATATTCATTATGGATCCGGGATGTGAGTTTGGAAGGGTTCATGTGAAGTGTTGATGGGCTGGCACAGTGCCAAACTGCCACAGGTTGCTGGTTTGTCACGTTACATAGTAGGGTATAATGTGTGACTATGCTTTGATCAAAGTGAAGGAAGGGGGGAAGAGGAAGGGGGGGGGGGGTGGGCGGATGGATGGATGTAAGAATGACAGGGAGTGAACCTAATTAAGTTGATCTCATGAGGTGCTTGAAATTTTCATACAGCCATTAGCCACATGCAGGCATCATAATATACTATGGCCTGCTTTATTATTTTTTCAATGTGATATACTGGCTTGTACACATAAACTAAACGCTACCTTTCTTTTATATACTAGTGGACTCAGAAGCAATACTAATGCACCATGTGATACTAAGATACAATATGTGCATTATACAATAAGGTGTGTTGTTGTCGTGTGAAGAATGCTAAAAAGTGTTTAGACAATTTGTTTTGATATGTTATGAATGAAATCACAGCACCAAGAGGGTCAATTTATAAAATATTTCCTTTCAAGTTGTTTTGTATCATCTTAAGTACAAGAAATCATAGGAATGTAGTCCATTGTATTGTCTGATTTGTTATGTGATGAGGAAGTAGACCGCACAATTTATTACAAAATTGTAATAGTATCTTAAAAAAGCATGTACCATACCCCAGTGATGTCAGTGTGATAAAAATAAAACTTTCATGTTAAAATGCTTAAATGTCATGAATTGCTGTAAATAGAGTGATGTGTGAAAACAAGCACATTATTTTGATTGCTCTGTGACTGAGCTGCTGTACCCATCCACACTGCCAGAATTGTTCATTCAACATTGGCCTGTCAACAACCCCTACCCCGTTGTGTAAGAAGAACTCAGGTGTTGTCTGCTAGAGATGAGATTGGTCTGTTCAATGTGCATGAGCCATCTGGTCACTCTTGTCTTCGCTTTCCAGGTACCGCTGTAAACCAAGCGGAAGCAACCATAAAAAGGAAAAGCTTCAAACCATTACTCGCCGATTATTCACAGGGTCAATACGCGTGCTTCATTTGACGAGGGGGAATCCGTTGCCGTAGCGATAGAATAATTTTCACAAAACACTCACGTTGGGGGCTTACGGGTCGCATTTTACTTTGAGCGGAAATGTTGGATAATTGTCATGTGAATTTTTGTTGTTGCCTGGTCTCTCCCTCGTACAGGAGTCAGTGCCCTGCATTGCTTCTCTCTCTGAACCCATGAAAGATAGAGTGGATTTTAAACTTGCATGGACCTTGTCAGACTTGGCACCAGTATGCAACAGGTTATGAATTCAGGAAATAGTTCTTTGTCCTCATAGTTGCATTGGTTCATGTTTCTCCACATCTCCCCATTTTCCCCTTTCCCCCTTTTGTCTGTTTGTTTATCCATCTATCTCTCTCTTTCTCATCCACTTGATCTCTCACTCCCTCTGCCTCTGTGTTTGTCAGTTAAAGTGCTCCACTTGCCAAAGCCCTGTCAGATGGCAACCTTTCCAACCTCAACTTGAATGTGCAAGCTCTTCTTTTTAACATTTATTGTGCGAAATCTCACCGTTTGGGTTCTAATCTTTATTTCTACTTTTCTTCTAGCCATGTGTGATTGATAATCACTATAGTAAACAGCATATCTAATATCTCACCCACCCCTTGTACAGTCTGAACTGAGATGAATAAGAATGAATAAACATCACGATAGTAGTAATGAATAGAAGAAATAACACTGACCTGGGAGTTAATATCCTGTTGGAATCGCTTTTTTATTTTGAGCGTTTCTCCCATTCTTAAAATGATTTTAAGCAAAAGGCACTCTATGGAATCCTTTCTCTGTTTTTATTTCCAATATTGATTTTGTTTTCCATAATGTGATTTCCTAGAACTGTATAGTTCACAGATCTCTCTTTCACTCCCTTGCCTCCCTCTCTTTCTTGTCATTTCAAATTTCACGGTGAAATGGTTTTCACTGGTTACATCTCTGTCTTTCTCTTTTCCCCCACCTCTTTGCTAAGCTGTCGTTTCCCCTCCCCCTCTCCTTTTCATCTATTTGTGCCATTTTTGTCTATCCCCTCGGTTGTACTTCTTTTTCCTCCCCGCACCCATCTGTCCACTCTACACCTATTGACTGCTAAAGAACAGTTAAACAGTCAGTGGTAATAATGGTATTAGGCTGTTGAATATGCAAGAGCCATTTGTCCTCTCTTGTATAAGTTTTTTTTTCCTGCAGCCATGGAATGAAAAAAAAATAGGAGAACTCTTTTCTGTTCCAGATAAAATATCTCATGTGTCAGGTACGTAATATTCCATATTGTGGAAATATTGCAGGTTCAAATCCGTCTGGTTCCAAGATTTTTTTCTGACTTTGTTTTTCATTTTATTTACAAGATGGAGAATGCTCTCCTTACTATTGGGTGTAAGCCTTGATTTTTTTTCAACATTGAAATTATCCCAGAAAGCCTTTTCACTAAAATATCTTAAGTTTGTTGACACAAATAATTCCAGGTTTTACACATCATATTTCTTCCTTATCTCCCATGCAGGTAGCAACAATTAAATTGCAAATTAGTAGGATCATCATGATAATAACTGGATTGAAATGTAGGGACTTTTGGCTCACTAGGTTTACCACACTGAATTGCCCATTCTGAATATGCTCAAATTATTGTTTAAATTGAGATGATATCCAGTCAAGTATGTTAGACTAACATGCTCCTCATGCTAGTAAAGTCTGAATGATATGTATACAATCAGCAGATATGCTAATATTTTCACACAAATAAATGAGAACAATTGTTTTAACAATGCTAAATCTGACTTTCTAATGCAAAAGAATGACGTCCCTTATTGTATATGTGATTTGACATGTTATATTAAAGCTATGTGCGGAGAATGGTTTGCAGTTGTACATGTCTTCTGTAGATCATATTGCTATTCTTTTGATTTGGTATTGATGTCCTGTTGACATCTTTTAAGTTACATTTAAAAATGTATCCACTCATCTCAGATCACACACACACAAAAACCACTTGAATAAGAATGTATATTGATCATTTTAGCTAAGAATCTTGAGTGAATGTTGCTCTCATAAGGAACATTGTATTCAAAGCAAATACAAGTTTATTGCACTCAGTCAATTATTTCCTGGCTGTCCCTATGTTAATCTCATTTTGCCAAGACTCCTACAACATGCGGTGGCCTTCCCCTTTCGCATCCAATCCACGTCAGACCACGTCCAGAAAGCGAGCAAAATCTAATAAAGACGAATGGACGACTCGGGCGTAAAAGGATGGGTAATTGTGTAAAATAAAATCTGGATAACTACCCACTATATCCCCTGGACAGGAGAGGCTATTTTTGATCCAGATTAATCTCCAGTAGGCTACAATATACGAAGTGGACGGATAGATACATCATCCCGTGATGTAATGTCTCGTCTTTTTTCTTCAGTTTGTCTCGCTGTTCGGGATTTTTGTGGATCAAGGCGTAGTTGGTTAATGTTATGTTAAAGGTTGGTAAAATGACTATATCATGACTTCCTTGGTTTCATTAACGTCAGCCTCTCCACTGCTACTACGACTGCCCTAGATGGGTGGAAGGTGTCTGGTGGCAACCACCTTCATTGGGTGGCTGGTGTTGGGTCTGTCCTTGAGGTCTCGCTGGCCTGATGGTGTTGGTTTGTCCTGGAGGGCTGGCTGGCCTGATGGTATTGGTCCGTTCAGAAGAGCTGTGTGGGTAGATGGTGTTGGTCTGTCCAGGAGGGCTGGCTGGGTGACTGGTGTTGGTTTGTCCTGGAAGACTCATTGGGTGGCTGGTGTTGGGTCTGTCCTTGAAGTCTCACTGGCCTGATGGTGTTGGTTTGTCCTTGAAGTCTCACTGGCCTGATGGTGTTGGTTTGTCCTGGAGGGCTGGCTGGCCTGATGGTATTGGTTCGTCCAGGAGAGCTGTGTGGGTAGGTGGTGTTGGTCTGTCCAGGAGGGCTGGCTGGGTGACTGGTGTTGGTCTATCGTGGAGGGCTTGTTAGGTGGATGATGTTGGTCTATCGTAGAAGGCTCGTAGTACAATTGCAATCAGCAAATTATGGAGAGCGTTCTGACTATACAGTAAAGAAATATGCATAATGTAATATTGAGAGAGACATTATGAAATATAGAACAGTTATTCAAAGTGATATAATCATGATATGCCAACTAATAATGGTTAAATAACATTGTATTACAAAAGCGCAAACACCCACAAAACTCGATGGTATCAACCATGAATTGATTTTAGGAACTGATGATGATTGGAAGGCACAAGACTCTGGACTGGACTCCTCTCCTGTGCCCTGAGCATTAAGCCATTGTCCATTCCCACTAGGCAAGAATGGTTACCAATCCACACTGACCAGTCAATAAGCATACGGGTAGAATGTGCAAATGCATGGTGCATGTGAAGGTATGGTCAGACACACAGAGATTACCTAGTCTAACCCACAGGGGGGTGGGTGGAGGGGGCTCAGAATATCTAATGTAGCACTAAACAAGAGCTACACCGAGGTGGATACAAGTTTCAGAGTCGTACTACTTGAGCACTTTCGTGGCTAACCCACTAGTCTCTGTACAGTTTAACTGAAAATGTACTCCTGCACTCCTGAAGTTTGATGCCCTTGCCCTAACCAGCCTCTTAATACTGCCAAGCACCCTGCTCCTGCCAGGAGCAGTGCAATCGCCCTGGAGCTAATAGATCCCTGGCTAATCTCTGGGTTTGTGTGGAGGATCGATAACTGCGTGCTGGCACATGAGGGGGAATGATGCAATGCATAGGAAACAGTGATTGACGCTGACACTGGGGCCAGCCTGGCGTCTTGCTCTCACACTGGAGCTGCCATCATATCCAGTTGGATTTTGTGGGTCACAGGTATGACCCCCTGCATATTTTCCCCCTCCCTGTTAAATTTCTAGAGCATTTTCCTGTTCTTGTGCGTTTATGAATTTCGCAGAAAGACTGTAAAAGGTTGGTACTACATCCACTCCATTAACATACATTTTGAGCCCATTCAATGTAGAAAGTTGTTAGACATTGCAATATGCCCTAGCGCTACAACTTCCATTGCTGGTCCAGCATGTTTCTTTTAAACTTTATAGTGTTTCACAATATCCAAACTCTTGTATTATTGTTCTGATGTTTACAGATTTGTTTTGTATTCTTTTATTAAAATGAAGTTCTCCTTTTCAAAAGGTTGCCCTCTCTGCAGTTCTTTTTTTCCTGCTGCCCTGTGTAATACAAACTCTGATTCAATAGATTATAGATATCTACCCCTGGCAGTTTACACTTCTTGAAATAAGACATCAACAGGATTTTGTTTGCTTCAGAAGGAAGTGACATAGACGGAAAAGTCAACTGTGGAAGATGACACCAAGTTGAGCCAGAGTACAAAGCTTGAAAGACCCCATACAGAATGTAAGAATACAGGCATAGCGTCTGATAGATTAGCCAAAGTGGAACAATGGGTATCGGATGTCCGGCCAAGCCACCTGTATTTCTTCTTTTTTTATCCATATCAAAGTATCAAGAGTCGGCCAAAGTAATCGTAGGGTCTCCTTTCTGTTTCCTGTTGCGTGTAACAGATATACGGGCCAGAATGCCTCATTGCATTGGAAATATGTCAAACACACGGGTGTTAACTTTCCAAAAAGTGCTACCAATTATCCTCTTATTCGGCACTCGCTCGTCGCAGTGTCTGTGTCGTGTACCCAGCACCATGGAGAAGATTGTGTCGCTCGGAGCGAAAGGGCTGGATCCCTTACCTATTAGTGAGATGAAACGCCAAAACAACATTGAGACTGGCTGCCCAACGAGTTAATAACCTTCCCGGAAGATTCGCTCGCACAGCAAAAAGAAAAGATCTTGTTTCAACATTTGTTAGCCTGTTTTTTTTTTTTTGTTCTGCTTATGAAAGCAAAGTGCATAAATTCCCTAAGCAAGGAGAAAATTAACCCCCTTTTCTGCAAAGATGTGTGTTACTGGTTCAGCTTTTAATCTAGAAATTGCACTTTGATAGTTGAAAATTGGTGACCTGATAGTTGGGAATTCATCTGCGAGGAGACACATAGTGCTATGTGAGTTGAAGTGATTAATATCTCTTTGATTGCCAGCATGGTGTTCAAATAGTCTTCATTAAATCTGAATTGCTTTGTTTAGAAATCAGTTGGAGGATGCCAGGCAAATAAAGCACTTAAATGAGTTATGAGGGATTACAAACACATTACATCTATTTTCAATGCATTTTATGATTCAATTTAGATACATAATCTCTGAATATGCTGGTATTTTTCCAAAGAGTTTCTGTATTACTGTTCTTCCACCAGCATTGCTTCCTCTCAAGTTCATGCATTTACCATTTTCAGGATGGTGTTATTGCACATAATCCTTTTCACCTTGTACTTTTGCTACATTTGTTTGAGAAAATATCCTTTTGTTAATGATATTTTTGTGACTAGCTCACAACTTTTACATAATCACCCTTCTCCTATGTTTTTTTCCCCTTATGTTCTTAGTTCAAATAATAGTTGTGATAGAAATGACCCATGAATTGATCTTTCCATTATTTTTTTTAATGAATTATATGTTTGGGTTTTCCGTCTCTAGATGTCAATATATGTTTGTTTGTCCGTCTGTCTGTCTGTCCCAAAACTGTTTGCACCATGTCTTGAGAATGGTCCCAACAGATTTGCTTCAAGTTTTTGTACCTGTATGTTATTTATCGCTAAATATATATTATCAAAATATCGAGCAGCACTGATTATGCTCTAATTTGAAGGCATGATTGGATTGGATTGGATTGGATAATTGATGACGAAAGTTACTTAGAGAATGCTTCACTGGATGTTACATATGCAAGCGACTGATGATGTAATAATTTCTTGCAGATTACCACCAACATGTACAGTATCAAGTTGTGCGTGTTAAACTGCATGTATGCACTGCATCAGATGTTCTTTACGCAATGTGATACGTTTCTCAAAAGTAAAGATTGACATCGTTTGTAGAAGAAATTAATATAAATGCGTTAGCTCACTCAAAGTCTGACATATTCAAAGTTGAGTATTTAAACCTCCTTCTTTGTGACGCCTTCCTCTTAGTGATGATATGAAAATATAGATGAGTCTGATTCAATAAACAAGTCAAATAATCTGAAATTAGGAGCAACAGGACAACACATCCTTCCTCTCTTACTTATTAAGAGGAGAACAATGCTACAGTTTGACATGTCAGTAAAAGTCTCTCTTAAAAACCCCTTTTAAGTACATGTAAATTAGAACTTGGGTTTTCTTTTACGACTTTCGTCCATGTTTATGTATCTTTGTCTTCATTCGTTTTTCTAGTGTCATAATTGTCTTTTTGTTCAATACATAACAATTTTCTTCTTCTTTTCATTAAGTAAACAAATCAGCTTTATTTTTTCCTCAAAAAATGTCCTGCCTTATTAAGGCATTTTTCATAATATGTTTTCCGTGTTCTTGTCTCCATTTAGAGGCATTTTGAAATTTTTGAAGTTCAGTCTAACCAACCCTGATCTGTATTATGGCAATAGAAAACTGAGCCACAGATAGATGAAAATTGGAAGAGAATCAGACTGGGAAAGAATAAGTTTTCAATTTCTTTGAAAGTTTCATCCCTACCTCTGACATTAGCTGTGCTGCTGATGAACTGGCCATTGCCTGGTTAAAGCACTGTAGGCATGAGTGATACCAGGTGTGGAGGTGTTGCAGTTTAGCAGATGTGGCCTTTGGGTTTCAACAGGTTGCTGGTTCAACCCCCACTGTAGCACTTTGCTGCTCTCTACCCAGGACTGGAAATGGGAGGAGATACACCAATATGGGCATGATCTGATGTGATCCCCCCAGTCTGTCTGTGGTGTGTATACATAGTACTGGTGTGAACATGTTTGCTGGCGCATTAAGAGTTAAACTTGTCCTACGGGCACGGGCTGTCCATCACAGTGCTAATCAGGGATGATGCATATGGATCGTTTTTTTTTGGGGGGGGGGGGGGCTCCTGTAGTGGTTGTTGTTCTTATTGTGATCTTTTGGACAGGTACTCCAAAGGTTAAACAGAGATGAAAGGACTCCAGCTTTGGGGAATGGCCCATGTGAAATGAGAAGCCGAAAGAGAGAGAGAGAGAGAGAGAGAGAGAGAGAGAGAGAGAGAGAGAGAGAGAGAGATAAGAAGAGCGATATGTATCTAGGTTAGTTTGGACAATGCCCTGAATACTCAAAGCCAAATCCAATAAGTCAGACCAGTCCCAAGGGCATTCTGAAAGGGCTCTTCTCTACACCGCTCAATTTTCTGCCCAATCACCTCGCCTTAAACACACAGACAGACAGACAGACAGATCTGGGCATTTGCAGAGTGATTCCTCTAATATTCATAATATGTGTGTTGTGTGTTGATATCACTGTCTCAAGATTTTTTTTGTGTTTGACAGCTTTTTCTAGGTTGGTCCAATAAGATTGTAACCACCGCTGAGACAGGGAATGTTGGTGATTTGGTCTACTTTTGTCTAATTACCCCTACTTTCATTCCTCTTGATTAAATGTCCCATAATACTCACCCCCCCCCCCACACACACACACAAACACACACACACATACACATACACACACACTCTCTCTAGTCTCTCTCTTTTACTCTCATTTTTTGCCCCCGTTTCCTGATTTTTCCCTCCTTCCTTCCTCACATCATTTCCTCCTGCTCTATATCTCTCTTCCTGTCCTCCTCTCTATTAGTCCCTCTGATTCTCCCACCACCCTCAAGTCCCCCCCCCCCCCCCCATTGCCTCATCCCTCCCCATCTACCCTATGCATCCATCCACTCACCAATCCTTCTTTGGATATGTCTCTGCCATTGATCTGGGCCTTTTATCCATCTTCCTAAACTCTTTATGTGCAACTTTTCTCCCAGGGCATATTTACATTACCAAAAGTTACTGACAAACTTGAGGACAAAATAACTTTGCAATCATCACAAAACTTCAATTAATCTAGAAAGACCATTTCTTAAAATGGACATGAAACAATTTTTTCTTATGGTTAATTTTATGATAGATTTGCAACTTACAATGTTGGTCCCATTACAGACAATACAGAGAGATTTTGAAGAGGAGGGTTTTTTTTTATCTAGCTCATGAAGGGTTAAAATTTATCTAGATCTGATCTAACAAATTCCTTCTCTTTTTGGAAAGAATACTGCACTCTCCTTTTTGAAGGAATACTTCACACTGATTTCACTACTTCTCTACAGTTATACAATACACAGAGACTTTGGGACACTCTGAGCTCATAGCTTACACCCTTAGCAAAGGTAGCATGTTCACATTGTGCAGAGAAGTTCTTCTGATCTTGCACGTATTGCACATATGCATACACAAACACATGACTGTGTGTACACAAATAATCATGATAATACATCACTCAGAATGGAGTAGTTACACCCCCCCCCCCCCCCGCCCCATTCCTAAGTAATGGCTTGTGACCTTTTCGTTTTCACGTCATTGCAGCCCCAATTTATTCATTGCTTTCGTTATAAAACTTGGCCTACGCGTGACCATACATACCTGAAAACAACTCCTGAATATTGACATTAAGAAGTGTGGACCATTGATAGGGGTGCATCTAAGCGATCTATTTTCCCATAAATTGTTAAAGGGAATATACTGTACTGGGAAGGCAAAAAAGCCTTCAAAAGGTAATTGTTAGCAATCTTCTTGCCAATAGTCTTAAATTAATGTATTGTCCATTATAGAAGCTTGCTTAAAGCATGGACCTATCATGGATGGACTGCGCTCGGATAGACTTCCTTTGATCTATGATGACCGCCGCCTCATAAAAATTCAAGACATTCAGGTGTTTTAAACAATTAGCTGTATTTCTAATTAGGTAGTGCCTTCCTCTGAATAACAAAAGAAAATCTGTTTTGAGAAATAAGTCAACCGTCCAGCCTTCGCTGGGGGCTCGTAGCTGATCTTTTTATACACACTGTGAATTAGCTTTGGGGTGAGCGAAGGGAAATTTTGAAAAAAATATGTAGAAAGAATTTGGTCAGTAACTTTTTCGGACACCTCCGCACACGAAATTGAGGTTGTTTCCATGGAAGATGAAACACTCAATAAACGATTTACAAGATATTTTAAAGGAAATATTATTCGGAAAAGTGCGATATGGAGGTATTTCTCTGGCATGTTTTCTACAATATTCTCCTTTTATCACAAAAACGAAACACCAATATAATCTGAAATTCACAGAATCATATCTTTATAAGATGTAATACTACTGCACATGGACTTCAGTTCATGAAGTGGTTCCGAAATCTTCTGCGCATACAGAATATATATTCCTCAAAATGTATCCTACATTTTTTCATGCTTGTTTGGCGGTGGATCTCCCTCGATCAAAGAGCCAAACGCGTAAAATATTCCATTGTGATATCAATGCACGCGACTGCTGTATGAATAAATTACACTTCGTGCTGACTCCATTCCTTACACCTCTCTGCTTAAAGTTATTTGCCCTCATATGATCCAGATTTGGAGAAATTAATGATTAAATCCTCAAAATGTTTGGGCCAAACATTTTGAGGATTTGTGATTTAATCACTCATTACTCCAAATGTAGATTATTTGAGGGCAAATGACTTTCAGCAAGCTTCTAAAATGGACAATACATTAATTTAAGACTATTGGCAAGAAGATTGCTAAGAATTACCTTTCAAAGGCTTCTCTGCCTTCACAGTACAGTATATGCCCTTTAAATCTTTCTTTCATGTTGTGAGAGAAAAGAATTTATTGCTATAAAACATCTGTACACCTATCCTTGGTTCATTACAAATTTTAGACATGTAGTTGTATGTATAAAAGTGTAGATTTGAGCAAAAGGGTTAGTACAAGAAATTGCTACTATTTGTGAATATGGCCATTGTAAAATAGTGCCAGTTTTGCAGCTCCTTTTTATGTAAAATTTATAACTTACAGTGTACTAAACCTCTTTTATATTGATACATATTACAATACCACCAAATTTATGAGCACTCATAGTCAATGAATAATTTCACAAGCATTAATAATTTACTTGTAATGTCATATTGCTGATTATATCTGATACCTGCATACAGATGTTTTTGCATAGCATTGCTGTTTACAGATTCACGTTATTCTTCACCATGATATCAGTGGGCACGAAATTTCATTGTTGGGTTGGGATTATTCTTTAAATTTCCATTGCCTTGAAAATAAGACATGCTCTACATGCTTTAAAATACTATATTACTTGTTTGCATACTGGAAGAAGATAATAAACTGCTATTTTCAAAGTTTAAGAGTGTTCAAGCGATACATTTTGTTTATTTAGCACGACCACATTAACAGGTCAAAAGAAATTATGCTATTACAGTAAAGCTTAGAATTATGCTAGTTAACACACACTCATTTACACTGCAACATTAGCAATTTGATATGAAGTCATATCTCAGCGCGTAGTGCATTGCTCTGTTGTGTTTGCTGTGTGATTATTAATTCCACATGACTGGACATTGATTCGGGGCAAGAGGCAATGAAGAAACAAACCCAGAACAGACATAGGTCCGTACCTAGTGTGGAAAAGCCCTTCAAATTCCTCTTGTCTCATCTCAGTGTCCTGAGAGCCTCTCTCTGGACCGCTTACAAACCGCATCTGTAAACCAACTCCTCTGGGATGCTGTAAGGAAATCCTGAGAAGGGTACTCACACTCACACGCACACTCAGGAAGATTCTGTTTGTCATTTGTATTGATGCATCGCTTTGCTCAATAGATCAGTCAGTCAGCTTGACTACAAATTGCATAAAATACAGTGTTGTAATGATTAAAGAATTTTTCATTTCAATACTATCAGTTCATTCACAGAAATTCTTGACTAAAACTTTGCTTCAAGTATGAACATTTTGTCCATTACAATTTTGATCTTACGCACTTTACAACTTACTTTGCACATGCCTACTGTGTTTGTTGGAATGAGGGTGATGAGAGGAAATTTAAATTCCCAAGTGTCAAAAGAGCAGCCCATAGTATGATTCCAAGAGAGAGTGTCATATTTATGCAGGCAGGCTTGTCGCAGAGACAGGATTGACAAGACCCACTTTTGGGGCTTTGCTCTGGGTGTTTGGTACCGTTTTCATCTTGTTTCTGAGAAAGATTGACTCCAGTTCATTGCACTAAAGCAGGCCAAGCAGAAACAACTCATCTAGAAATTGGATGTTGGCATTCCAGCATTGCATTGAGGGTATTTGTATGTCAGAGTATAGGGTACATGTTGATTGGATGATTCTACCTATTTGTTGTCTCTCAGGAAGAGCTGGATCAGGTATCTGAGAATGTAGCTAGTGTTTAAATTGTAAGTAGCTGCTATCATATAATCAAAGATGGTTGATATGGAGTATACAAGTCTTCATATCTAATCAGATGAAACATATTGTTGTATGAAGATGTCAAGAATGAGAAGGAGGAAAAGGAGAAAGAGAAAGAGAAGGAGATAGAGAAGGAGAGGGAGAGGAGGGAGAGGGAGAAGGAGAAGGAGAAGAAGGAGGAGGAGAAGAGGAGAAGAGAAGAGGAGAAGAAGAAGAAGGGGAGAAGAGGGAGGAGAGGAGGGAGGAAGGAGGAGAATAAGAAATAGAAGAGGGTGACTAGACAAAACATGAATGAGAAGTACAGAAGTGCTTTTAATGTGAAGGTGGAGAAGAAAGAATGGATATTTGAAATATTTGAAAAGCAAACACTGGAGATACAGACATACAGCAAGGCAACATAAACAGAGTTGGGACAGAGGGAGGTAGAATGGGGAAGAGGAGGAAGTTAAAGGTAAGAGAATCACAATATCTTGATCTTCATGTTGAGTAGTAACATGTGAGGCAATAGAGTGAAACTGAAAGAGGGCATACAGACAGGCTGAATGGCTCATAACATCACTTGATTCATTTATCAAGAAAGAAAATAATATCTTTCAGAGAGTTGTTTTAACCAGAGACCATGATATGTTCAGACAGCTATGCCCATAACGATTGGGAGATCATAAACACAATGACCATACACTTTATTCAAGATTTATGACCAGGACCTGTAAACCTTTCCAGTCAAATTGCTGTTAGGAAGAGCTACTTGTGTGGAATCAGTGATGCCCTGTAGGAATGACGCATGGTTCATCCAGGTACCAATCATCTATTCATGTTGATAATCATGCTTTATTGGGACAGCCCTGGGAATAGCTGAAGTCTACCTGTACCTAATGAAAGCTTTGAAGAAATTAACAGGTTTTTAATCATAAACATAAACGTAGCTGATGAAATCTTCCTGCTTATTTGACTTAACACACAGTTATTCACTGAAAGGGCTTTCCCCTTAAGTCCTGCTTTTACATACACATATATGGAATGCAGATTTTATTTGATCATTCTGTTTAGAGGACATTCTAAGAATTTAACCCGTTCCTTACTGAGCTTGCATATATATATATATGCAGGCTGGCCCTTTTCCACTCAGATTCTGGGCAGCGCAACTCCAGCATAATCTGCTGTATGGACAGTAGGCTTTGAATAAATATCAAATTGCTTATTGGGTGCATTTAAGCAGTTTTCCTTTGACTACTGCAGTTCCATGACAAGTCTAGACATCCTTACTGGACCAGGGTTCTCGAAGTATGAAACTCTAGCAGTGAGCAATGGGTTAAACATATAAATCACATTTGCAGTTATAAGGGTATTTTATGCAAGTCATTATGTACCAGCCAATTAGTTATATCTTAAAATAGGTGTTTTCCTCATTTTCCTCTTTTATATTGAAAATATGAAATATTTTAATACATCTACCACATTCCCTTGTGAAATTCAAAAGAATTTATCAAATCGATTCTGTACATGATAGATAACTTGCAGGGTTTTCAATGTTTTCAAAATTGCTTATGGCATGATTATTGGCCATGGCATTCACACTGACATTGGTTGTGGCATTGGTAAAGGAACATGACATCGAAATTTTGGATACAACAAAATATTGGAAGACGTGTGTTGATAATATTGAACTGATTACACTTTTTTTAATCGAGTAGATATTGGTACTTTGCTCCTGTTCAGTTGCGTGCAAAATGTTTCCCATGGGAAACATAACACCAGTATCAGCGTAATATTAACTGGCAAAATGACGTCAGCAGGAAACATACAGATCTGTCTTGCTGACATGTGACTGCATTCAATCAATCAGTAATCAATACTAGACTCACCTGAATAAAACTACTGTGGAAAGGTTGTTTGACCTTAACCAAACTAATACATAGGTCACACTACTGGTTAAAACCTTAGTCCTACATGAACTGACATTAGAGCTAAGTGAGCTTCATGTAGTCTTGTGTATTCCATGTCCATAGTAGTAGAGTGGTGATGAATACCCTTTGATCCAGATCATGACAGAAGCCATGCCAGGCCTGGCTGCCTGGTCCCCTCATCATCTCCTGTTGTTTGTGTTAAATGGCTTAACCCTTAAAATACCCAACTTGCGGCCATTTCTAAACACACAGTCCATAAAGCAGAAGCATAGAAGCATCAACGTATGAGACAGATTGAATCAACATATGACCTATGTATTAGTTTGGTTAAGGTCAAGCAACCTTTTCAGAGTGGTTTGAGTGTGGAATAGACCTGTGAAGTAGTTCTGATCCATTCATTCTTTCTTATCTCTCAGTTGTTTTCGTTTGGTGAATTATTGGACGAGATAGACAGGAATGCATTATTGATTTTTGTTTTTCTGTAAGACAGACAGATTGTGTTCATTAATTTTGTGTTTCTTTTAAAGATGGCCCATCACTTTTACAAACATCTGCAAACTTCATGAAAGTTTGCACATATTTAGCACTATCTGTGGGATACCAACTGTGAAATGTTAAGTTCAGAGGTACTATAACTCCCATAGAATAAATGAAAATCTAACTGAGATTTGATTCAAATTGATCGCCGACCATTGACTTTTTGAAATTACAACTATTTTTGTGGTACGAAAAAAGAAAGCTTTATCAATTATCGAAGATTATTTCCTTAAAACGGAATATTGTGTGGTATATATCTAGTACTGATGTGGACTTGTTACAAAACACCTTGATGTTGGTACATATTATCATGCACACCCATTACAATGAAAGCACAGTTTTTGGTATACAAGTTTACAATTTTCTGATGTTGATGCCAATCCCTTTGAGCTGTAGTATAGAAGTATAGTATTCTAGAAGATGCTGCAACAGCTGGCAGGCGGGAGGGCAAGTAGCATTGCGAGTACCCCCGCCGAGTCCCCTGTTGCTACAAAACAAAGGAGGTTGCGTCATTAGTGAGCAAAATATGTTTACCGAATGCCTCCCGCACATAGCTTGGCATGGTAGAGGGCTCAAGAACCGGAAATACAGCCTGTGAGGTGTGATCGCATTACTCCACTCCACTGATTGATTGCAATGTAGGGGCTACATAGAGGGGGGTTTCCTCCTCAGAACAATCATATGACCAGGGGCTTGACGTCAACATGTGAGGAAACATTCATTTACAACATGTGTCCTGACTTTCACTGCCATTGTTTCAGGAAATGTCACCTCCATCACTCTAAGTACAGCCAGCCAAGTTAGATTGAAATTCAGTCTTTCATTGATGGATCAATATTCCCCTCCCTATTCCTCTCATAGCTGGAGATTTTCTCACCATCAACGTATGAGTTGTTATACCATACATATTTTTCTGTATTTTATTCATTTTCCCTTAAAAGTATTGGCTTTACCATGGACTTCTCAAAGTACATAAAAACATGTTTTCATTTGGCGCACTCTGTTTGGGTGTGATAGATTATGAATGTCAGCCAGCTTTGTGGTGTGAGACTTCCGTTATGTTAGCTTTCAACTTTGTCACTTCTCTGTCCTTCTGTTAGTGACGAGTGATTGTCATTCCACCAGTCATGTGTTATCCCTCCTGTCAGTGTTAATTTTTTTGCTCATGTAACCCTTTTACTTTGCTGCAGGGAAAAAAATACACAGGGATTTAGGGCGATTTCACCCCCTGAAATGCTTAAGAGAGACCTGGACATTTTTAAAGAGAACCCCAAATTTTTATTCAAACTTGTTGTTTAGGTGTATGGGTGGTCATTCTACATGTAGGCCACATAAGTATTCGGTGATGGTGCCTTCATTGTTCCGACTTGGGTGCCATGTCACATTACTTGTATGTGATCTTGCCCGATTTTATTCAAACTTGCTTTGAAGGTTTATTGGGGTGTGTGTGTGTGTGTGTGGGGGGGGGGGGGTTATATCACAGTCATGGTTGATGCAATGGGTTCGGGGTATACATCTGCTTGGCCGCGTGACCCCCGAGCATTTTTCTATTCTTTTTCCCTGCATTGCTGCGTATATCACATTTTAAAACCACTCCTAAAGCGGACTCGAGAAGCATATATTTCTTGTGAACCATGTTTAAACGCAAATGTTTTTGTCTTTGAATGCATTCTGATTGTAGACTTTCCAGAGCATTGTTCTAAGAAATGTGGTTGTCATATCATCAGACTTGTTAAGAGATGTACTGGGCTTTCAAATAACCTGGCACTGTTTGTTGTGGTAGTCAAGTCTGCGTGGAACAATGGCATGTCCAAAATTGAATAGTCCAAAGCCTGAAATTGATGTCCCTGTCATTCAGGCAGACATGTTGATGGAGGGTCCTGATATATTTTGGACGTGGCTGGATTAGCCCCTCTTGAACTCTATCTTACCTCTGTTCACTCAACAATATCACTGAATAGTTCAATTAGGAATATGTTTTGTGAACTGTCCTGTCCATGACAAAGATATAGGGCGTATTGTGCATGTGTGACCCCTACATGATGCATAATGCAGGAAAAAGGTTGCAAGTCACAAAGCAGGTCAAGTCTTCAGCTACTACTTTTGAAAGAGTAATGGGCGAGGAGTATAATTACTAGTACCTACAGATATGTCTTGTCATTGCAAGAACCGGCTGGCTATATGATCGTATGCATCCAAAATGTGGAGATGTGATAGACCTGTGGTTTGACTATCTTGGTGGAGGGTGTGTGTTCAAATCTACCAGAGATCGGGCACTTTTCTATTTGGTGTGCCCATGAAACTTATTGTACACATATAAGTGAGGTGTAGCCTTGTGCTCTTTGTAAACAAGCACCAAGTGACGTGATTGATGTGTGTACCTGTGACTCTCTTTAAGATTGCATTGCAAGCCAGACCATGTGCTTGTGTGATTGATGCTGGGGCTAGGGGTGGCAGACAGGTACAGAGATAATGAGGATGACACTTTCTTAGACCGGTGGGTCTAAACCTGCATACACTAGCTCCGATATCTTGGCAGAGGCTTCCAACACTCACAAACACTACTCAGTCAGTCAGTAAATCAGTTGGCACCAGCGAGTCAGGCTCTCGTGCCATCCTGTAAAGACATGTTTGGAGAGAGTGTCACAGTTGAGTCTGTACCTGGAAACTAGCATCATACCAGTCTTTCTCCCTTCATTTCCTTTCCCCCTTTGTCTCCTCTCTTACACCCCCCCATCCCCCCCCCCCTCCCTCATCCCTCCCGTGCACTTCCATCTGTTTATCTCTTACTCTATGGCGTTCATGCAGATTATCTCCCAAATCAAAACAAGGTAATCAGAACGGGTCTCCCCTAATGGATGCCCAGCCAAAGTGTGCTTTTCTCATCATGGTGTGAAGAAATGATGACATTTGAAGGGCTCGGGTAGTAGGGAGGAAGGGGAGTTGATGGGGAGGGAGAGGGGAGGGAGAGGGGAGGGGAGAGTACGGGCATGGGGGAGGGAAGGGTTGAGAATGGGGAAAAGGAGGGAGAGAGGTAGGGGAGAGGAGGTAGGGGAAAGCAGTAGGGGAGAGGGAAAAGAGGTAAGGAGAGGAGGATGGGGAAATAGGAAGGGGAGAGAGGTGAGGGGGGAAGAGGGAAGCGCAGAGTGGTGAGGGGAAATGAGGGAAGGGCAGGGTGGTGAGGGGAAAGGGGAAGGGGAGAGAGGTGAGGGGAAAGAGGGAAGGGGAGAGAGGTGAGGGGAAAGAGGGAAGGGGGGAGAGGTGAGGGGGAAAGAGAGAAGGGCAGAGAGGTGAGGGGAAAGAGGGAAGCAGGGTGGTAAGGGGAGAGAGGGAAGGGCAGAGTGGTAAGGGGAGAGAGGGAAGGGCAGAGTGGTGAGGGGAAAGAGGGAAGTGCAGAGTGGTAAGGGGAAAGAGGGAAGGGCAGAGTGGTAAGGGGAAAGAGGGAAGGGCAGAGTGGTAAGGGGAGAGAGGGAAGGGCAGAGTGGTAAGGGGAGAGAGGGAAGGGCAGAGTGGTAAGGGGAGAGAGGGAAGGGCAGAGTGGTAAGGGGAGAGAGGGAAGGGCAGAGTGGTGAGGGGAAAGAGGGAAGTGCAGAGTGGTAAGGGGAAAGAGGGAAGGGCAGAGTGGTAAGGGGAAAGAGGGAAGGGCAGAGTGGTAAGGGGAGAGAGGGAAGGGCAGAGTGGTAAGGGGAGAGAGGGAAGGGCAGAGTGGTGAGGGGAAAGAGGGAAGTGCAGGGTGGTGAGGGGAAAGAGGGAAGAGGAGAGTGGTAAGGGGAGAGAGGGAAGGGCAGAGTGGTAAGGGGAGAGAGGGAAGGGCAGAGTGGTAAGGGGAGAGAGGGAAGGGCAGAGTGGTAAGGGGAGAGAGGGAAGGGCAGAGTGGTAAGGGGAGAGAGGGAAGTGCAGGGTGGTGAGGGGAAAGAGGGAAGTGCAGGGTGGTGAGGGGAAAGAGGGAAGGGCAGGGTGGTAAGGGGAGAGAGGGAAGGGCAGGGTGGTGAGGGGAGAGAGGGAAGGGCAGGGTGGTAAGGGGAGAGAGGGAAGGGCAGAGTGGTAAGGGGAAAGAGGGAAGGGCAGGGTGGTGAGGGGAAAGAGGGAAGAGGAGAGTGGTAAGGGGAAAGAGGGAAGGGCAGAGTAGTGAGGGGAAAGAGGGAAGGGCAGAGTGGTAAGGGGAGAGAGGGAAGGGCAGAGTGGTAAGGGGAGAGAGGGAAGGGCAGAGTGGTAAGGGGAGAGAGGGAAGGGCAGAGTGGTAAGGGGAGAGAGGGAAGGGCAGAGTGGTAAGGGGAGAGAGGGAAGGGCAGGGTGGTAAGGGGAAAGAGGGAAGGGCAGAGTGGTAAGGGGAGAGAGGGAAGGGCAGAGTGGTAAGGGGAGAGAGGGAAGGGCAGAGTGGTAAGGGGAGAGAGGGAAGGGCAGGGTGGTAAGGGGAGAGAGGGAAGGGCAGAGTGGTAAGGGGAGAGAGGAAAGGGGAGAGTGGTAAGGGGAAAGAGGAAAGGGGAGAGAGGTGAGGGGAAAGAGGGAAGGGGAGGGGAGAGGAGGAAGGGGTTAATGGCAGTGAAGAGGAATGTGGTGGTAGCAAGGAGTATCAAAACATTTCATGTTTTATTATATGAATGAGGAGCTGTTGCTCCTTTGCTGTTACAGCAATAAAGACACTTCTTATGTGTGTACAGAGAGAACATCCGTTTGAGAGACAACAAGACAGTGATGCAATGTGTATGATGTCCTCATACTGGTATGTGTTCTCTTGAGGTAGGCATGCAAACTATCTGCAAACAGTGTCGCAAAAACAGAAAGTCGTGGGAAAAGAATGTGTTTTCTGTAGAAAGGCACGTGAGTAATGGTGTATGAGCAGTGCCACGAAAACAGAAAGTCCTGGGAAAGGAATGCGCTTTCTTGAGAATGGCATGTGAAGTACACACGTGTGAATGTTAACATGGTTATGTGGATGTAATAGCGTGGGAAAAGCATTCACTCCTTCCTCACATTGGTGTTTGTGTGTATGTTTGTGCAGAGGGCAAGCAGCTAATATTACCTGGTGATAGGGCAGGCAATGAATGTGGAATATGTTCATACTTCTCTCTTTTCATCTTTAAAGACAATAAATCATAGCTTTACAAACGTTGAACTTTTGGGTAGCACAATGTGATGGTTGAAGAAAATAGAAGAGAAGAATATATATTTTTATTAAAATGAGAATAAATGAGAAGATGATTGAAAAGATGGGCGATTATGGAAACATTTCACCCTGATATCAAAAGACGTTATGATGTAAAAAGACAAAAGGAGAAAAAAAAACGGTTGTCTACTTCCAAGTTAAAATAGTGAGTTTTCAAACAACGATGCTTTCTTCCAATTTTCAATATTGTATTGCACCTCTGTCCTATGACAACTTACACATTTTCATACCAAACCTAGCTAGCATTTGCCTTCTCTGCCTTAAGCAAATACATGTAGTTACAAATCAAATTGACTGCCCCACCCAGCCCCTTGTTTAAGGATACAAATACTTATTACATATTCCTTCCTTACATGTACATAGACAGGAGGAGGAGGTAAATTCTGGGAAGGGGGAGTGGGGGCGGCGGGGCTGGGGTTGGGGAAGGGGAAAGGTAGGGAAATTGTAATATGACAGACAACATATTAGCTTTTATAATGCTTTTAGTTTGGTGTGGTCTGTTTAGTTTGGTGTGGTTCCTACTCATCCCTCCCCTTCTCTTCCCTCCTCTACTCTCCCTGCCCCTTCTCTCCTCTCCCCTACTCTTCCCTCCTCTACTCTCCCCGCCCCTTCTCTCCTCTCCCCTACTCTCCCCTCCCCTACTCTCCCCTCCCCTACTCTCCCCTCCCCTACTCTCCCCTCCCCTACTCTCCCCTCCCCTACTCTCCCCTCCCCTACTCTCCTCTCCCTACTCTTCCCTCCTCTACTCTCCCCGCCCCTTCTCTCCTCTCCCCTACTCTTCCCTCCTCTACTCTCCCCGCCCCTTCTCTCCTCTCCCCTACTCTTCCCTCCTCTACTCTCCCCGCCCCTTCTCTCCTCTCCCCTACTCTCCCCTCCCCTTCTCTCCTCTCCCCTACTCTCCCCTCCCCTACTCCCCTACCCTCCTCCCCTCCCCTACTCTCTCCTCCCCTACTCCCCTCCCCTTCTCCCCCCTCCTCTCCTCTCCCCTCCCCTACTCTCCCCGCCCCTGTTCTCCCCTCCCCTGTTCTCCCCTCCCATTCTCTCCCCGCCCCTTCTCTCCTCTCCCCTTCTCTCCCCTTCTGTACTCTCCCCTTCTGTACTCTCCCCTTCTGTACTCTCCCCTCCCCTACTCTCCCCTCCCCTACTCTCCCCTCCCCTACTCTCCCCTCCCCTACTCCCTCCTCCCCTACTCCCCTCCCCTACTCTCTCCTCCCCTACTCTCTCCTTCCCTACTCCCTCCTCCCCTTCTCTCTCCCCTACTCCCCTCCCCTACTCTCCCCTCCCCTACTCTCCCCGCCCCTTCTCTCCCCTCCCCTACTCTCCCCTCCCCTACTCTCCCCTCCCCTACTCTCCCCTCCCCTACTCTCCTACCCCCTACTCTCCCCTCCCCTACTCTCCCCTCCCCTACTCTCCCCTCCCCTACTCTCCCCTCCCCTACTCTCCTCCCCCCTACTCTCCCCTCCCCTACTCTCCCCTCCCCTACTCTCCCCTCCCCTTCTCTCCTCTCCCCTACTCTCTCCTCCCCTACTCCCCTACCCTTCTCCCCTCCCCTTACTCTCTCCTCCCCTACTCTCCCATTCCCTTCTCCCCTCCCCTACTCCCTCCTCCCCTACTCCCCTACCTCCTCCCCTCCCCTACTCCCTCCTCCCCTACTCCCCTACCTTCTCCCCTCCCCTACTGTAAGCTAGGTAAGGATACGTGTTACAGATCCATTGTTGTGATTGTTCATGAACTAGATCACTAATACTTAGGCTGTTAGCGGCTTGGCCTCTCGGTGCCTGGCTGGGAACAATGCTGATTGAAAGAAGATTGTGTCTGCTTGACCAGCATCCGGCACGCATCCCTGCTCTTCCCTTCCTAGCCTTGCCTCTTGCTTTGCTTACGTCAATTGAAAAGAAAAACGTTGCCCGAGCCTATCTGTAAATCTAGACTGAAGTATTCATGCCACATTTTCTTAAGGCTAGTGCAGAAGATTATTTTTTACAATTTAGCAATGGGTAGAAGTTAAGTCGAAGAGCCGGATGTGTATGCACGTCCTCTGATATTTACATTTACTTCTCAACTGTCACGTCATCAAGAAGGAGTTGAACGTATTGGAGTATTGTTAAAAGTCTAGTGAGATTCAAATCTTATGCTCGTACAATAAAAGATTTGTTTTGGTGTCAGTCATGATGTAATATTTTACAATCTGGATAGAAGTCAAAGGGGTTAATATGATTGAAGCTAGTCTAAATCATTTTATTTTAAATACCCAAGTATTTTGATACTCACCACATGTACACTTGACCAGTTGTTTCTGTGATGTATCAGGAAGGATGAAATAGTATACTTTACAAACATGCTCCACTTTGCATGAGCAAGAAAAAAGAAGAAACTGTAAGTTATGATCTTGATAAGATGTGAATTTGCTGCCTTCAAGAAGTGGTGAGAGCCTGTGTCAGACACCTGACAGTAACTAATAACACTTGCTGTGTGAGGTTTTTGGTGGTTTAAGAGAGTTCTTTTTGAAACTTCTACTTGATGAAACACTTGAAAATAAATTATATCACCTTAGAAAAATAGCCATAAGTTATCTTTCCTGATTTTCTTCTTGTATTGAATTCAATTAGGCTGCATAAAAGAGCTCTTACTCTTACAATCAAATGCTATATGTCTCTAATAATAATAAAAATATTCCTAAGACTTCATTACTTATCTACTATTCCATGTTTGTCTGTTTTAATTGACTTTGATCTGTCATTATATATTCTTACTTGTAGAAAGTGCAACAATGCAGCTGGACTGTCAAATGATCTGTGTTTGATGAGACAGATCAACTTTAAAGGCTGACGTTATTTTAAGGGTCAGCCATTTCTTTGAAAATATGATGACCTAAATTCAGAAATGAGGGAAATGAAATGGTTTGGTGGGTAGTTATTAAACATGAAGCACTTAATAAGCCAGAATTGCTTTTTGCATAGGATCACATTTACAGGGTACCAGTATTCTATGATCACTATCATCTCTTCTCTTTGTAATTTCTGTTTTTAGGCCTTTACCCTGATTAAAGCTTGAATTGGCTTAATGAAGGTTAATCAGAAAACAGAATTTGGAAATGCCCACTAAGGTTTAAAATGTTCAGGATTCAATGCTAGAAGTTTTGGTGTCTAATCACAAACAACTTCTTTCATATGTTTTATAGGGATTTTTCTTTAAACTCTTGTGAATCTAAATAAATACTATTAAGAAAATAGCAAAACTTTCGGTAACACCATGTGGTTGGTGAATCTGTTGTGAATCTGTTGTTATGATTATTCTGGTGAAAGTCAAACTTTTCACATTAATATTATTATGGTTGACATGCCCTTTAATGTTGATATGGAGCATTGGTGATCAGTAGTAGATCACATCATACAGAGCATGACGTTATAGCATTGCAGGTGGTGAGAGCACCAAGCCAACATAGGTCACTTGTGCATCATTAGTATTGGCCCATTTCACAAATCTCACCATGCTTAGGTTCTAGATGGTGGAGCGCATTCCATAGATAGTTTGCTCTTACATTGCCATCAGTATGATGTCTGGAAGCATGGACTAAGTACTCTTCCTTCCCCTAACCCCTCTGTGTGGTAGAGAGGTAGGCAGAAAGGAGGTTAGTCTTTTTGTCCAGGCACTTGTTGTGATTGCAAGGTAGAAGGAGACAGCAGCCATCAGCCTAGAACTAACTTATATTAGAACTCTATTCATACATCTCCCATCCACAGCATTCACCTTATTTGATGGACATTATTCGCAGCCCAACCTACTGAAGGGATATTAGGTTGCATACCTATGGGTGAGCACTTTGACACCATACATGGTGTATTAGATGGTAATCTATTATTTATAGATGAATAGAGAAAGTATAGGCAACGGTAAATGTAGGGTGTGTTAGTCCCTTTGATAGTGGTGATAATAGGACATCAGTGATCAGTGTTGGATCAAGTGTTACCATAGCATCCAGAGCATGACGGGTTGAAGTTGCAGGTGGTGGGAGTACTAAGATGGCACCGGTCACTCTTATTAGTGATGGCCCACTTCACAAATGTCCTCCGATTCTCCTTATGCATGGCCTGATGACCCCTGTGACAAGGCTCATAGCTCTCCTGATGGCCATTAAATCCCACTCAGACCCCCGATGGGATCATTCCATGACTTATTAATACCAACGACACCCACGTGGAAAAAATGCTTTTTATAATCGCTGGATTTCTATGTCTTGTTTTGGTTATACTTCAGCAGTAGAATGCTGGATATATACATCACAATTTAAAGTGCTCATCCTTATGTGCATGTGTTGATAAGTTCTTTAAATTCTCAATATGGATAATAAGCAAAATTTCTGGATGTCAGCTTTAGCAGATGGTCACAATATTTTATTTTCAGGAAAAGTTGCAAAGTGACGTGTTTGATGGCATGATTATGGTATGTAATGTAGCTCTCTGCCATCACAAGCACATATTTTCTTTACATTAATCACACATTCTAACATTGATATTCAATTCTATTTAAAGCACATTCAAAATGAACAGTTTATGAACAACAACTTTGGTTCTTTTAAAAAGGTGTTATGCCTCTCAAATCTGCTTCGCCATATATGGTAGTGGTTCATGTACAAGAAATATTTGTGTCCAAGAAGTCGACCAAGATTTCAGCAAAAAATGGTCTAAACCATAGCAACTAGTGTGAATTCAGCACCCTTTGCAGAGAACGGATTTTGAAAGAAGTTTTAAAAATGGATTCTTTGTACTCACAGTGTGTTGTGAACTGACAGTGACTTACACTGACTTAAAGCAACATTGAAATAATAACAATGCTATTTCAAATGGTCTAAAAGATATTTACAGTATATTGCTACTGCTACCATCCCCTATACCACAGACTATAAATCCATCAAATGATTATGTTTTTGTTTGTATATCTTTTCAGAGGACTTATCCGATGGAGTCAAGGTAATTGACCTTGGTAATGCTATACACTGTGTGTATGAGGAGCTGTCGTTGTACTATGATGAATTTGAGCTGCAGACTTTACTCTACAGGGCTCCAGAGGTATGCTCATGTTTTGATTTACTTTGATTTGGTTTGTCTGCTTTCATTTCATTGCTTCCTCTTCTTTGTTGGTCATGCATTCTGTTGTCAGAAGCGTAAAAAAATCCACACAACTTCAAAGTATAGCACACACCAGTGCATTCCAGATTCCATAGATTATATGCCAGGGAGAAACTCTTTCTTATCAAAGTAAATGTTTGTGGTATCATTTTATTGAGTGTCGCTTTAAGCAGGTCTTAGATTTATGTCAAAATGTATATTACACATTCAAACTTACGGCAATGTTTTTTGCTGTAGATGTAATAATAATAACATTAAATTCTTAGAGACACATAATACCATTCAAATAGTCTCTATGCGTGTGAAAGTAAAATTGATTATTTGAGAATTTGAAGATAACTAATGACAAAACAAATGCGTTTTTACTTTTGATTTGAATTTATCGAAGTCTGTCAATGATCTAATGCCTTGGGGGAGGTTATTCCATAATTTTGGTGCCGTATTTGCAAAAGCTCTATCACCGAATGTCTTAGATTTTACACGAATTTCAGAGAGAAGATTTTTTTGATTGAGAACTAGGCTGAACACAAGCCATTATGAGAAGCCAGTGGAGACTACGTAGGATCGGAGTTATGCATTCAAGTTTCCTTTTTTCGCATCACAAGCCTTCCTGCTGAACTTTGTAAACATAGGAGTTTATTTAGTTGAGTCTCTGAGATTCCCAGAAACAGACCATTATTGAAATGTGGAATGTGCTTTCAATGATAACAGAAAAAGTCACATGGATTGGTCAGTGGCAGAAATGTCTTAATTTAATATCAGTGGATTTTATGGCATGTTTTATGACTCAAGGCAAACCTAGTAGGGTGGAAGACATGATTATCCACTGAATATGTCCCACTCTGAGGATAGTTCATTCATTTCTGGGTTTAATTGATGATGAGTTTCCTGAGCTGTACCTACATCATGGCAACTTTGGATGAGCGAGGAGCATGACAAGCTGTGTATGGCTCTAGACCTGTCTCTCAGACATTCTTAGCTCTTTCTTAAGGTGTGTACACACAGAAGTAATGTGCCACTGTCACTTGCCATAACACTGTAAGACCGGTTATTTTTGCGTGACATTTCTTTTCACGATTTTTGTGCACCACAGAGCAAGAGTGAATTTAAAACCATCCTGCTATCTTTAGCATGCGAGACACACATGTCAGGGATTCCAGACTTACTAGTATAGGCCTTCAACTCATGAGTGTGTTGCATGCTGTGATGCATTGCAAAGCCATCCACTCTTTTGAGGCATTAAATCTTCATGATAATGCTTTGTTCTTATCTTTGTTGATGATTTAAATGCAGAGGGTGCATTGTTTTGTAGTGACAAGTATTACTTGTGTGTGGAAATAACATCCTGCAAATATGTTGTAGGTGTGCTGTGCCCCAAATGACAGTTTTGACATTAGTACAGTGACACCTGTTCTACGTCCAGCTACGTAGCCTTAGTATAAGGACCATCTTAAGTTTATTTGTGAGCCCATTGCCTGTAAATGATATGCTCAATGGTACAATACTTTCTGATAGTCCTGATCATGACAGCACACCTCATCCTGCTAACAAATGTCTATATTTAACCTTCAATGTCTCAGAAGTGGTGATAATAGTCTCCTGTGTACCACATAGCTTTCATGAGCACTTAACTCTCTGTGTGCCATACACTACAGCTCAAAGGAATTGGCATAGGGAGAGGGAAAGGGAAGAAAGGGAAGGACCCACAGTTTTAAACTGTGGTATATTTTGACCAGTTTAGCATGAAACGCAATGCTGTAGCCTAAAAAGCATCATGTTTCATGCTGAACTTGACAAAATATACAGCGGTTTGAAACTGTGGCTCTTTTCCTTTCTTCCCTTTCCCATTCCCTATGCCAATTCCTTTGAGCTGTAGTGTAAGTGCATTTTTTTCTCCAATAATGCATACAAAGCCCATAGAGCAGCATTTTATCTGGTGCAGGAAGGGTTAAAAGATGTCTCTGGTTTACATCCTCACACCGTCTAGAGATATTAAGCTTCCCAACCATTTCTCACTTGACTCCACATATGACCTTTAAAGTATAGCGATTGTCTCCACTTGACTGCAGGAGGAGAGCATTAGTAGCACACTCTGAGCAGTGAACGGCAGCGGGGGAAACTCACTGCTTGTGAATGTAGCTGAAGTCATTGCTGGTGGTTGAACTCAACCCAACCTACATGCAACCTTCAGTCTATGCACTCTCTCAACTTGAACTTGTCATGTTAGCTCCTTTATATCCCCATACACACATGCCTCTCCACTGCGTGCGGTATCCTCGTCTAGAAGCCACAAACTCATGCCAGCTGTGGCTTCGGGAGGCTTTTCACACTCGAAAGGTGAACTTCACAAAGTTTGTGAAGTATGAAATTTTCTATTTGTTTTTCCTTTTACTTTTACATGTCTCCTTGTGTAAATGTTTACTGGCAGTGAATTCACAAACACCTACAATATGTGGGTCTGTTTTTGCTTGCTTCACACTCAGTTGAAAGTTATTACCTATTTGTAATTGCATTAACAAGATGCAGGTGGTAATGAACGGTGTAGGAGATGTTTTCAAAATGTGCACTCTCAGCAGTAGATGAAATGGCGGCATCCTTTATTTATCATGTGACCCCTGCAAATAGGGCAACAGTGAATAGGAGCTGGGAGAAGGAATGGAAAATATTACAGGCAATTGCTGATAAAAAGGAAGCTTCTTTAAGGATTGAAGACTACACAATAACTTTTTCTTCTTTTTTGTTTGTGTTGATGTAGCAGAGCACCTATACAGGAATTCCCAAGCGTATGTTTTTTCTTGCAATTCTCTCTCTGTTCACGCTTCCTTTGACCAACCTGGTTAAATCAATACAGTGTGATGTGATGGATAGAGAGAGTAAGATAGAGAGGGTAAGAAGACATCGTCTTCTCACAGGAGTAAGATTAGCATCCAACTTTCGTCATCTCGGGCGTGAAATCGTCTGAAGTTGCCGACAAAAAGCCGCCATAACGCGTAGCTGAGCAGGCAGGGCAGCGTGTGAGCAACTTGCAGGAGCTGAATGGAGTCTGACTGATAGTGTGTCTCATGCTGCAGAGTACTGAGCTCTCAGTATTGTCACCATTACAGCACTTTAGCCATCGATAATCTTGACAAGATGTGATGGATGGAGGCCGCTCAATCCTGCTGCTGTAGAATCTACCTATGTGGACGGCAGGAAGCTATTGTTCCCACCTCTGCTGTCATTATTACTAGCTGTAATCCATATTTGTGGGACTATTTAGACACTGCTATCATACCATGCCATACATCACCCCTCCCATTACCTTTGGTATTAGATCAGTGTTACAGTAAAGCAAGTTAATGTACTGGAATGATCATGGTATTCTTTTATTTGTGTTGCCTGTATTTATTAGTCAATGTGTATCAGGGTCAAAAGGGATTTATCACATTCTACTGATTATCCATTCTTTGTTCTTCCCTATACCTCCTGTATGTCTTGTGTCCTGTTTTGTCTTTACCTTTTTTCCCTTGTATCAAACTCTTTATTGCCATATAAAATTATCTGTCGATGTGTACAAGATAATAGATGTCACACTTATGACATCTTGAATTTGACCCAAAGTTTAAGGTTTGCTTGGAAAAGTATCAGCTTCCATTTTGTAAAGTAATTGATTGTGTCAACACTGTGATTGAATTGAGTATTTTTTGAGAATTCGAAGAACAAGCTCCATAATGCAGGTAATTGTCAAGATTGATAGAATTTGACATTAGGTGTATGTCCATTACTTCATTGTTCCTACTTCAAGAAGGTCCTTTTTCTTATTCAGGGCTATATCCAAGAAGCTCTTTCACCTTAAGTTTTAGATCAGCAATATGTCCCACACTCAATTCATGACCCCTCCTTTGATATGTTATTTCTCCAAGTCATGCACTTTGTACCAGTAAATTGACATCACTCCTATTACATTACAAAAAAACAACTATTTTGACAACCTTCATCTTCACCGAGGTCTTGTATAAGCCATCCTAGGATGGTGAAAGTGTTTTTTTTTTTTTAACGCTGTCATTAGAGATTTAGGTTGTGGTTTCATCGTTATGTATTGGCTGATTTGATATGTATCAAGTGCAGTTTGGGAAATATACTTATGTATACAAGGACTTTGGCCACGGCTTATTCATAATCTTCCCAAACAGTTGTTATCTCTTTTTAATGCTGTATGTATGTATGTTTTTTTTGTAAGAAGCGGAAGATGAAGACTTTGCAGCATAGAATTGAATGCAGTGAATGCTATGAATAATGCAGTATTAGATTCAGCTGAATCTGGTTCTGAAACCACCATTAATCTTTAAAGAAATTGTGACAAGATGATTGTCTACACTTAATGCAAGGCCTAGTCCCTGGTGAGGGTGCAAAGCTTCAATATTTTATTTCACAACAAAGAATTCCAGGGTGGCGCTCCAAACAGGCACTTAATAGCTGGTGGCTTGGAAGAAAAGAGGGTGTGAAACACCTCACGTAGGTTGTATTTGATACGAGATCTTAATCATTCTTTGTTTCTTCCTGCTTATTGTTTGCTTGTTGATTTTCGTATTTGTGTTTCTTTCTTTTCATACCTTTCTGTTTTCCTAGTTTTCCCTGTCTGTCTTCTTCGCTTCCCTTCTTTTTTTTTTGTGCTTTCATCTATTCTCCTAAACCCTTATATGCAATACCTTGATAATCATTCAAACGTTTTTTGCTCCAAACTTGATACCTGAATGTAAATTATCAAACCATTGAAGCATGTAAAATTGGGGTCAAATCAGACTAAGGTCAAAGGTCAATGAGCTTTGTATTTTTATTTGATTTGTATTTTTATTTTATTATTTAAATTCAAATCCTATGATCTAACATGGTAAAAAGATGTATTACGATGTGGAGGTAAGTGAATTACATTTTTGGTAAATCCCTGAAAGGCCAACGGTCAATGAACTTTGGTCCAATTTTCACCAAATATGTTCTTTGCACAAAAGATTCACTTAAAACCAGATTAACTCTTTTACACAGCTCGTTCACACTTTTGCACAATCGGTGGAATGGCGTAGTGCAAATCTGCACAGATCCACTAGAGTCTAATACGTGTGAGTTAGAGTAATGAAAAATCAATAATGGAACAATAGAGAGTATCAACATAAGTGACCAGCATTGAAATAACGGATTATTGTCTCTAGAGCAGTCACTTCTTGCTTATTGCGAGTGAGCTCTTATTCATTGGGTAAAACGCCTTCATACAAACTCAAATTTGCCTTCCTTTTGTTTCAATAAGGAAAGTGTTTCTGGTTTCAATAGAAAGCTTATAAATATCTTGCCCTTGATGACTTTATTACAACTGGGACATGTGTGACAAGTTATACACTACAAAATAAAAGAACGATTTGATGTCAAAGCTAAACGTTAAGTAGCGTTAATGTTAGCTAGTTAATCAGTCAAAAACTTGAAACAAATTACATGATCAGAATGAAGATTTAGATTTCTCGATCTTTTCTGCATAACATTTTCAGAAAAAACAATCACATAAAAACTTATAGCCATTGATATGCAACACATTGTGTTCAAACTAGATAAAAACTGCACCCTCCAAATGAATGTGCCACAGAGGTATGTGCAGCCTACCGTATAAAGAGTTAAGCTAACTTCAAGGCAAAGGGATATTCATTAACTGCATGGCAGTCATATTGCTCTAGTCTCTGTCTTGTGTTTCCTCTTTCTTTCACAGTCTTTTTCTCCCTTTAGTTCTATGCATCATTTTCTCTTTTTTTATTATTATTTATCTTCAATTACTTGTTAAAGATATGTAAAGTGACATGTGCTCCATGAAATGAAATATGAATGATTTTATGCTGCATTGACCAGAGAATGATGGAATAGAGCTCAAGTTGTCCTTGCTTTTACCCAATATTTCCATCTTCATTTGTTCCTTGCTATCCTGGTTTGATATTGTCATTTTACTTGTTTTTCTTTTTCTGTCTGATTGACTTGTGTTTGATGGGTACCTCAGGCACAATTTTAACCAATATCTATCTTTTAAAATTGTGTGTGATTAGATGCAAACGTGTTGAAATATTCTGACATAAATGTCAGAAGATAATAAAGCCTCTTTCCTACAATTGTTATGTGAGGTGTGAGAAAGAGAAATAAGATACTTTTTGCACAATCCCGTTATTTTGTTCACATGCGCAATCGTTTATTTTTTTAACAATAGGTTCATACAGAGGACAGAGGGACAGTTGAGTAACTTGTGGTTAAGATAAGTATCTACCTTAGACACTAGTGACACAGCTTGCTAAGTCTCTGAACATTATTGGTTACGGCAAGGCGCAGCAAGCGTTATTTAAACTTTGGAGACTAGCTTTAGCTACTTGAGATTCTGTCTTGATTAAATCCGATATCACATGCATGATTTACCCGTTTCTAGTATTTATCTTGTGTTGGATAGAAATGTCTTTGGCGTTGTGAGCGGAAATGAAAGTGAGTTTAGATTGATCCCTCAAAGAAGTTTATTTTCTGAGAGAAGTTATTTAAAAGTCAAATTTTATTATGATGTCTTCTTAGATTGCCGAATGACCTGAGCTTCCCCAGGTCTCAGTGGAATGGGCAGGAATCTGAGAAAACGGGACAGGGGTGCACCATAGGAGAAATGGGTGAAGTTCATCTGGTACAATTACTTGACCACCCTTCCCCTCTCCTTATGGATTTGAGGGGAATAGTTTATTATATCAAGGAGAATGGCATATCGAGAGGGACAGATTGAGGAGAGGGGAATATCTGATGGGAGGGAGAACACCAGAGGAGAAAATTGATGTGAACACCCCCTAGGTCTCTATGGAACAATCCAAATTGTAGAATGGAAGGAGGAGGGAACGGTAAGCTGAGAGCTAGAAAAGGGAGGAATGAACTTGGAACACCCCCTGGGTCTCAGTGGAATAATCCAGATAGTAAAATGGAAGAGCTGGGTGAGAGAAAAGTAAACTGAGAGCCATAGAGGACAGAAATGATCTTGGAACACCCCCAGGTCTCCATGGAATTATCCACATTGTAAAATGGAAGGGGAGAGAAAGGAGAGTTTAGAGCATAAAGGAGAGAAGTGAACTTGGAACACCCCCTGGGTCTCAGTGGAATAGTCGGGGGTAAGAAATGGGAGATGGTAGGGGAATTGGAGTGTGGCTATGGAGGGATGACACCATCGGGGCAACATTAAACTTGAACCTTCCCTGGATGTCAGTGGCATAGTCAGGAATAATGCAAGGCATAGAATGGTGGGTGATGGATGGGTGCAAGGAAATTAGGAGGAAGAATGACCTTGAATTCCCCCAGGTATGTCTGGATAGGTTTGCACTGAGGCGGGAGGAAGGGGGAGTGGCAGGAGGGGTGGAGAAAACCTGAATAATAGACAACCAGCATGAACGTAAGTGAACTTGAGCTCTACCCATCCTAGTCTTTGTGGGGGAGACTGGATGAGAAACAATGGGCGGCGAGGATGGGCTTTTGAGTAAACAGAAATCACCAGAGCAAAATAAAGTAATTCCTGCTTCCATGAGGTGAGTCTTGACTAGACCCAAGTTGCAAAAAAGTGATTTTACCCATTTGGGGGAAAATTCAAATCTGAGGTTGAGAGACTGCACCAGTATCAGCACCCCAAAAGCACATGTTGCATCCTATTGTCCACCCATGTGGAAGCTGATATGCAGCTGTTGATGTTGCTTAATGCCATGCAATGTGTGTGCTTGAATTTTGAATACAGAAGTGATTTAAAACTTAAAAAAAAACATTCATTTGGCCACATGTGAGAAGTAGTATATTTTGCCTGTAGTCTTGAGCCCTCATCTTGCAGCAAGTGAGTGAGCTATTTGCAAAAGAGCCCACTAACATGTTTCTTTATGAATTAGAGAGCAGCTCCTCTGTACCAAATTCAGGTTTAGGGCCAAACCCCATTAAATCACATCAGTAATACAAGAGGGAGTGTGGTAGGGAGGAGGGTCATGATTAGAGAATAGTCTCCATCTTCCTTGTTTGAATAAAATGGCCAATGAAAATGCCTTAACTTAATCACCTTTTAGTGCAAGCTGTGATATTAATTGTTGTTATCCTTGTTTGTAATTTTGCTAAAGCCAAATTGCTGGGTGTGAATTGTATAAAATGAAAAGGAACACAAATAATGAAGTGAAAATGGAAAAAAAGGGAGAAGAGCTCTGCAAAGCAATGAAACCTGAGCTGCCTTGGTTCACAATGGAATAGCCGAGAAAGGCAAGAACCGGAAAGAAGGCTGGACAAGTAGAGAAATAGATTAGCGGAAGAACAGTCCTTGCCTAAGCAAATTGCTGTGTTTAAATGAAATGGAATGAAAAAATATAGAATGAAATGGGAAGGGTAAAAGGGAAGGAGCTTTGAGCTCCTATGTAACTTGAGCTCCCTTGGGTCATGATAGAACAAGCAAGATGAGCAAGGGAAGGAGAGAAGCGGAAACTAGGGGAGGGTTGGGGTTGATTCCTGTAGGAGGCCAATTGATCAATAATGCAGTTATCTTAGAAAAGCTGAGGAAACTCTTGATTAGTCTACAGATTTGTCCTTCTCTGATCCTCTTTGATCCTGAAGTTGATTGTCGAGGAGATGGAACCAGATGTAATGGCACATGAATCTGAATCGGGAATTTCCATTTCGTCTTCTTGGAAATGATAACTTATCTGCCTCCAACAAGGAGGATCATTGAGAACTAATATCATATTCATAAATTCCTAGAAACGTCCCTGGATTCTATATGATGTATGAATGCAATTATCCAGTTATTAGTTGACTTTGGAGTAAATTATCCTTCTTTCAGATATTTGTTCAATAATATGTGGGAACGTAATAAGTATATATCTTATGAATATAACTTTAAGTCCCTTTCAATCTCTTCAATTCTGAATTATATTAGAAGGCATGTGCTCTGAGCCAGATCTCATGATTATGTGATGCAAAGCATTTTCTTCTTGTTTGTCTGATACCACGAGTGGCTTGTGCACTCGGCTGCTCTTTGATGAAAACTCCCCAAGCAGAATAGCAGAGATGGAAATGCCTTTTCACGTCTGCATCGTGGACTACATCTTGGTGATTTTGTGTTAAAGAAATAAAACCAGTTAGTACTTAAAGCCAGTCCCAAATATTCTTGCAAGCATACAATTGCATAGTGAAAATGGTATCATTCATCATATTTTGTGAATATATTCAAGTCATTCCTAACAATAGTCTCAGATTGAAGAATAGCCAGCAAAAGTGGGATATTAGGGTGGATTTGGCTATCAATCTTGTGCACTTTAGGGCTGGTGTTTGATGGTATCACACTCTTTCTCAATCCATACTCCCTAGAGTGAAAGAGTAATACCACATCACATCAAGTCTTGTATATCATAACATTATACAACACACTAACACTTCACCTTACCCATCAGATAGGAGTCAAAAGGAAAGTTCTTTTTGATCAAATCTACTTTATAAGAGGATTTGCATATGACACACATTTGTCCTCCCCCCCCCCCCTTCCCCCCAAAAAAGAGTCATTTGGACACGATTTCCTCTGATAAATATCTCATAATCTAAGACGATTCTGTGAGCTTTGTAAAATGTGAGCAGTGCAATGTATTTGTCTGCATATATGAATGATTACATCCTTAGTGAGTACAGATAAAGTGAATACAGTGACGGATGCTTTCCAAAGATCATAATTCAACATTCTTTGAAGAGCATTTTATTCAAAGTAATATCAAATTGTGATGGATGTTTTGGGAAAGTAGTGGTGTACAATATTACTAAACAAAAAATCCTTGTGCCTTTGTTACAAGGAAAAGTTCCTCATGAAAGCAAATAATTTAAGATGTTTTAATGGATAGCCAGATAATGTTTTCTGGGGAATCTTGCAGGGTGTTGAGACAAACACAAATTGACTTTCCTCTGGTTTGCTGCAAGGCCACTACAGGGTACTGTCTCAGTGATTATTACATACTCCTATTAAAATGCACAAGTAATATGATTGTCCTTTGTTCTTCTTTTATCAACGATCATTCAGAGTTCAGTAATCATTTTTTTTTCCTGAAACCATTGTAATGATAGGCAATCCTGAAAGCTACAAAAATATTTAGTCGTTGTGGCTTTTGGTGAAAAACATGCGGAGTATGACCTCGATTGGTATATCTTGATTGGTAGAGACTGAGAGTTGATTGAAACAGCGGTCACTAACTGCATTTGAAGCATCACAAGCCTGGAGCTGGCCAGTCTGATGAGGCACATCGACAGCTCAGATAAATAAGCCTCGGGCAGGAGGAAGCAAAGCTCTCTCGCAGCACTGATTTATGCCTCCAAATAACTGCATACTGGCGACCGTTTTGCAGAAAGACAAATAATTAATACTCAACGGCACTCCATGGAATATGATCGTGAACTTGAGCCTCGTAAGGAATGCGCCCTTGGATTGACACCCCTCTGGACCGAGTCGACGGCACCATTGTGTTGCCGGGTCCAACCGCCATGGGCGTGTTTGCTCATCCAAAGAGAAAGTACATACATTCACCACAATTACTGCCATGTGTTGCAGGATTATCAGCTTGTTTTCTTTTCTTTGTGTGTCTGTCTGTGTGTATGTTTGATTAGTTGTCTGTGTGTATGTGTGCATGTGCAGACAAGTATGTGGAAGTGTGTTCCAACTCAGATTAGTTGATCAGATAAAAATCTCAAAACCGTTTCACACATTTATAATACCAATGTATACCAAATGTAATGAAGTGGCCAAAATAGCTTACAATGTTTATTTCTGAATCTGCAACTGAAGTTTTCTAGCTGTGTGCTATCAAGGCATATTTTTTTTTTTTTTAAGTTTTGTAGTATTCATGAAATATCCCATAATCTTTTGAAAATATATGGTCGAGAAATTGCTTTTGATATAGATTTTGTTTTATATTTATGCAATAGATGTTGATGATGCCATTTCAAAGACTATTTAAGCATAACTGGTCAATCTGTTTTTGTGTTTCACCAAATCATGCCTGTAAACTGGAATGTGTTAGGAATTGTGCGATCATTCTGCCCCCAAATACTGGCATTTATTGCTCCACACCCATATCTATTGGTTTATGATGATCATACTGTATGATGCCCCATACATTCCGAGTGGTTGATTCATTATGCTTGATTTGATGACTTGGCTTTGTCCATTGGGTAGATGTCATTGACCGCTGGGAGGTTTACCCTTCACCCCTCCCCACCCCCCCCCCCCCCCCCCCCACCCCACTGCTCCCTCATCCTGGGCTCTGCTGTCATAAAGACTTTTGTCTTCAATAGATGTGCATGAGATGTGAATGATATAGAGTTATATAGTTTGTGGAATCAGTGTACAAAAGAACAAAACATCATGCACATTATCACAGATGATGGACAAAGTGGATGTAAGGGAATATATGTGTGCCTCGGTAGATGATGATGTATGATTATGCATGAGAGATGGTTATGATTACTGTGATGAAAGATTCTTATCTAAGTTTCTATTAAGCTTAGAACTACATTACAGTATTTCAAGGCTATGTTGACAATGTCTCCATAAT
>OZ022577.1:1607027-1656251 GCA_963669155.1 Arbacia lixula | reverse complement strand
GCCCCAATTTATTCATTGCTTTCATTATAAAACTCGGCCTACGCGTGACCATACATACCTGAAAACAACTCCTCCTGAATCTTGACATTAAGAAGTGTGGACCATTGATATGGGTGCATCTAAGCGATCTATTTTCCCATGAATTGTTTAATCTTTCTTTCATTTTGTGAGAGAACAGAAGCAATAAAACATCTGTACACCTATACTTGGTTCATTACAAATTTTAGACATGTAGCTGTATGTACAAAAGTGTAGATTTGAGCAAAAGGGATGTAGCAAGCAATTGCTACTATTTGTAAAAATGGCCATTGTAATATAGTGCCAGTTGTTTTGCGGCTCCTTTTAATGTACAATTTATAACTTACAGTGTACTAAACCTCTTTTTTATTAATAAATATTACAATACCACCAAATTTATGAGTACTCATAGTCAATGAATAATTTCACAAGCATTAATATAGGTTTTCCCGGCCGAATTCGTCAAAACAGCAATCAATTTCATCAACATGCATTCATGTTCGGGAATTTTTGGCCCACTTGTCACTCCCGCGCTTCAATTTCAAACTTTTTTCATTCAATTTCATTTTTGTTTCACTCAATTTTCTAGTTTTTACATTCAATTTCGAAATTCGTAATTTGTCATTCAATTTCACCAAGCTCTACTCGAAGGGGAATTATCGCCGAATTGCGTATTCATTTTCGCCTATGGGCAACCTATTTCGCATTTTGGTCATTCAATTTAAAAAAAAATCACATCCTTTCTTTTTGGACCCGTGAGGCTTTTTTTTTTTTGGGGGGGGGGGGGAGGAGGGGGGGGGGGACGTCGATCCTTTTCTGTAATTTCACATCAAACGTTATTATTTTTCTCTTGAATATCATATCATTCCTTTTTCTTTTTCTTTAGATGTGTTTCATCTCTAATTTCATAGTTTTTATTTCATGATCATTCATATTTTTCTTTTGATATTCTTTGTATTTCATTTTTTATACGTTGCTTCATACTGTTTATTTTCGGGGGTTTATATGATGGATATCATTGTTTTCATTTGATCTTTAAGAATAGATGTAATGTCTTTTTTTATATGTTTTGTTACATTTTTAACTTTTTCACCACTCTTCATAATACTCTCTTGTTTTCATCATGGTAAATGTTGTGCACTGCTTCATCCGTCGATTTCCTGGCGATTCAGGCATCTAGGCATATATGTTTGAGAATTTTTGTACTACTGGGTGCAATTGCAGGGGCTTATGATGTCGATGCACTGCATTGCAACCTCTCTCGGATGGTGCAGACCCTGTATGTATAGCTTGCGGGTGAACTTATAGGAAAAGTCAGAAATAGCCCACCTTCTCTGACGACTGTTATCGGTGTATTGAGAGCTACAAGCTAATGAATCACATCACCTTTCTTCATGCGAAACTGTGCATATAATTATTCTAACAGAAGTACACAAATTGACAAATTAGCGTAAGATGAAAACCACTGCACAAATGTCAAAAATGTATGCCTGTTCACTAAATTGAATAACCGAATTCTTACTGCAGACTGTCCGGCGCGAATTTGAATGCTCCTTGCACGTTTTTGGAATTGAAAGCCCGTTCTACATTTTTGTATGACAAAAGTATGTAATCGCATGCTCCTAAAATAAAATTGAACGACAAATTTTGCTTTTTGAATGATGATCTACACCGTCATTCAATTTCGTTCTAAATTGAATGAACCTATAATGAATTCGGCTGCTGAGTTTACGAAATTGGGCGGGAAAACCTATAATAAACTTGTAATGTCATATTGCTGATTATATTTGATACCTGCATACAGATGTTTTGGCATAGCATTGCTGTTTACAGATTCATGTTATTCTTCACCATGATATCAGTGGGCACGAAATCTCATAGTTGAGATGGGATTATTCTTTGAATTTCCATTGCCTTGGAAATAAGATTGTCTACGTGCGTTAAAATACTATATTACTTGTGTGCATACTTGAAGAAGAGAATAAACTGCTATTTTTCAAAGTTTAAGAGTGTTTAAGTGATACATTTTGTTTATTTAGCACAGCCATATTAACAGGTCAAAAGAAATTATGCAGTAATTATTACAGAAAAGCATAGAATTATGTTAGTTAACACACACTCATTTACACTGCAACATTAGCAATTTGATATGAAGTCATACTTCAGTGGGTAGTGCATTGCTCTGTTGTGTTTGCTGTGTGATTATTAATCCCACATGATCGGACATTGATTGGGGGCAAAAGGCAATGAAGAAACAAACCAAGAACAGACATAGGTCCATACCTAGTGTGAGAAAGCCCTTCAAAGTCCTCTTGTCTCATCTCAGTGTCCTGAGAGCCTCTCTCTGGACCGCTTACAAACCGCATCTGTAAACCATCTCCTCTGGGATGCTGTAAGGAGATCCTGAGAAGGGTACTCACGCTCACACTCAGGAAGATTCTGTTTGTCATTTGTATTGATGCATCGCTTTGCTCAATAGATCAGTCAGTCAGCTGGACTACAAATTGCATAAAATAGAGTGTTGTAATGATTAAAGAATTTTTCATTTCAATGCTATCAGTTCATTCACAGAAATTCTTGAGTGAACCTTTGCTTTGAGTATGAACATTTTGTCCATGACAATTCTGATAATATTATGCACTTTGCAACTTACTTTGCATATGGCTACTGTGTGTGTTGGAATGAGGGTGAGGAGAGGAAAGAGAAATATTCCCAAGTGTCAAAAGAGCAGCCCATAGTATGATTCCAAGACAGAGTGTCATATTTATGCAGGCAGGCTTGTCGAAGAGACACGATTGACAAGACCCACTTTTTGGGCTTTGCTCTGGGTGTTTGGTACCGTTTTCATCTTGTTTCTGAGAAAGATTGACTCCAAGTTCATTGCACTAAAGCAGGCCAAGCAGAAACAACTCATCTAGATATTGGATGTTGGCATTCCAGTATTACATTGAGGGCATTTGTACGTCAGGGTATGGGGTACATGTTGATTGGATGAATCTACCTAATCATCGTCTCTCAGGAAGAGCTGGATCATGTATCTGAGAATGTAGCTAATGTTTACATTGTAAGTAGTTGCTATCATATAATCAAAGATGGTTAATATGGAGTTTTCAAGTCTTCATATCTAATCAGATGAAACAGTGTGTTGTATGAAGATGTCAAGTTGATAAAGATGTTCTAGTCCACAAGGAAGAGAAGAGGAAGAAGAAGGAGAAGGAGAAGGAGAAGAAGAGGATGACTAAACAAAACAATGAATGAGAAGAACAAAAGTGCTTTTAATATGAAGGCGGAGAAGAAAGAATGAATATTTGAATTGGGAGATAACTGAAATGAAAAATAGAGAGATGAAAAAGCAAACACTGGAGATACAGACATACAGCAAGGCAACAGAGACAGAGTTGGGACAGAGGGAGGTAGAATGGGGAAGAGGAGGAAGTTAAAGGTAAGAGAATCACAATATCTTGATCTTCATGTTGAGTAGTAACATGTGAGGCAATAGAGTGAAACTGAAAGAGGGCATACAGACAGGCTGAATGGCTCATAAGATCACTTGATTCATTTATCAAGAAAGAAAATGATATCTTTCAGAGAGTTATCTTAACCAGAGACCATGGTATGTTCAGACAGCTATACCCATAATGGTTGGGAGATCATAAACACAATAAATGTATACTTTAATCAAGATTTATGACCAGGACCTGTAAACCTTCCAGTCAAATTGCTGTTAGGAAGAGCTACTTGTGTGGAATCAGTGACGTCCTGTAGGAATGACGCATGGTTCATCCAGGTACCGATCATCTATTCATGTGGATAATCATGCTTTATTGGGACAGCCCTGGGAATAGCTGAAGTCTACCTGCACCTAATGAAATCTTTGAAGAAATTTACAGGTTTTTAATCATAAACATAAACGTAGCTGATGAAATCTTCCTGCTTATTTGACTTAATACATGTTTATTCACTGAAAGGGTTTTCTCCTTGAGTCCTGTTTTCACATACACATATATGGAATGCAGATTTTTTTTTATCATTCTGTTTAGAGGGCATTCTAAGATTTTAACCCGTTCCTTACTGAGCTTGCATATAAATGCAGGCTGGCCCTTCTCCACTCAGATTCTGGGCAGCGCAACTCCAGCGTAAGCTGCTGTATGGACAGTAGGGTTTGGATAAATATCAAATTCCTTATTGGGTGCATTTAAGCAGTTGCCTTTGACTACTGCAGTTCCATGACAAGTGTAGACATCCTAACTGGACCAGGTTTCTCGAAGTATGAAACTCTAGCGGTGAGCAATGGGTTAAACATATAAATCACATTTGCAGTTATAAGGGTATTTTATGCAAGTCATTATGTACCAGCTAATTAATTATATCTTAAAATAGATGTTTTCCTCATTTTCCTCTTTTACATTGAGAATATGAAATATTTTAATACATCTAACACATTCCCTTGTGAAGTTCAAAAGTATTTATCAAATCGATTCTGTACATGGTAGATAACTTGTAGGGTTTTCAATGTTTTCAAAATTGCTTATGGCATAATTATTAGCCATGGCATTCACACTGACATTGGTACTGCCATTGGTAAAGGAATATGATATTATAATTTTGGATACAACAAAATATTGGAAGATGTGTGTTGATAATATTGAACTGATCACACTTTTTTTAATCAAGTAGATATTGGTACTTTGCTCCTGTTCACTTGCGTGCAAAATGTTTCCCATGGGAAACATAACACCAGAATCAGCGTTATATTGACTGGCAAAATGACGTCAGCAGGAAACATACAGATTTGTCTTGCTGACACGCGACCGCATTCAACCAATCAGTAATCAATACTAGACTCACCTGAATAAAACTACTGTGGAAAGGTTGTTTGACCTTAACCAAACTAATACATAGGTCACACTACTGGTTAAAACCTTAGTCCTACATGAACTGACATTAGAGCTAAGTGAGCTTCATGTAGTCTAGTGTATTCCATGTCTATAGTAGTAGAGTGGTGATGAATATCCTTTGATCCAGCTTATGACAGAAGCCATGCCAGCCCTGGCTGCCTGGTCCCCTCATCATCTCCTGTTTGTGTAAAATGGCTTAACCCTCAAAATGCCCAACTTGTGGCCATTTCTAAACACACAATCCATAAAGCAAAAGCATAAAAGCATCAGACAGATTGAAACAACATATGACCTATGTATTAGTTTGGTTAAGGTCAAGCAACCTTTTCAGAGTGGTTTTAGTGTGGAATAGACCTATCAAGTAGTTCTGATCCATTCATTCTTTTTTATCTCTCAGTTGTTTTCTTTTGGTGAATTATTGGACTAGATAGACAGGAATGTTTTATTGATTTTTGTTTTTCTTTAAGCCAGACAGATTGTGTTCATTAATTTTGTGTTTCTTTTAAAGATGGCCCATCCCTTTTACAAACATCTACAAACTTCATGAAAGTTTGCACATATTTAGCACGTATCTGTGGGATACCAACTGTGAAATTTTAAGGTCAAAGGTACTATAACTCCTGTAGAATAAATGAAAATCTGAGATTTGATTCAAGTTGATTGCCAACCATTGACTTTTTGAAATTACGACTCTTTTTGTGGTACAAAAAAAGAAAGCTTGATCAATCGAAGATAATTTCTTTAAAACAGAATATTGTGTGGTATATATCTAGTACTGATGTGGACTTATTACAAAGCACCTTGATGTTGGTGCGTGTTATCATGCACACCTATTACAATGAAAACACAGTTTATTGATATGTTTTTGGTATACAATTTTCTGATGTTGATGTCTTTAAAAAAGACATTCTAGCTTTTATACACTGTCATCACATGAGAGCATGCACCATTACAGTTTCTCTCCACTCATACTTACCACAACAGAAATGCAACCAGTTTTTAGAGGATTTACACCTCTTTCCCATCCCTCCCCCCCCCCCCCCTTTCTCTCAGGGCAAGCCAACAAACTGTCAGCAATATAGACTACAGCTCAAAGGAATTGGCACGGGTAAAGGGAAAGGAAAGAAAGGGAAGGAGCCGCAGTTTTGAACCGTGGTATATTTTGTCCAGTTCAGCACGAAACACAATGCTTTACACAGGGATTTAGGGCGATTTCACCCCCGAAATGCCTAAGAGAGACCTGGATATTCTTAAAGAGAACCCAAAATTTTATTGAAACTTGTTGTATAGGTGTATGGGTGGTCATTCTACATGGAGGCCATATAAGTATTCGGTGATGGTGCCCTCATTGTTCCGACTTGGGTGCCATGTCACATTACTTGTATGTGATCTATCGGCTACATTTCTTGTCCGATTTTATTCAAACTTGCTTTGGAGGTTTATTGGGGTGTGTGTGTGTTTGTGGGGGGGGGGGGGGGGTCATTATGCGTAGCAATAGTTTTCAGTCACAGTGCCCTCATTGTTACAACTTTTATAGGATGCAATATCATATTTCTGCGTTTTTTGCCAGTTTGTGATGACAGAAGCAATATTAGAAGGTAAAATGAAGATGCCTTTCATTTGTTGGTGGCGGGGGGGAGGGGGGTTATATCACCATGATGGATGATGCGATGTTTTCGGGGGATACATCTGCTCGGCCGCGAGACCCCCGAGCATTTTTCTATTTTTTCCCCCTGCATTGCTGCTTATATCACATTTTAAAACCACTCCTAAAGCGGACTCGAGAAGCATATTTTTCTTATGAACCATATTTTACAAAAAAAGAAAGCTTGATCAATCGAAGATAATTTCTTTAAAACAGAATATTGTGTGGTATATATCTAGTACTGATGTGGACTTATTACAAAGCACCTTGATGTTGGTGCGTGTTATCATGCACACCTATTACAATGAAAACACAGTTTATTGATATGTTTTTGGTATACAATTTTCTGATGTTGATGTCTTTAAAAAAGACATTCTAGCTTTTATACACTGTCATCACATGAGAGCATGCACCATTACAGTTTCTCTCCACTCATACTTACCACAACAGAAATGCAACCAGTTTTTAGAGGATTTACACCTCTTTCCCATCCCTCCCCCCCCCCCCCCCCCTTTCTCTCAGGGCAAGCCAACAAACTGTCAGCAATATAGACTACAGCTCAAAGGAATTGGCACGGGTAAAGGGAAAGGAAAGAAAGGGAAGGAGCCGCAGTTTTGAACCGTGGTATATTTTGTCCAGTTCAGCACGAAACACAATGCTTTACTCATTCATGCTGAACTGCATAAGATATACCACGGTTTTAAACTGCAGCTCCTTCCCTTTCCCTTTACCTGTGCCAATTTCTGTGAGCTGTAGTGTAGCTCCTTTACGTCGCCATTTAAAAAACCTCACCAAAATCATTTCAAGAAGACGCTGCAACAGCTGGCAGGCGGAAGGGCAAGTGGCATTGCGAGTCCCCCCACCGAGCCCCCTGTTGCTACAAAACAAAGGAGGTTGCGTCATTAGTGAGCAAAATATGTTTACCGAATGCCTCCCGCACATAGCTTGGCATGGTAGAGGGCTCAAGACCCGGAAATCCTTGGCCATACATACCAGCCTGTGAGGTGTGATCGCATTACTCTACTCCATTGATTGATTGCAATGTAGAGGCTACATAGAGGGGGGGTTTCCTCCACAGAACAATCATATGACCAGGGGCTTGACGTCAGCATGTGAGGAAACATTCATTTACGATGTGTGTCCCTACTTTCACTGCCATTATTTCAGGAAATGTCACCTCCATCACTCAAAGTACAGCCAGACAAGTTAGATTGAAATTCAGTCTTTCATTGATTGATCATTCCCCTCCCTGTTCCTCTCATAGCTAGAGATTTTCTCACCACCAAGGTATGAGTTGTTATACCATACTCATTTTTCTGTATTTTATTCATTTTCCCTTAAAAGTACATAGTACATAAAAACATGTTTTCATTCTGCGCTCTCCGTTTGGGTGTGATAGATTATGAATGTCAGCCAGCTTTGTGGTGTGAGACTTCCGTTATGTTAGCTTTCAACTTTGTCACTTGTCTGTCCTTCTGTTAGTGACGAGTGATTGTCATTCCACCAGTCATGTGTTATCCCTCCTGTCAGTGTTAATTGTTTTGCTCATGTAACCCTTTTACTTTGCTCCAGGGAAAAAAATACACAGGGATTTAGGGCGATTTCACCCCCGAAATGCCTAAGAGAGACCTGGATATTCTTAAAGAGAACCCAAAATTTTATTGAAACTTGTTGTATAGGTGTATGGGTGGTCATTCTACATGGAGGCCATATAAGTATTCGGTGATGGTGCCCTCATTGTTCCGACTTGGGTGCCATGTCACATTACTTGTATGTGATCTATCGGCTACATTTCTTGTCCGATTTTATTCAAACTTGCTTTGGAGGTTTATTGGGGTGTGTGTGTGTTTGTGGGGGGGGGGGGGGGTCATTATGCGTAGCAATAGTTTTCAGTCACAGTGCCCTCATTGTTACAACTTTTATAGGATGCAATATCATATTTCTGCGTTTTTTGCCAGTTTGTGATGACAGAAGCAATATTAGAAGGTAAAATGAAGATGCCTTTCATTTGTTGGTGGCGGGGGGGAGGGGGGTTATATCACCATGATGGATGATGCGATGTTTTCGGGGGATACATCTGCTCGGCCGCGAGACCCCCGAGCATTTTTCTATTTTTTCCCCCTGCATTGCTGCTTATATCACATTTTAAAACCACTCCTAAAGCGGACTCGAGAAGCATATTTTTCTTATGAACCATATTTTAGCGCAAATGTTTTTGTCTTTGAATGCATTCTGATTGTAGACTTTCCAGAGCATTGTTGTCAGAAATGTGGCTGTCATATCATCAGACTTGTTTAGAGATGTACTGGGCTTTCAAGTACCCTGGCACTGTTTGTTGTGGTAGTCAAGTCTGCGTGGAACAATGGCATGTCCAAAATTGAATAGTCCAAAGCCTGAAATTGATGGCCCTGTCATTTGGACGGACATGTTGATGGAGGGTCCTGGTATATTTTGGACGTGGCTGGATTAGCCCCTCTTGAACTCTATCTTACCTCTGTTCACTCAACAATACCACTGAATAGTTCAATTAGGCATATGTTTTGTGAACTGTCCTGTCCATGACAAAGATATGGGGCGTATTGTGCATGTGTGACCCCTACATGATGCATAATGCAGGAAAAAGGTTGCAAGTCACAAAGCAGGTCCAGTCTTCAGCTACTGCTTTTGAAGAGTAATGGGCGAGGAGTATAATTACCTACAGATATGTCTTGTCATTGTAAGTACCAGCTGGCTCTATGATCGTATGCATCCTAAATGTGGAGATGTGATAGACTTGTGGTATGGCTATCATGGTGGAGGGTGTGTGTTCAAATCTACCAGAGATCTAGCTTTTTTCTATTTGGTGTACCCATGAAACCTATTGTATACATATAAGTGAGGTGTAGCCTTGTGCTCTTTGTAAACAAGCACCAAGTGACATGATTGATGTGTGTACTTGTGACTCTCTTTAAGATTGCATTGCAAGCCAGACCATGTGCTTGTGTGATTGATGCTGGGGCTAGTGGTGGCAGACAGGTACAGAGATAATTATGAGGATGACACTTCCTTAGACCGGTGGGTCTAAACCTGCATACACGAGCTCCCATATGTTGACACAGGCTTCCAACACTCACAAACACTACTCAGTCAGTCAGTAAATCAGTTGGCACCAGCGAGTCAGGCTCTCATGCCATCTCGTTCAGACATGTTTGGAGGGAGTGTCACAGTTGAGTCTGTACCTGCAACCTAGCATCATACCAGTCTTTCTCCTTTCACTTTCTTTCCCCCCTTTGTCTCCTCTCTTACACCTCTCTTACACCCCCCCCTTCCCTGCACCTGCACTTCATCTGTTTATCTCTTACTCTATGGTGTTCATGCAGATTATCTCCCAAATCAAAACAAGGTAATCAGAACGGGCCTCCCCTAATGGACACCCAGCCCAAGTGTGCTTTTCTCATCATGGTGTGAAGAAATGATGACATTTGAAGGGCTCGGGTAGTAGGGAGGAAGGGGAGGTGATGGGTAGGTGATGGGGAGGGAGAGGGAAGGGTATGGGCATGAGGGAGGGAAGGGTTGAGAATGGGGAAAAGGAGGGAGAGAGGTAGGGGAGAGGAGGTAGGGTAAAGCAGTAGGGGAGAGGGAAAAGAGGTAAGGGAGAGGAGGATGGGGAAATAGGAAGGGGAGAGAGGTGAGGGGGAAAGAGGGAAGGGGGGAGAGGTGAGTGGAAAGAGGGAAGGGGAGAGGTGAGGGGAAAGAGGGAAGGGGAGAGAGGTGAGGGGGAAAGAGGGAAGGGGAGAGAGGTGAGGGGGAAAGAGGGAGGGGGAGAGAGGTGAGGGGAAAGAGGGAAGGGAAGAGTGGTGAGGGGAAAGAGGGAAGGGGAAAGAGGTGAGGGGAAAGAGGGAAGGGGAGAGAGGTGAGGGGGAAAGATGGAAGGGGAGGGGAGAGGAGGAAGGGGTTAGAGGCAGTGGAGAGGAATGTGGTGGGAGCAAGGAGTATCAAAACATTTCATGTTTTATTATGTGAATGAGGAGCTGTTGCTCCTTTGCTGTTACAGCAATAAAGACACTTCTTATATGTGTACAGAGAGAACATCCCTTTGAGAGACAACAAGTGATGCAATGTGTATGATGTCCTCATACTGGTATGTGTTCTCTTGAGGTAGGCATGCAAACTATCTGCAAACAGTGTCACAAAAACAGAAAGTCGTGGGAAAAGAATGTGTTTTCTGTAGAAAGGCATGTGAATAATGATGTATGAGCAGTGCCACGAAAACAGAAAGTCCTGGGAAAGGAATGCGCTTTCTTGAGAATGGCATGTGAAGTACACATGTGTGAATGTCAACATGGTTATGTGGATGTAAAAGCGTGGGAAAAGCTTTCACTCCTTCCTCACATTGGTGTTTGTGTGTATGTTTGTGCAGAGGGCAAGCAGCTAATATTACCTGGTGATAGGGCAGGCAATGAATGTGGAATATGTTCATAGTTCTCTCTTTATATCTTTAAAGACAATAAATCATAGCTTTACAAACATTGAAATTTTGGGTAGCACAATGTGATGGTTGAAGAAAATAGAAGAGAAGAATATATATTTTGATTAAAATTAAAACAAATGAGAATGTAATTGAAAAGATGGGCGATTATGGAAACATTTCAACCTGGTCTCAAAAGACGATATGATGTAAAAAGACAAAATGAGAAAAAAAAATGGTTGTCTACTTTCAAGTTGAAATAGTGAGTTTTCAAACAACGATGCTTTCTTCCAATTTTCAATATTGTATTGCACCTCTGTCCTATGAAAACTTACACATTTTGCTACCAAACCTAGCTAGCATTTTCCTTCTCTGCCTTAAGCAAATACATGTAGTTACAAATCGAATTGTCTGCCCCACCCAGCCCCTTGTTTAAGGATACAAAGGGGAAAGGTAGGGAAATTGGAATATGACAGAAAACATATTAGCTTTTATAATGCTTTTAGTCTGGTGTGGTCTGTTTAGTTTGGTGTGGTCCCTACTCATCCCTCCCCTACTCTCCGCTCCCCTTCTCACCCCTCCCCTACTCTCCTCTCCCCTACTCTCCCCTTCCGTACTCTCCCCTCCCCTACTCTCCCCTCCCCTTCTCCCCCTCCCCTACTCTCCTCTCCCCTCCCCTCCTCCCCTCCCCTACTCTCTCCTCCCCTCCCCTACTCTCTCCTCCCCTCCCCTACTCTCTCCTCCCCTACTCTCTCCTCCCCTACTCCCCTATCCTCCTCCCCTCCCCTTACTCTCTCCTCCCCTACTCCCCTACCCTCCTCCCCTCCCCTTCTCTCCCCTCCCCTACTCCCCTACCCTCCTCCCCTCCCCTTCTCTCTCCTCCCCTACTCCCCTATCCTCCTCCCCTCCCCTTACTCTCTCCTCCCCTACTCCCCTCCCCTACTCTCCCCTCCCCTTCTCTCCCCTCCCCTTCTCTCCCCTACGCTACTCCCCCTCCCCTACTCTCCCCTCCCCTTCTCTCCCCACCCCTTCTCTTCCCACCCCTACTCTCCCCACCCCTTCTCTTCCCACCACTACTCTCCCCTCACCTTCTCTCCTCTCCCCTGCTCTCCTCTCCCCTGCTCTCCTCTCCCCTCCTCCCCTCCCCTACTCTCTCCTCCCCTACTCCCCTATCCTCCTCCCCTCCCCTTACTCTCTCCTCCCCTACTCCCCTACCCTCCTCCCCTCCCCTACTCTCCCCTCCCCTACTCCCCTACCCTCCTCCCCTCCCCTTCTCTCTCCTCCCCTACTCCCCTATCCTCCTCCCCTCCCCTTACTCTCTCCTCCCCTACTCCCCTACCCTCCTCTCCTCCCCTTACTCTCCCCTCCCCTACTCCCCTACCCTCCTCCCCTCCCCTACTCTCTCCTCCCCTCCTCCCCTCCCCTACTCTCTCCTCCCCTCCTCCCCTCCCCTTCTCCCCTTCTCCCCTACTCCCCTCCCCTTCTCCCCTCCCCTACTCCCTCCTCCCCTACTCCCCTCCCCTCCTACCCTCCCCTACTCTCTCCTCCCCTTCTCCCCTACCCTCCTCTCCTCCCCTACTCCCCTACCCTCCTCCCCTCCCCTACTGTAAGCTTGGTAAGGATACGTGTTACAGATCCATTGTTGTGATTGTTCATGAACTAGATCACTAATACTTAGGCTGTTAGCGGCTTGGCCTCTCGGTGCCTGGCTGGGAACAATGCTGATTGAAAGAAGATTGTGTCTGCTTGACCAGCATCCGGCACGCATCCCTGCTCTTCCCTTCCTTAGCCTTGCCTCTTGCCTTGCTTACGTCAATTGAAAAGAAAAACGTTGCCCGAGCCTATCTGTAAATCTAGACTCAAGTATTCATGCCACATTTTCTTAAGGCTGCTGCAGAAGATTATTTTTTACAATTTAGCAATGGATGGAAGTTAAGTCGAAGAGCCGGATGTGTATGCACGTCCTCTGATATTTACATTTACTTCTCAACTGTCACGTCATCAAGAAGGAGATGAACGTATCAGAGCATCGTTAAAAGTCTAGTGAGATTTAAATCATATGCTCGTACAATAAAAGATTTGTTTTGGTGTCAGTCATGATGTAATATTTTACAATCTGGAGAGAAGTCAAATGGGTTAATATGATTGAAGCTAGTTTAAATAAAAAATACCCATGTAGTTTGATACTCACCACATGTACACTTGACCAGTTGTTTCTGTGATGTATCAGGAAGGATGAAATAGTTTACTTTATAAACATGCTCCACTTTGCATGAACAAGAAAAAAGAAGTAACTGTAAGTTATTATCTTGATAAGATGTGAATTTGCTGCCTTCAAGAAGTGGTTAGAGCCTGTGCCAGACACCTGACAGTAACTCATAACACTTGCTGTGTGAGGTTTTTGGTGGTTTAAGAGAGTTCTTTTATGAAACTTCTACTTAATGAAACACTTGAAAATAAATTATATCACCTTAGAAAAATAGCCATAAATTATCTTTCCTGAGTTTCTTCTTGTATTGAATTCAATCTCGCAACATAAAAGAGCTCTTACTCTTACAATCAAATGCTATATGTCTCTAATCATAATAAAAATATTCCGGAGATTTCATTACTTATCTACTACTCCATGTTTGTTTGTTTTAATTGACTTTGATCTGTCATATATTCTCGCTTGTAGAAAATGCAACAATGCAGCTGGACTGTGAAATGATCTGTGTTTGACGAGATAGATCAACTTAAAGGCAGACGTTATTTTAAGGGCCAGCCATTTCTTTGAAAATATGATGACCTAAATTCAGAAATGAGGGAAATAAGATGGTTTGGTGGGTAGTTATTAAACATGAAGCACTTAATAAACCAGAATTGCTTTTTGCATGTGATCACAGTTACAGGGTACCAGTATTCTATGATCACTATCATCTCTCCTCTTTGTAATTTCTTTTTTCAGGCCTATCTTTCCTTTACCCTGATTATAGCTTGAATTGGCTTAATGAAGGTTAATCAGAAAACAGAATTTGGAAATGCCCACTAAGGTTTAAATGTTCAGGATCCAATGCTAGAAGTTTTGGTGTCTAATCACAAACAACTTCTTTCATATGTTTCATAGGGATTTTTCTTTAAACTCTTGTGAATCTGTTTTTATGATTATTCTGTGAAAGTCAATTGAATTTTTTCACATTAATATTATTATGGTTGACATGCCCTTTAATGTTGATATGGAGCATTGGTGATCAGTAGTAGATCACATCATACAGAGCGTGACAGGATAGCATTGCAGGTGGTGAGAGCACCAAGACAGCATAGGTCACTTGTGCATCATTAGTATTGGCCCATTTCACAAATCTCTCCATGCTTAGGTTCTAGATGGTGGAGTGCATTCCACAGATAATTTGCTCTTACATTGCCATCAACATGATGTCTGGAAGTATGGACTAAGTACTCTTCCTTCCCCTAACCTCTCTGTGTGGGAGAGAGGTAGGCAGAAAGAAGGGAGGCTAGTCTGTTTGTCCAGGCACTTGTTATGATTGCAATGTAGAAGGAGACAGCAGCCATCAGCCTAGAACTAACTTATATTAGAATTCTATTCATACACCTCCTCTCCATAGCATACACCTTATTTGATGGGCATTATTCGCAGCCCAACCTACTGAAGGGATATTAGGTTGCATACCTACGGGTGAGCACTTTGACACCACACATGGTGTATTAGATGGTAATCCATTATTTATAGATGAATAGAGAAAGTATAGACAATGGTAAATGTAGGGTGTGTTAGTCCCTTTGATAATGGTGATAATAGGACATCAGTGATCAGTGTTGGATCAAGTGTTGCCATAGCATCCAGAGCATGACGGGTTGAAGTTGCAGGTGGTGGGAGTACTAAGATGGCACCGGTCACTCTTATTAGTGATGGCCCACTTCACAAATGTCCTCCGATTCTCCCGATGCATGGCCTGATGACCCCTGTGACAAGGCTCATAGCTCTCCTGATGGCCATTAAATCCCACTCAGAACCCCGATGGGATCATTCCATGACTTATTAATATCAACGACACCCACATGGAAAAAATCCTTTATATAATCGCTGGATTTCTGTATCTTGTTTTGGTTATACTTCAGCAGTAGAATGCTGGATATATACATCACGATTTAAAGTGCTCATCCTTATGTGCATGTGTTGATAAGTTCTTTAAATTCTCAATATGGACATTACGACAAAATTCCTGGATGCCTGCTTTAGCAGATGGTCACATTATTTTATTTTCAGGAAAAGTTGCAAAGTAATGTGTTTGATGGCATGATTATAATATGTTATGTAGCTCTCTGCCATCACAAGCACATGTTTTCTTTACATTAATCAAACATTCTAACATTAATATTCAATTTTGTTTAAAGCAAATTCAAAATGAACAGTTTATAAACAAAACCATTGGTTCTTGTAAAAAGGTGTTATGCCTCTCAAATCTGCTTTGCCATATATGGTAGTGGTTCATGTATAAGAAATATTTGTGTCCAAGAAGTCGACCAAGATTTCAGCAAAAAATGGTCGAAACCATAGCAACTATTGTGAATTCAGCACCCTTTGCAGAGAACGGATTTTGAAAGAAGTTTTTAAAATGGATTCTTTGTACTCACAGTGTGTTGTGAACTGACTTACACTGACTTATAGGAACATTGAAATAATAACACTATTTCAAATGGTCTTCCTATCAAATATTTCCAGTATGTTGCTACTGCTACCATCCCCTATTCCACAGACTATAAGTCCATCAAATGATTATGTTTTTGTTTGCATTTCTTTTCAGAGGACTTATCCGATGGAGTCAAGGTAATTGACCTTGGTAATGCTATACACTGTGTGTATGAGGAGCTGTCCTTGTACTACGATGAATTTGAGCTGCAGACTTTACTCTACAGGGCTCCAGAGGTATGCTCATGCTTTGGTTTACTTTGATTTGGTTTGTCTGCTTTCATTTCATTGTTTCCTCTTTTTTGTTGATCCTGCGTTCTGTCGTCAGAAGCGTAAATATCCAAACAACTTCAACGTATAGCACACACCAGTGCATTCCAGACTCCATAGATTATATGCCAGGGAGAAACTCTTTCTAATCAAAGTAAATGTTTGTGGTATCATTGTATTTAGTGTAGCTTTAAGCAGGTCTTAGATTTCATGTCAAAATGTATATTACACAATCAAATTTACTGCAATGTTTTTTCCTGTAGATGTAATAATAATAATGTTCTATTCTTACGCATGATACCATTCAAATAGTCTCTATGCGTGTGAAAGTAAAAATTGATTATTTGAGAATTTGAGGATAACTAATTATCAAACAGATGCATTTTTAGTTTTGATTTGAATATATCGAAGTCTGTCAATGATCTAATGCCTTAGGGGAGGTTATTCCATAATTTTGGTGCCGTATTTGCAAAAGCTCTATCACCGAATGTCTTAGATTTGACACGAATTTCAGAGAGAAGATTTTTTGATTGAGAACGAAGATTACGACTAGGCTAAACACAAGCCATTATCAGAAGCCAGTGGAGACTACGTAGGATCGGAGTTATGCATTCAAGTTTCCTTTTTCGCGTCACAAGCCTTGCTGCTGAACTTTGTAAACATAGGAGTTTATTTAGTTGAGTCTCGGAGATTCCCAGAAACAGACCATTATTGAAATTTGGAATGTGCTTTCAATGATAACAGAAAAAGTCACATGGATTGGTCAGTGGCAGAAATGTCTTAATTTAATATCATTTTATGGCATGTTTTATGACTCAAGGCAAACCTAGTGGGGTGGAAGACATGATTATCCACTGAATATGTCCCACTCTGAGGATAGTTCATTCATTACTAGGCTTAATTGATGATGAGTTTCCTGAGCTGTGCCTACATCATGGCAACATTGGCTGAGTGAGAAGCATGACAAGCTGTGTATGGCTCTAGACCTGTCTCTCAGACTTTCTCAGCTCTTTCTCAAGGTGTGTACACACAGAAGTAATGTGCCACTGTCACTTGCCATAACACTGTATGACCGGTTATTGTTGCATGACTTTTCTTTTCACAATTTTCTTGCACCACAGAGCAAGAGTGAATTTAAAACCATCCTGCTATCTTTAGCACGCGAGACACACATGTCAGGAATTCCAGAGTTACTAGTATAGGCCTTCAACTCATGAGTGTGTTGCATGCTGTGATGCGTTGCAAAGCCATCCACTCTTTTGAGGCATTAAATCTTCATGATAATGCTTTGTTCTTATCTTTGTTGATGATTTTAATGCATAGGATGCATTGTTTTGTAGTGACAAGTATTACTTGTGGGTGGAAATAACATCCTGCAAATATGTTGTAGGTGTGCTGTGCCGCAAATTTTTTTTTTACAGTAGTACAGTGGCACCTGCTGTAGCGTCCAGCTACACAGCCTTAGTATAAGGTCCATCTTATTGAAGTTTATCTGTGAACCCATTGCCTGTAAATGATATGTTCAATGGTACAATTACTTTCTGATAGTCCTGATCATGACAGCAGGCCTCATCCTGCTAACAAATGTCTATATTTAACCTTCAATGTCTCAGAAGTGGTGATAATAGTCCACTTTGTACCACATAGCTTTCACTTAACTCTCTGTGTGCCATACCCTACAGCTCAAAGGAATTGGCATAGGAAAAGAGAAAGGGGAAGGGAAGAAACGGAAGGAGCCACAGGTTTAAACCATGGTATATTTTTTCCAGTTCAGCATGAAATGTGATGCTTTAGCCTAAAAAGCATCATGTTTCATCCTGAACTTCACAAAACATACCGCGGTTTAAAACTGTGACTCGTTCCCTTTCTTCCCTTTCCCTTTCCCTTTCCCTATGCCAATTCCTTTGAGCTGTAGTGTAAGTGCATTTTGTCTCCAATAATGCATACAAAGCCCATAGAGTAGCATTTTATCTGGTGTAGGAAGGGTTAAGAGATGTCTTGGGTTTACATTCTCACACCGTCTAGAGATATAAAGCTTCCCAACCATTTCTCAGTTGACTCCACATATGACCTTTAAAGTATAGAGATTGTCTCCACTTGACTGCAGGAGGAGAGCATTCGTACCACACTCTGAGCAGTCAACGGCAGCGGGGGGAACTCACTGCTGGTGAATGTAGCCTAAGTCACTGCTGGTGGTTGAACTCAACCCAACCTACATGCAACCTTCAGTCTATGCACTCTCTCAACTTGAACTTGTCATGTTGCTCCTTTATTACCCCATACACATGCCTCTCCACTGTGTGAGGTATCCTAGTGTAGAAGCCACAAACTCATGCCAGCTGTGGCTTCGGGAGGCTTTTCGCACTCGAAAGGTGAACTTCACGAAGTTTGTGAAGTATGAAATTTTCTATTTGTTTTTCCTTTTACTTTTGTATGTCTCCTTGTGTAAATGTTTATGGCAGTGAATTCACAAACACCTACAATATGTGGGTCTGTTTTTGCTTGCTTCACACTCAGTTGAAAGTTATTACCTATTTGTAATTGCATTAACAAGATGCAGGTGGTAATGAACGGTGTAGGAGATGTTTTCAAAATGTGCACTTTCAGCAGTAGATGAAATGGCGGCATCCTTTATTTATCATGTGACCCCTGCAAATAGGGCAACAGTGGATAGGAGCTGGGAGAAGGAATGGAAAACATTACAGGCAATTGCTGATAAAAAGGAAGCTTCTTTACGGATCGAAGACTACACAATAACTTCTTTTTTTTTGGTTTGTGTTGATATAGCAGAGCACCTATAGAGGAATTCCCAAGTGTATGTTTTTTCTTGCAATTCTCTCTTCGTTCACGCTTCCTTTGACCAACCTGGTTAAATCAATACAGTCAGATGTGATGGATAGAGAGAGTAAGATAGAGAGGGTAAGAAGACATCGTCTTCTCACAGGAGTGAGATTAGCATCCAACTTTCGTCATCTCGGGCGTTAAATCGTCTGAAGTTGCCGACAAAAAGCCGCCATAACGCGTAGCTGAGCAGGCAGGGCAGCGTGTGAGCAACTTGCAGGAGCTGAATGGAGTCTGACTGATAGTGTGTCTCATGCTGCAGAGTACTGAGCTCTCAGTATTGTCACCATTACAGCACTTTAGCCATCGATAATCTTGACAAGATGTGATGGATGGAGGCCGCTCAATCCTGCTGTAGTAGAATCTATCTATGTGGACGGCAGGAAGCTATTGTTCCCACCTCTGATGTCATTATTACTACCTGTAATCCATATTTGTGTAACTATTTAGACACTGCTATCATACCATGCCACACATCCCCCCCCCCCCTCCCATTACCTTTGGTATCAGATCAGCGTTACACTAAAGTAAGTTAATGTACTGGAATGATCATGGTATTCTTTTATTTGTGGTGCCTGTATTTATTAGTCAATGTGTATCAGGGTCAAAAGGGATTTATCACATTCTGCTGATTATCCATTCTTTGTTCTTCCCTTACCCTCCTGTATGTCTTGTGTCCTTGTTTGTCTTTTACTTCCCTTTCCTTTATATCAAACTCTTTATTTCCATATAAAATTATCTGTTGATGTGTACAAGATAATAGATGTCACACTTATGACATTTTGAATTTGACCCAAAGTTTAAGGTTTGCTTGGAAAAGTATCAGCTTCCATTGTGTAAAGTAATTGTATTCTTGTGTCAACACTGTGATTGAATTGAGCATTTTTTTCGAGAATTCAAAGAACAAGCTCCATAATTCAGGTAATTGTCAAGATTTATACAATTTGACAGTTAGGTGTATGTCCATTACTTCATTGTTCCTTCTTCAAGAAGGTCCTTTTTCTTATTCAGGGCTATATCCAAGAAGCTCTTTCACCTTAAGTTTTAGATCAGCAATATGTTTCACACTCAATTCATGACCCCTCCTTTGATATTTTATTTCTCCAATTCATGCACTTTCTACCAGTAAATTGACATCACTTCTATTACATTACAAAAAACACAACTATTTTGACAACCTTCATCTTCACCGAGGTCTTGTATAAGCCATCCTAGGATGGTGAAAGTGTTTTTTTTTTTTTTTAATGCTGTCATTAGAGATTTAGGTTGTGGTTTCATCGTTATGTATTGGCTGATTTGATATGTATCAAGTGCAGTTTGGGAAATCTACTTATGTATACAAGGACTTTGGCCACGGTTTATTCATAATCTCCCCAAACAGTTGTTATCTCTTTTTAATGCTGTATGTATGTATGTTTTTTTGTAAGAAGCGGAAGATGAAGACTTTGCAGCATAGAATTGTCTCGCTATGAATAATGCAGTATTAGATTCAGCTGAATCTGGTTCTGAAACCACCATTAATCTTTAAAGAAATTATGACAAGATGATTGTCTACACTTAATGCAAGGCCTAGTCCCTGGTGAGGTTGCAAAGCTTCAATATTTTATTTCACAACAAAGAATTCCAGGGTGGCGCTCCAAACAGGCATTTGATAGCTGGTGGCTTGCGAGAAAAGAGGGTGTGAAACACCTCACGTAGGTTGTATTTGATACGAGATCTTAATCATTCTTTGTTTCTTCCTGCTTATTGTTTGCTTGTTGATTTTCGTATTTGTGTTTCTTTCTTTTCATACCTTTCCGTTTTCCTAGTTTTCCCTGTCTGTCTTCTTCACTTCCCTTCTTCTCTTTTTTATGTGCTTTCATCTATTCTCCCCAATCCTTGTATGCAATACCTTGATAATCATTCAAACGGTTTGCTCCAAACTTGACACCTGAATGTAAATTATGAAACCATTGAAGCATGTAAAATTTGGGTCAAATCAGACTAAGGTCAAAGGTCATTGAGCTTGGTATTTTTATTTAATTTATATTTTTCCACAACAAATTCAAACCCTATGATCTAACATGGTACAAAGATATATTACGATGTGGGGGTAAGCAAATTAAATTTTTGGTAAATCCCTGAAAGGCCAATGGTCCAATTTCCACCAAATATTTTCTTAGCACAAAAGATTCATTTAAAAACAGATTAACTCTTTTACACAGCTCGTTCATACTTTTGCACAATCGGTGGAATGGCGTACGTGCAAATCTGCACAGATCCACTAGAGTCTAATCCGTGTGAGTTAGATTAGAGAAAAATCAATAATAGAACAATAGAGAGTATCAACACAAGTGACCACCATTGAAATAAAGGATTACTGTCTTTAGAGCAGTCACTTCCTGCTTATTATGAACAAGCTCTTATTCATTGGGTAAAACGCCTCTATACACACTCAAATTTTCCTTCCTTTCGTTTCAACAAGGAAAGTGTTTCTGGTTTTTATAGAAAGCTTATAAATATCTTGACCTAAATGACTTTAGTACAACTGGAACATGTGTGACAAGTTATACACTACAAAATAAAAGAATGATTAGATGTCAGGGTTAAACGTTTAGTAGCGTTAATGTTAGCTAGTTAATCAGTCCAAAATTTGAAACAAATTACATGATCAGAAGGAAGATTTATATTTCTCTATCTTTTCTGCATAACATTTTCAGAAAAAACAATCACATAAAAAGTTATAGCCATTGATATGCGACACATTGTGTTCAAACCAGATAAAAACTGCACCCTCCAAATGAATGTGCCACAGAGGTATGTGCAGCCTACCGTATAAAGAGTTAAGCTAACTTAAAGGCAAAGGGATATTCATAACCTGCATGGCAGTCATGTTGCTCTAGTCTCTGTCTTGTGTTTCCTCTTTCTTTCACAGTCTTTTTCTCCCTTTTGTTCTATGCATCATTTTCTTTTTATTCTATTATTATTTATCTTCAATTACTTGCTAAAGATATGTAAAGTGACATGTGCTCCATGAGATGAAATATGAATGATTTCATGCTGCATTGACCAGAGAATGATGGAATAGAGCTCAAGTTGTCCTTGCTTTTACCCCACATTTTCATCTTAATTTGTTCCTTGCTATCCTGGTTTGATATTTTCATTTTACTTGTTTTTCTTTTTCTGTCTGCTTGACTTGTGTTTGATGGATACCTCAGGCACAATTTTAACCAATGTCTATCTTTTGAAATTGTGTGTGATTAGATGCAAACGTGTTGAAATATTCTGACATAAATGTCAGAAGATAATAAAGCCTGTTTCCTACAATTGTTATGTGAGGTGTGGGAAAGAGAAATAAGATACATTTTGGACAATACCTCTATTTTGTTCACATGGGCAATCATTTATTTTTTTTATGATAGGCCTAAGGTTCATACAAAGGACAGAAGGACACTTGAGTAACTTGTGGTTAAGATAAGTATCTACCTTAGACACTAGTGACACAGCTTGCTCAGTCTCTGAACATTATTGGTTACGGCAAGGCGCAGCAAGAGTTATTTTAAGTTTGAAGACTAGCTTTAGCTACTTGAGATTCTGTCTTGATTAAATCCGATATCACATGCATGATTTACCCGTTTCTAGTATTTATCTTGTGTTGGATAGAAATGTCTTTGGCATTGTGAGCGGAAATGAAAGTGAGTTTAGATTGATCCCTCAAAGAAGTTTATTTTCTGAGAGAAGTTATTTAAAAGTCAAATTTTATTATGATGTCTTCTTGGATGGCCGAATGACTTGAGCTTCCCCAGGTCTCAGTGGAATGGGCAGGAATCTGAGAAAAGGGGACAGGGGTGCACCATAGGAGAAATGGGTGGGGTTGATCTGGTACAATTACCTGACCACCCTTCCCCTCTCCTTCTGGATTTGAGGGGAAGAATTGATTATACCAAAGAGAATGGCATACCGAGAGGGACAGATTGAGGAGAGGGGAATATCTGATGGGAGGGAAAACACCAGAGGAGAAAATTGACACCCCCAGGTCTCTATGGAACAATCCGGATTGTAAGATGGAAGGAGGAGGGAAAGGTAAGCTGAGAGCCATAAAAGGGAGGAATGAACACCCCCTGAGTCTCAGTGGAATAATCCAGATAGTAAAATGGAAGGGCTGGGTGAGAGAAAAGTAAACTGAGAGCCATAGAGGAGAGAAATGAACTTGGAACACCCCCAGGTCTCTATGGAATAAGCCAGATTGTAAAATGGAAGGGGAGAGATGGAGTTTAGAGCCATAAAGGATAGTAGTGAACTTGGAACACCCCTCGGGTCTCAGTGGAATAGTCCAGAGTAAGAAAGTGGAGATGGTAGGGGAATTGGAGTGTGGCTAGGGAGGGATGACACCATCACGGGCAACATTAAACTTGAACCTTCCCTGGATGTCAGTGGCATAGTCAGGAATAATGCAAGGGATAGAATGGTGGGCGATGGATGGGTGCAAGGAAATTAGGAGGAAGAATGACCTTGAATTCCCCCAGGTATGTCTGAATGGGTTTGCACCGAGGCGGGAGGAAGGGGGAGTGGCAGGAGGGGTGGAGGAAACCTGAATAATAGACAACCAGCATGAACGTTAGTGAACTTGAGCTCTACCCATCCTAGTCTTTGTGGGGGAGACTGGATGAGAAAAAATGGGCGGCGAGGATGGGCTTTTGAGTAAACAGAAATCACCAGAGCAAAATAAATTAATTCCTGCTTCCAAGAGGTGAGTCTTGACTAGACCCAAGTTGCAAAAAAGTGATTTTACCCATTTGGAGGAAAATTCAAATCTGAGGTTGAGAGACTGCACCAGTATCATCACCCCAAAAGCACATGTTGCATCCTGTTGTCCACCCATGTGGAAGCTGATATGCAGCTGTTGGTGTTGCCTAATGCCATGCAATGTGTGTGCTTGAATTATGAATACGGAAGTAATTTAAAACACAAATTAAAAAAAACCAACATGTATTGATTTGGCCACATGCGTGAAGTAGTATATTTTGCCTGTAGTCTTGAGCCCTGATCTCGCAGCAAGTGAGTGAGCTATTTGCAAAAGAGCCACTAACATGTTTCTTTATGAACTAGAAAGCACCTCCTCTGTGCCAAATTCAGGTTTAGGGACAAACTTCATTAAAGCACATCAGTGATATAAGAGGGAGTGTGGTAGGGAAGAGGGTCATGATTAGAGAATATTCTTCATCTTCCTTGTTTAAATGAAATGGCCAATGAAAATGTCTTAACTTAATCACCTTTTAGTGCAAGCTGTGATATTAATTGTTGTTATCCTTGTTTGTAATTTTGCTATAGCCAAATTGCTGGGTGTGAATTGTATAAAATGAAAAGGAACACGAATAATGAAGTGAAAATGAAAAAAGGAGAAGAGCTCTGCAAACCAATGAAACCTGAGCTGCCGTGGGTCACAATGGAATAGCCCAGAAAGGCAAGAACAGGAAAGGACGGTGGACAAGTAGAGAAATAGATTAGCGGAAGAACAGTCCTTGCCTAAGCAAATTGCTGTGTTTAAATGAAATGGAATGAAAATATATAGACTGAAATGAGAAGGGTAAAAGGGAAGAAGCTTTGAGCGCCTATGTAACATGAGCTCCCTCAGGTCATGATAGAACAGCCAAGATGAGCAAGGAAAGGAGAGAAGCGGAAACTAGGGGAGGGTAGAGGTTGATTCCTGGAGGAGGCCAATTGATAAATAATGCAGTTATCTTAGAAAAGCTGAGGAAACTCTTGATTAGTCTACAGATTTGTCCTTCTCTGATCCTCTCTGATCCTGAAGTTGATTGTCGAGGAGATTGAACCAGATGTAATGGCACATGAATCTGAATCTGTAATTTCCATTTCATCTTCTTGGAAATGATTACTTATCTGCCTCCAACAAGGAGGATCATTGAGAACTAATATCATATTCATAAATTCCTAGAAACGTCCCTGGATGCTGTATGGTGTATGAATACAATTATTCAGTTATTAGTAAACTTTGGAGCAAATTATCCTTCTCTCAGATATTTGTTCAATAATATGTGGGAGCGTAATAAGTACATATCTTATGAATATAACTATAAGTCCCTTTCAATCTCTTCAATTCTGAATTATATTAGAAAGCATGTGCTCTGAGCCAGATCTCATGATTATGTGATGCAAAGCATTTTCTTCTTGTTTGTCTGATACCACGAGTGGCTTGTGCACTCGACTGCTCTTTGATGAACACTCCCCAAGCAGAATAGCAGAGTTGGAAATGCCTTTTTACGTCTGCATCATGGACTATATCTTGGTGATTTTGTGTTAAAGAAATAAAACCAGTTAGTACTTAAAGCCAGTCCCAAATATTCTTGCAAGCATACAATTGCAGAGTGAAAATGGTATCATTCATCATATTTTGTGAACTATATTCAAGTCATTCCTAACAATAGTCTCAGGTTGAAGAATAGCCAGCAAAAGTGGGATATCAGGGTGGATTTGGCTCTCATTCTTGTGCACTTTTGGGCTGGTGTTTGATGGTATCACACTCTTTCTCAATCCATACTCCCCAGAGTGAAAGAGTAATACCACATCACATCAAGCCTTATATATCATAACATTATACAACACAGTAACACTTCACCTTACCCATCAGATGAAAGGAGTCCAAAGGAAGTTCTTATTGATCAGATCAACTTTATAAGAGGATTTGCATGGGACACACATTTGTCCCCCCCCCCAAAAAAAAGTGTCATTTGGACACGATTTCCTTTGATAAATATCTCATAATCTAAGACGATTTTGTGAGCTTTGTGAAATGTGAGCAGTGCAATGTATTTGTCTGCATATATAAATGATTACATCCTCAGATGTCATTCCTACAGATGAAGTGAATACATTGAAGGATGCTTACCAAAGATCATAATTCAACATTCTTTGAAGAGCATTTTATTCAAAGTGATGTTAAATTGTGATGGATGTTTTGGGAAAGTAGTGGTGTACAATCTTACTTTACAAAAAATCCTTGTGCCTTTGTTACAAGGAAAAGTTGCTCATGAAAGCAAATAATTTCAGATGTTTTAATGGACAGCCAGATAATGTTTTTTTAGGGAATTTTGCAGGGTTTTGAGACAAACACAACTTGACTTTCCTCTGGTTTGCTGCAAGGCCACTGCAGGGTACTGTCTCAGTGATTATCTCGTACTCCTATTAAAATGCACACTTAAAATGATTGTCCTTTTTTCTTCTTTTATCAACGATCATTCAGAGTTCAGTAATCATTTTTTTCCTGAAACCATTGTAATGATAGGCAATCCTGAAAGCTACAAAAATGTTTAGTCCTTGTGGCTTTTGGTGAAAAACATACAGAGTACGGCCTTGATTGGTATATCTTGATGAAAAGAGACTGAGAGTTGATTGAAACAGCGGTCACTAACTGCATTTGAAGCATCGCAAGCCTGGAGCTGGCCAGTCTGATGAGGCACATCGACAGCTCAGATAAATAAGCCTCGGGCAGGAGGAAGCACAGCTCTCTGGCAGCACTGATTTATGCCTCCAAATAACTGCATACTGGCGACCGTTTTGCAGAAAGACAAATAATTAATACTCAACGGCACTCCATGGAATATGATCGTGAACTTGAGCCTCGGAAGGAATGCGCCCTTGGATTGACACCCCTCTGGACCGAGTCGACGGCACCATTGTGTTGTCGGGACCAACCGCCATGGGCGTGTTTGCTCATCCAAAGAGAAAGTACATACATTCACTATAATTACTGCCATGTGTTGCAGGATTATCAGCTTGTTTTCTTTTCTTTGTGTGTGTGTATGTTTGATTAGTTGTGTGTGTGTGTGTATGTGTGCATGTGCAGACAAGTATGTGGAAGTGTGTTCCAACTCAGATTAGTTGATCAGATAAAAATCTCAAAACCGTTTCACACATGTATAATACCAATGCATACCAAATGTAATGAAGTGGCCAAAATAGCTTACAATGTTTATTTCTGAATCTGCATTTCTGGCTTTGCCTTCATCAGTACAAGGCACAAAGTTTACTAGTTGTGTGCTATCAAGGCATATTGTTTTAAAAAAAACGTTTTGTAGTATTCATGAAATATCCCATAATCTTTTGAAAATATATGGTCCAGAAATTGCTTTTGATATAGATTTTGTTTTATATTTATGCAATAAATGTTGATGATGCCATTTTAAAGACTATTTAAGCATAACTGGCCAATCTTATTTGTGTTTCACTTAATCATGCCTGTAAACTGGAATGTGTTAGGAATTGTGCGATCATTCCTCCCCCAAATACTGGCGTTTATTGCTCCACACCCATATCTATTGGTTTATGATGATCATACTGTATGATGCCCCATACATTCTGAGGGGTTGATTCATTATGCTTGATTTGATGACTTGGCTTTGTCCATTGGGTAGATGTCATTGACCGCTGGGAGCTTTACCCTTCACCCCACCCCACCCCGCCCCCACTGCTCCCTCAGCATGGGCTTTGCTATCATAAAGACCTTTGTCTTCAATAGATGTGCATGAGATGTAAATGACATAGAGTTATATAGTTTGTGGAATCAGTGTAAGAAAGAAGAAAACATCATGCACATTATCAGAGATGATGGACAAAGTGGATGTAAGGGAATATATGTGTGCCTCGGTAGATGATGGTATACGATTATGCATGAGAGATGGTTATGATTACTGTGATGAAAGATTCTTATCTAGTTTCTATTAAGCTTAGAACTACATTTCAGCATTTCAAGGCTATGTTGACAATGTCTCCATAATAGCTCCTGATGTAAATGTGTACATAACACAATCTGTCAAGCGGCAGAAGCAAGGATTGTCCACAGATGCAAATCTTTATAATCCAACTGGATGCCTGTCCACCAGCAGCGTTGATTTGTTCTTGCGATTGCAGTCTTTGAGTTTGTAAAGGAAATTATGGAAGAGATGAATTAATGCGCCCAGCATGAAACAATCATTGCATTATCATTGCTGCAGCCATCATTGTTTAAACGTGATCAGGTAAGGTGTCACTGACCCTTCTTATACCCTCTTCACACCAAAAGCACATTAGAGCCGTCTTTATTTGCCCCCATTTCAAATACTTTCAGGGCCCCATTGCAGAAAACTAACCATGAATGGTAACTCTTCCAGCAGTGGTAACTTCCATGGTGACACCGCTTGACAGCCATCAAATCCATGATTTCCATAAAAGTTGCCATTGGTAGCAGAGTTACCATCGATGGTAAGTGTTATGCAACAGGGCCCTGATTGGGTAAGCTCTGTGGGTGGAAGGGTTGCACGGATATCTAATGTAAAGCAATGTACTATAGTTCATTATAATCACTGGCCCTGATGATTTTAGGTGCCCAAATTTAGATTGTCCATGTTATTGTTGTCTGTCGCTTTTGTTCCAGGGATCTTTGGATGAGCAGTCTTTGTGACTTATGTGAAATAAAATGAAATGTTTAATTAAAAAAAAAAAACACTTGAAGAACCTGCTTGTTTGTGACTTCTGTTGCTTACCTGTTGTGTGCTAGTGCATCAAGAAAAAAGACAAATCTTCCCCTTATCTTGACATCTTAAGCTTGACATTAAACAAACAGACAAACCTGCCTTGTGCATAATACCCAATGAGAACCTCTCACAGGAGCTTTATTGTTATCTTCAGGGGCTTTTTTTTCTTCTTCCTTTATGGAGGGCTAAAATCCCCCCGAGCCCCTGTGGATTTTGTTCACAGTCATGTTGCCTGAGTCACATCCGATTTCATTCTCGCATAAAACTCAAGCAAATCATTTTTGCCTTCCCAACTCTTTCATGTCCGAGGGAGCGATATCCGTTGCCATGGGGGGACTTTGTAAGGCGTGAAGGGGCTGTGTAGAGATAGATGACAGAAACGTGTTGTCCATGGCTAATATCATACTAGTATCTCCCCCTCAGGCAAAATCTGTCATCCTCCCTTTCTATTCGTAACCTGCAGTAACCTCTTCATAAATGGTGGAGCAGAATGTACGTTTGAAGATGTGTGGCTCACACCACAACATATTATGTTGAGTACTTTGCTAGTGTCAGATTGTTCTGTTTGTTTGTTGAAAAGAGAATATGCATGTATTAAGTTGACAGGTCAAAGCCTTTGATGGGTCGTAGTGAGGCACGGAGTGGGTGGGTTTGCTTTTTCAACAAATGATATAAATTTGATGAAACAATTAGAATACACATTTAATGTGTATTTTGTTTTTAGCAACAGTTATTTCACAAAATATATATTAAGGTGCACTTTCAACATCTGTACTCTCTAACACCCTCCCCCCCCCCCCCCCCCCCCCCAGATAAGAAATAAGAAAGGGCAGGGACCACTTGTACAGAAGCCACAGATTCGATATAAACATAGCAAGGTGTGTACAGGTTTTCTTTGCTGCATTATATTTTCTCTTCAAAATTGGTTTGCCGTTTGTACCAGATAATCATTTCCAGGGCAGTACAATCCACTACTGCATGGGATGCAAAGCGGTTATATCCGTGCAGGTCATTGGAAGTACTAAGGTAATATGATCTCATCCATCAAAAGCAATTGATATTGATAAATATATTGATGATGTAATAATTGTTTCTTTGTGTGATGGAAGGAGGCCAGGTTGGATCCTTGCATGAGGCTGTATCTAGGTCAGGCAGTGCATCTGTCTGCTCCATTCTTCCCAGGGCTCCTGCCATGGTCGATGTCCGAGAAGTCATTGACACAATGAATACAAGCCTTGCCATGAATGATGTGCATTCATAATTCATCAGGTCTTATATTTAGATTTGAACTCATGAAATAGATCTTGCCTCCGTTGTGTGGAAGCAGGGAGGAAACAGGTGGAAATCTAGATTTTGTTGAACTCATAGACCACGTCTCTTTCTCATGTATGGTGAAATATGGCTGGAGAGGGAGTGTTTTTTTTTCTTGATAAAAATAGGCCTGCCAAGTTAGAAGTGACTGCAATGTGAAAGAGATAAAAGATGAAAATGTTTAACAGGAGAAAACAATATAAGACCTTTTTAGTCAGGGGAAAGATTTTGATTGTATCAGCTTTAAAATAGTAAATTACAGCCAGAAAAAAATATTGATTTGAATTTGTGAATTGTGATTTTGCTCTGTGTATTACTCTGTTAGCTCATCAACAAAATTGATGTCCACAGCAATAAGTATTCATCCTTAAAAGTTGAGTTTGCATGTTGCATTTTCTGACAACAGAAATTCAATGTGTAATGCCCCTTTTTGTTGCTAAATTTCACCTTTTTTATTTTGTTTATAACTACCTGAACTCATTGCAATAGGCCAAGTGACAACATATGAATAGTATTTTTGTTGTATGGACTGCACATAACTGGATAATCATTTTCCTTTAAACCCTCCCAGTTTGATGGCGATCAAAGACTACTTTCAAAGACTATTATGCTATATCTTGAAAAGAGTTTAGCTATGTTTTTTGGTGTTATCACCATGCCAGTTATTTAAAAAAATGTGACAGCACTTTAGGAATGATATAACGGCAAGCTCTGGCACTGTTTGGATTGGAATAAGCCTGGCCAATAGTTTGCTGCATGCTTTAACATCTTACTGCGAGTGTTGTCTGCTATTGCAGTTCTGGATCTCTAGGTTACAGCATCATCCAAAAATCCACTTAAAATCCACCAGTCAATACAATCCCACATCATGTCTGTTTCCAGCTCTTATCATTCAAAGAGAACTTTAATACACAAAAAGATGAAAACACGCCCCTTGTTTAGCTTCTCTACAGGGAAAAATAACAGCTTTGGTAAGTGGAAGGTTCGTGTTTCTCAAGTATTTCATGTCTTCTACCTTTCTAGTAATTCTTTTCAGTAAATGTGTTGGGTGTGGTAATTCACTACATGCTCGGAAGTATCTTACATAATTCATCTTGTCCACAGAGCTCCCTTTTGCATATCCCTTCAAACCAACTGACATCGATCTCTGCATATTTTCTGAGGAGGTTCCATTGTAATAAATGTTTCATTGAAATGATATAGCTAGTTAGTCACATCGCAAGAGAGATGTTTTTTGTATAAAACTGCTAAGAACTTGTCTTTTGTCTAGCATCCTTGTAATCACTTATATAAAGAAACCGATAGACAGAAGGAGAGAGAGAGGGGGGGGGGGGGAGGGAGGTAGAGAAAGGAAGAGAGAATATGGAGAGGTATATAGAGGGAGAAATGGCATGGGAGAAGGAGAGAGAGAGAGAGATAGAGAGAGAGAGAGAGAGAGAGAGATGGATTTATATTGAAAAGAACTTGGGTAGGGATAACAACTAGCAAGAAGAATTACAGAGTAAAATAGAAAAAGGGTGACCAAGAGATGGACAGAAAGAGATGGAGATGTGCGAAGAAAAGACAGGGAGTGATGAAAGAGCAAGAGTGAGAAAGAGACAGAGATAGGTGAAAGGAAGAGGGATATAAAGAACAAAGTTTTGAAAAGAAAGCTTGTGCTGCCTGCCGCTTGTCTCTATAGACTGTCAGTTCTGATGTGACTATTCACAGAACAACCTTGAAAATAATACTATATCTATAGAAACAAAATGGCAAAGCTTTTCATCTTAGTTACCTCCATCAATCAACGCATCTGTACTCTTCCAAGATTCCAGGAAAACCCGTAGTTATTAAGTAAAACGGGTGAGCACATTATGCACAGCAGATCTGATTACATCTATCTCAGAACATGGCAGTCATATCAAGCTCTTGATTTCAAATGTCGGCAGGAAGTTTTCAAGGTCGTTGTAAATTGCTTTATCATTTTTGATGTGTGAGTACCAGCTATGTGACATAAATTATTGATAAATTTGCCCTGCCCCTTCCCCCCCCCCCCCGAATGGTATTTTACTTCCTCTATTTCATAAAGTCAAAGACTAGCATGACATTTAGATTAAAAAACATGAAATGCAACAGAAACTTGCTTTATTTGCAGAGGGTAATTGTCTCTGTCAAATTTGTCATAAAGGAACATGTGGTATTTTGATCAATGAATTACTGTGTGTTGCTTGCAACACAGAATGATTATAACTCTGCCTTTTTGCTGAGAGCATGCTTTTATCCTTGCCCTTCTCTTCTCTGTCTTTCAAGGTTACACGTATATAAGATAACATAGTGTGTGCTACTTCAGCAAAAGAAAAACATATAAACACTTTATACTGGTATCCCGCTTACTTTGCACTCTATAACATCAGTTTTATGTATAAATGGTGAGAGTATGTAATTACAATAGCTATTCTCCATTTCATAACAAATACAAACTACACAACAAACCAAATGTTCTCCCCAGACTCGTATCTTCACAACATTAATTTCATATTGGAAAGTTAAAGTGGTTTGTTACGAGTTGTTGTTGTTTCTACTATTTCATAATATGGTGGTCTACCAAAAGTATCTATCAAAGTGCGTGAGAGGAGAATGAAAATAGCGGAACACTGTGTGAGACACCCTGAACTATCTGCTAATCCTCTCACACTCTGGGAGCCTAAACAGGGTACTGCAAGAAGAGGGAGAAGTCGGGCCACTTACATTAGCGTACTAAAGAATGACACTGGCCTTGATAGCGTTAGTCAGCTCAGGACAGCCATGCTGAATAGACAGGTCTGGAGGTGCTACTATGTTCATGGAACCTGAGATGGCATAGGCTGAAGCCTATGCATGCCCTCGAGTTAGTAGTAGTAGTAACATAATGAAGTAGCATATAGAAAATTGTTACTGAAAGTGCTTTCTGGGGTTATGTCAATTTGAAAAGAAATGTCAGGCACACCCTCAGTAGTAGAAAGGAAAGCATGCTCCATCCTGTAAATGTACAGGATGGAACATGATATCCTTAGTGTTTCTAGGTGTACCTAAAATTTCTTTACAACTTAATGAAAAGTTGTTACTACTAGTGTAGGTTCAATGACTACTCGATTAACAGTTTCAGTAAATTTTACATTGGTTAAAATAATTCTCAACCTTTTTTTACTGGCTTTTCTCCACTCTAATACTGAGCAGCGCAACTCAAACATAATCTGCTGTACTGACAATAGACATCAGGTTACAAATGCCTTATAGGGTGTAATTAAGCCACACACTTGGTTACAGCTCCATGTCAAATTTTGACCTAACTGGAGCAGGATTCACAAAGCAGGAAAATCTAAAAGTGAGCAATATGGTGATAAATAAAAATCCTTTTCAGAAGAAATGTTGTTGAAATGATTCTAGGTTCATTGACACCTATGTCTACAGCCCAGAGGTGAGTTTATAGCATGGGTATATATTTAAAGCAGTGTCGGTACTCATTATTATTGACCTGGGGATGAGTGAGGATGATTTCTCCTCCAATAATTTCTGACAAGCTCCTGTGAAAAAAGTTGTATGTAATTACCTTTTGGCCAATTATGATTAATTAACACAGGAGAGAGAGGGAGCAATGATGAAAGAGAAAAGCTAAAAGTGTTCACATCTGCTCTGTAAGTGAAGTTAATTTGTAATTCTTCATTTCATGATGAAGGCATTGCACAAATGAAGTCTTAGGGTCAATGACTTGCATGTGCTTTGTGTGGTAAGATGGTTGAGTGATCACCCCTCTACCATGTGATAATGGGTTGGTATAAAGCAACAGGTGATGAAACAAGATGAGTTAACATTTGTCAGTACAGTACCTCAATGAGAACAGCACTTCAGCTTGATTGTAGATTGGAGAAAGACAGAGACTTCCAATTACATGTAGCCTGACTATCTAAGGCTATTAGTTTATTTTTTTTTGTCAGCATCAGCATTTATGAGTTCCTGCAAACAACGGACTTTTTTGTGGCCTTGGTATGGTCTGTCTCAGTACAACCATCACCTTCTGGAATAAATAATGTCAATTTTCACTGAGACAGGTTGATGAACCTGCTGGTATTGATTGGCTTGTTTGCATTGAGAAAAAGGTTTCATGTCCCCAGGATATCCTCATCAGTGTGAACAGATGAGGATGTCCCCAGAATAACCTCATCAGTGTGAATAGTGCTTTCTATGAGGATGTCCCCAGGGAAGCATCATCAGTGTGAATAGTGCTTTCTATGAGGATGTCCCCAGGGAAGCATCATCAGTGTGAACAGTGCTTTCTATGAGGATGTCCCCAGGGTAGCGTCATCAGTGTGAACAGTGCTTTCTTTTAGGATGTCCCCAGGGAAGCATCATCAGTGTGAACAGTGCTTTTTTTGAGGATGTCCCCAGGGTAGCGCCATCAGTGTTAACATGCTTTTTTGAGGATGTCCTGAGGGTAGCATCATCAGTGTGAACAGTGCTTTCAATGAGGATATCCCCAGGGTAGCATCATCAGTGTGAACAGTGCTTTCTATGAGGATGTCCCCAGGGAAGCATCATCAGTGTGAACAGTACTTTCTATGAGGGCCCTGGGAATTTTGATGACCCACTGCCTGGATCAGGGGATCCTATAAGGTCTCCTCACCTCAGTCGTTGTTATGTAGGAGCTGTATGTATGACATGCCTTGCTGAGGGACACCAGTGGTACCTGCTAAGGCTTTGAACCCCTGTCCTCAAGCTTGGATAACTGTAAAACACTCCACTTCACCCAGCTATCAGTAGTAGATATGAACACATTTGATGCAGAGCTTAGTAAGGTTACTTCCTTTCAGAAATTCACGCTGCATATTTCAGACCTTCAGTGGTTGGGTAATTTCAATTAAAGATTTTTTTTAATGTGTTTTATTTGTACCAGTTTTATTCATAAGATTGCAATATCACTTTTTTTCTTAAATGACAAGTCTACATATTTTACCTGAATGATGAGAAATATGATGTTTACTTATCGTTGGTAGAAACACATTATGTTAGGCAATGTGTAAGATGGTACTGAACAGCATGTCAGACTCTTGTAGGCCCCTGATATCATAACAAAAACATCTCAAGATATGAACTTTATCCATCACAAGGCCGTACCATACCAATATTATATGGATATCACTGAGTTTGATGATCCAACGTCACGGAATGAATCAGTTATAGAACATAGCAATATCTCTTGTTCTTCGGTGGGTAATATACAATGGGAGTTTCAGCTCACACCTAATCTCTCTAAATAGCCATTCCAGGGCACTCCCTTTAAGCCACAACCTAGCATGATTGCGGGTCTTCATATACTGCCTCTTAGTCACTTTGTATCCAAACATAAGGGAGAGAGAGAGAGAGAGAGAGAGAGAGAGGAAGAGAGGGGAATTATGGAGAGAAGGAATAGAGAAAGAAAGGGGGAAGACTTTGAACAAGAGACACAGGGAAAGGGTGATGAGAAAGAGGGGAGAAGACAGCAGTTATAGACAGAAAAAGAATGGGAATGAGAGAGAGTTGATGGGGGAGAGGAGAGGTGACATTACTGCCTGTGCAGGGGCAGCTTGAGTGGTGAAGGAGTGAGAGTGGGAGAGATAGAGAAAGAAAGAGTGAGAGGGGGAGCGAGAGAGGAAAAGAGAGAGAGAGAGAGAGAGAGAGAGAGAGAGAGAGAGAGGACCGTTGTTTGGTCTGGCATTTGTATGCCTGCATTGCTGGGGAAGTAATGCAGAAAGGTTCAACAACAAGTCAGTCAGCCACCATTAGGGAAAGTCCCCCATATAATCTGCCTGCTCAAGGCCACACCCAGCCTGCATTCCTTCTCAAAGGGGAAATCCCCCCCCCCCCCCTTTCCATTTGCTTGGCAGATTTGCTTGGCAGCTGAGTGGTAATATAGAGGATCTGGGGGCTGGGTGTCTGAGATGTCATTGCATGCATAAAGAGCATTTCACATGCATTCATATGTTGCTGTTTTTGTGCTTAATCAAGTTAACTGCTAGCAACAATATGCACTGGTTTATAACTGATCATTCATGAGTATTGGAATCTTCTTCTTTTAAAGGGGCGGGGAGACTTATTTTATTTCCTGGAAATATGATGGGAGTTACAGGGTGCTGATGAGATATTTTCCTCTGGCTGATGTTGCTCTGTTTCAGAGCACATTATGTTGGATGGTCCATAACAAGACTGCGCTCTCTTCTTAACCTTACTTGTCCTAGTTTTTCAAAGCCCTCCCAGCATGTCATGTTAAAAAAGGGAATAGTCCAGGAAATATGTCTGGCTTGCTTCCTTTTTGTGTCTCAGACTGAAAGCAGTGCAGTTCATCTTCAGTCATTATCAAGCCATAGAAACCATGGTACAAGGAATATTGATTGGTCGTTAAGTCGGTCACTAAAGGCTCAATAACTAGAATGTAATACAAAGCGTACGTGGAAATCAGCCATAGGATGTTCTGATGTGTGCCTCTAATATCTTTGGGATTCGAGATATATCGGTCAAACGTTGTCACTTTTGTACTATATTTTTTTCCTAGGTGATATTGTAATCTTTGATGACTTGTTGATGCATTTCCTTTGTAAGTCAAGTCAACCAGCCCACTTTGAGATACTGAGGTCAATTGCTGTTCGTGGGTGAAACATCTAACAGAGTGGTGGATTTCAATACCAGGAGATGGCTCAGATTAGACAGTGACCTGCATTCCAGAGGACAACCGCTCACTGACCAAGTGACTTTCTTTGCTTCTCCAAATATTTCCTTGGAATTGGTGTTTCACTTTAGTGTATTCTTATGAGAAGCACCTTTCGATCAGACCATATATATATTAAAAAAATAATGCTTTCCAACAACCAGAATAATACTAATCCAACAGCTAGGAGTTGCTTTAAATGAACAAACGTGCCTCAGAATGAAGAAAAGAACAAATCGATGATAATTGTATTTACAGCTGCGCAGAGTTTCTTTGTAGGTCAGTTGTCTTTTCTTCGATTGTGGATGTGACATTTTTGGAAGACCCTTTATCAAAAGCTACCTTTGGTGCAAGATTTGCAAATTGACCGCGCTACATATGTTGGTCATAAACATGCCCGACCTAAAGTGTGATAAAATTGCAGTCTTGTTTTGATCTTCATTGATTGACTGGCAAATCGATAATATTAAATCAGTGAAACTTGTCAGTGTGTATAGATGCATGTAAACATTAGTATTTGCGGCATGAGTAAGAAAGAAGGAAATTAAGACATATTTCAAAGTAGTCATGTGCTTTTTCTTTCGAATTAACAATTTTTTTTAAATTTTTTGGCTGACTTAATTTTTAAAAGACAGATGGAAATGGAAGAAGAAAAGTAGATAGATGGATAGAACAATGCGTGGATAGATAACTAGACACATAAGTCACTTTGGGCTTTCCTGTCTTTGAGATTTGGATGAAATGACAGAGAGGAGATTTGTGTTCTTATGATGACTCAGAGTATCTGCTTTCTGATCCTGCCTAGCTTATTTTATTACCCTTCCATCAAGACCAGGTGCAAGTCATCATCATCATCATCATCATCATCATCATCATCATCATCATCATCATCATAACAGTTACTGCTTGCTAGGCTGTGGTGGATAGTCCTATAAAGAAGCTGGTAGTCATGATCCATGTAAAACCTGACACCATACTGCCCTACTTTGACATAAGGATGCAAGTGCCCAAAGAACCATTCTTGTAAATGAGAAAACCGTGTCTGCCATTTGTGCTTGGTGGCAGTGCAATCCCAAACCATATCATAGTCAATACTTGTAACTTTCCCTTCTCTCCCTCTCCTCCATACCCCGACCATCTCTCTTCCCTCTCCACCAATATACTAATCCTCCCCTCTCTCCACCCCCTTCCTTCCCCTCTCTCCCTCTCCTCCATACCCCCTACCATCTTTCTTCCCTCTCCACCAACACTCTAATCCTCCCCTCTCTCCACCCCCTTCCTTCCCCTCTCTCCCTCTCCTCCATACCCCCTACCATCTTTCTTCCCTCTCCACTAACACACCAATCCTCTCCTGTCTCCACCCCCTTCCTTCCCCTCTCTCCCTCACCTCAATACATCCTACCATCTCTCTTCCCTCTCCACTAACATACTAATCCTCTCCTCTCTCCACCCCCTTCCTTCCCCTCTCTCCCTCTCCTCCATACACCCTACCATCTCTCTTCCCTCTCCACCAACACTCTAATCCTACCTCTCCACCCCCTTCCTTCCCCTCTCTCCCTCCCCTCAATATGAGTACCATCCCTCATCCCTCTCCACCAATACGAATCCTATCTCTCCACCCCTTTCCTTCCCCTCTCTCCCTCTCCTCCATCTCCCCTACCATCTTTCTTCCCTCTCCCCTACCATCTTTCTTCCCTCTCCACCAACATACTAGTCCTATCTCTTCTCCCTTGTCCATCCCCTGACTATAGTGCCTAGTACAATGCCTGCACTAAGTAGTATCATCCTCACTGACAACTGGTTAACACTAGCTTGTGGGTTAACAACAGCAGAAGTGTCCTAATTGTGCTATTTCAATGCTGCAATTATTGCGTCACTTGTTGTAGGCTCCCAATTGCCAGTAATGAGCACTTACATGTCATTTTAGTTTCAATGATGTCTTCAAACTCTTGGCATTATGTAGTACATTTGTGTGTGTGTTTGTATGTTTATATAATCATGTATGTATGAATGTTTAAAAGACAGAAATGCGTACAAGCTAAAAGGCTCATTCGAGCCTAACTCTTTGCCAACACTTTTACCACTGTTGCATGTTTTTTATTTATCTTTACAAATCAACATCAATATGGAAAGAGTTCACTCAGGTTCATAACAAAAATTGCTCTCCAAGATGCTATTGTCACGTGCATTGTACGTATCCTGAACAGATGTGTAATACAAGCATTATTATTGATTCACTATAATTCATTTTGTCCTTAGAATTACTGTAGTATATTGAGTTTGTCCATATATTTATTAGAGCAAATAATTGATATCACCCACTGTTGAGATTCTGTGATGGAAATAAATGATTTTCGAACATCAGCTAATTCATTTTGCACCCCATAAATTTAGGCTATGTTTAATACACTATTTTGTTTTAAACCTCTGTTCTAAATGGTTTTTCCAAAATGTTTGCATTGCTGGAACAGCTGTTCTTTAACACTGGATCTAGGCAATAAGATTGGATTATATGTGTTCTTTGTTTTGCACACTTTGAGCGGTCATGAAAAGTGCAGTCATATTTTAGTAATCAGTTTAAGCTGGTTCATTCTTTTGAAGAAAACACCATCTTTTCATGCCCGCAGCTCAGTGAGCTCAGCAGGTTTTCTCAAAATACAACTCATTTGATTTTTTTCTTGCTTTCAGTCACAATGGGTGTCAAGGGGAGCACATATAATGTATTGCTTAATGGCGGGAGGATGAAGAGGAAAGATAATTGTATAGCATAAGATACAATCAAAGTAAAAAAAGAATCCACAAATGATTTCCCCATACTGATTATTATAGCCTAGCTGCACATTGCTAACAGGAAATGTGGCCATGACTAAGGCTGGATCCATTGGGTATGCACATGAATGTCAAGTCTCTTCCTGACTACCTCATCACCAGATATCACACCATAAACAGTTGGTGCTATGTTCACTCCATTTGCATACCTTGAGCTCATTCAGCAGCATCTTCATTTTCCATTCACGTTGTCAGACAGTCTTATTAAAAACCATGATGGCCACCGGAAAATTTTAAGGAGGTCCTGAAGCACCTTTCTGTCCGAGTCCGTTCATGAAGTTTTTAGAATGGCCATAAAACGGCATTTCCAAGGATGTTCCAGCACATGGAGTGCCAGCAGCCATTTAATTAATGCAGATTCATTGTACTCTGCTTCTAGTCACAAAAGAACACTTTACAAAGATTTTCTCTTTGATCTCCCATGTTCAAAGCCGCTGATTTTCTGATTAATTTTTGCCTGGATTTGACATATAAATTGGTCTATTCATTGACTTTTTGTGCATTTCTTACAGGATTCTGTGGATATTTTATTGAAATGAAATGAAATGAAATGAAATCATTGGTGCTTTTGTCCTATCATGAAATAATTGCCTTGTTATACCCAGAGCAAAGCTGGCTGGCATTTGTGTGTATTACTCATACAATAATGCCTCCATGACACCCACAGAGTTCACAGTGAAAGGTGCAATATTGCTACCCCAGGCTCTTCTGCCCTATCTTAACAAAAGGGAGCAAGTTACAAAAGAGACTTTTCTAAAAAATCAGAAAAATATGTCTGTCACTTGCATTGGCATCAGTGCAATACCACGTAATGTTAGATTGATTATTTCGCAGCAAGTTTAATATTTCTTTTCCAGATTTTGTCTATGTAGGAAGCTCTGAGTACAATCTAAGAGCACCAACAATCCAGATTTGAATGATTTGTCACTTCCTTCCTTTTGTGTAGTCTTCTTAAGATGCATGGCTCCCCATGTGGCTCAAGTTGACACAAACCCACATCCTCCACTCACAGAAGACATATTGCAGGGAATTGAGAAGATAAAGATTCAGGTGAGAGGAGGAGGAGGGGGTTTCATATCTGTAAATTTGCCCAAGTGGAAGTTGAGCAAAATAAAAGTGACACTATGAAGCTAAGTGGAATGAGGTAAGCTAGGGCTTTGCTTATTCCTTATTCTGCCTTACCCTGCCCTGTGGTGATTCTCAAGACCCTAGATGTCAGTGATGTGTATGCCACGCTTTAACATCTTCAACTGAATGTCAGATCAATAATTAGATCATAACTCTCAGAGTAGATCTTTTTCCCCATTTCTACGGAAGTATTTTCATTGATTTTATTTTTTTGAATATTATGCGTCCTTCTATTCATTAGACAAAAAGAAATTATTTTACAGAAACTGATGCAATTCAAAAATGTCTTTTAAAATTGTAATTCCTCCAGAGAGCTTCTTAACAATCTTGGCCATATCTGTCATGGAGTCAGAAAGGAGACTAATCGCATGCAGACTCACATAGTGAGCATGCCCAGATTGGTCCAGATAGCATGTCATGCCAGATAGCACACATTTGGCCTAACACACTCTCCCTGGGAGTTTGGGCCCAGATAGCACACATTTGGCCTAACACACATTCCCTGGGAGTTTGGGCCCAGATAGCATGTCATGCCAGATAGCACACATTTGGCCTAACACGCTCTCCCTGGGAGTTTGGGCCCAGATAGCACACATTTGGCCTAACACGCTCTCCTTGGGAGTTTGGGCCCAGATAGCATGTCATGCCAGATAGCACACATTTGGCCTTACATGCTCTCCCTGGGAGTTTGGGCCCAAATAGCATGTCATGCCAGATAGCACACATTTGGCCTAACACCCTCTCCTTGGGAGTTTGGGCCCAGATAGCATGTCATGCCAGATAGCACACATTTGGCCTAACACACTCTCCCTGTGAGTTTGGGCCCAAATAGCATGTCATGCCGGATTGCACACATTTGGCCTAACACGCTCTCCTTGGGAGTTTGGGCCCAAATAGCATGTCATGCCAGATAGCACACATTTGACCTAACACGCTCTCCTTGGGAGTTTGGGCCCAGATAGCATGTCATGCCAGATAGCCCACATTTGACCTAACACGCTCTCCCTGTGAGTTTGGGCCCAAATAGCATGTCATGCCAGATAGCCCACATTTGACCTAACACACTCTCTTGGGAGTTTGGGCCCAGATAGCACACATTTGGCCTAACACGCTCTCCCTGGGAGTTTGGGCCCAGATACCATGTCATGCCAGATAGCACACATTTGCCCTAACTTGCCCAAGTCCAAGGCTAGTCAGCCCCAGTGTCTGCATCTGTGATTTTGAACCACGGGGCTGTATTCCCTGAAATTCAAGTGGGAATGGTCTCAAGGCATTTTCTAAGGGAAGTTACCTTGACATCTCAGAGAGATTGGGATAGATAGCATGGTCAAGACTAACAAAGATCTTGTAAGCAATGAAATCCGCCTGACTTATCAGATTCACAAATAGGTCGCAATCAAATGAGAGGCATGTATTGCACAGCTAGTTATGGCTTTAGACATTTTTGTACATTTGCATTGTCCCTTTATCATGAACCAGAAATTTCTGTGCAACTGTCCAGAAACACCTGTTTATTTCAGCTGTTCAGTCAAAAGGGGAACACCATACAATAGCTCATAATATGCCATGGTTATCTTGGTAATGTGCAATACAAGAGCTTTGCACTACTATTGATTATGCAGCTGGCATTTATCTGTGATTTGTACCTTGTTGCTTGTAGCAGTAAAGTGAAGTTGCATTTTGTTTTACCTTGACCTTGAGATAAAAATATACTGTTCAAATGCAGCCAGTGATGCTACTTCATAAGAAAGAAAGGGAGAGAGGACTTGTAGCTATAGCTGGTTTCTCCATGCAAACTATTGTCCATAATAACTTACATCATAGGGAGGGTGATGCTAATAATGGGCATACCTTGCTGGTGCTAATATGAAATTTAATTACTACCAGAATGGACCCCTCCTTGAAGGAGGAATGGTGTGATATGATCTCCCCAGGGTCTTGGCCACTGCCCTAGGAGTGTGGATGGCCTTGAGTCAAGACACTTTGTAAGAAGCATATTGCTCGCCTGAATATCTATATATGATGTTACAAAGGCAAGTATTAGGCACCTTGTGGATGAAGTGAGTGTGTGTGAACGAGAAAGAGAGAGACAGAAAGGGTATGGGAGAAAATGAGAGGGATAGAGGGGAGTGAGGCAGATGAAGGTGTGTGTGTGTGCGTGTGTGTGTGTGTGTGTGTGAGAGAGAGAGAGAGAGAGAGAGAGAGAGAGAGAGAGATAAAGAGAGAGCAAGACAGGAGGGAGAGAGTATGAGAAGACATAATGAAAGAAAAAAGAAAGGGGAGACAGGGGTTAGAAAAAAAAGAGCAATTGAGAGAGAAAGGAGGAGGGCAGGGGAAAGGGATAAGATGTACATAAAGAACCATATTTAAAGGGGAACATGTAGGGAAAGAAATGGGTGTTGAAAGATAAGTTATATGGAAGGGGGGGACAATGCAGAGGATGACAAAGGGATAGTAGGAGGAAGAGAGGAAAGGTGATGAGAGAAGGGGGAGAGAGAGAGAAAGAAGCACACCTTTCCCTTTGACACCCCAGTGAACAGACTATTCTGATTCCCAGGGTAGGGGAGTGGTTGCTAGGTCAGGGCTGCCCTCGAGTGCTGGGAGGTAGGTGCATGGTCTTACGGTGCGGTTCAGTTCAGTATTTGCTTTCCGTTGGTACTGCCAGCATGCCATGATGAAAGCGTCAGAGAGAGAGAGAGAGAGAGAGAGAGAGAGAGAGAGAGAGAGAGAGAGAGAGAATGTATGGTCTCACTTGGCAAGGAGTGGTGTTCATTGAAGCAGAGTGCATTATTATCTCTCTCTTCCTGTAGCTCACTCTCTATTTCCTGCATTCCCCTCTTTCTCATACTCTCCGTCTGTTGCTTTCTCTCTCCCTTTTCTTTCTCTTTACTTCTTCTTCTTCCTCTTCTTCTCTCTTTGTCCTTCCCCTACTCCACTATCTCTTTCTATTTCTTATCTCTTCCCCCTCCTCCTCGTTCTCTCTATCTCTCTCTCTTCCACTGTCTTTGTCTACCCCTGTTCTCCCTCTCTCTGTCTATTTTTCTCACTTTCTCTCCATCTCTATCTATCCCTCCTTCTCTCCTCATCTCCCCTTCTTCGGTTATCTCTCCTTCTGTCTCCTCTCCCTTTCTGTTTGCAAGAAGTCTCATTCTAGTCTTCCTTCCCCCATCTCTCTCCCTCTCATCTTAACCAGTAGCCTTTATGCACTCACCTCTAATCAATAACCCACTTGCTCCAGCATTTGCCATGAATTGTTCTACCGTACAACATGCAATTTTCTGTTCCGCGTGAGTACATACAAGGTTCTTCTCTCCAAAAAATGCATTTGACTAATTCCCTTTTGCGTATGTACACATTAATACATGTGGTGTGAATATCTTGTCCACAACCCAATGGTCAACTGTTATAACATGATGCAAGATAACTCACACAGCTATGCAATGATAGGAAGCTCATTTGCACAATAACTCAAGAGTGATAGAACACAACGCACATCAACGCTCGACCATATGTACCCCTATGCAACACACTGGAACACCTGCAGAGCAATCAACATCACACAATGCAACAAAGAATTCTCAAAGCTATACTATGGCTAGGGACATACTTATTGTAAAGACTGTTTTCGTAATACATCTTTATGAAATTTTTTATATTGCAAAACCTGTCAAAACATGCCCAGTTTTTTTCGACAGTATAAAATGGTGTTCTGTTTTAATATTTCTGCTGAGAAATGGTTTTCTTCATGTATCTCTCTTTTTTTAAAAAATTTGTTATGAGGTAAATGCATTTAAGTGGCACAATTTCGTCTCCTAGATCAGCGCATGTAGGAACTTATGCCTGCATTATCAATTGCAAAAGAACACCTCCATGATGAATAGGTCCCATCAGTTTGACCCATCTCTCTCTTTGCCCTACTTTTGTAAATTTGCTTCTGACGATGCACTCCCCCCCCCCCCCCCCCATTTTTATATGTCCCTCCAGCCATTCACATGATCATCCTCCTTTGTTTCAGCGCTGGATGGTGGGAGATCACCTCACCCATTGGTTTCACCATCTCCCTCTCCTCCCCTCTGACATCCAGCGTGGCCTAGAAGGGCTCTCCGTCACCCCAGGATCGAGGGTCTGCCTGGCCCGATCGGATGATGCTATTGAATCACAGACAAGTCTGGACTTGTCCCGGCGTTGCATCGCGTGAGCTGTCACCAGCCGCACGTCAGCCAGCCTCGCTTAAAATCATGACTTATATTCTCCATCCTCTCCTTTTTCCTCTCCATTGCTTTGTCAAATACCCTCTTCTACTCTTGGCAGAGGGATTGTTGTTTGGCTTTTACTGTTTCTTCCTCTGCAGCATATTTCTCTTGTGTATGTTTGTTCCAGGGATGCTTATGAAACAGAAATGCCTGTAATCAAACTCCCTGGAGAGGGCAATGGCTGTTTCTCAATAACTTCCTCCCTTTCATTTGCCTTGCTGCGATGCCCGAAGAATTATTTCCATCACGCGGTTGGTTTTCTCAGGAAGAAGTAGACGTAAATCTTTCCAAGAAGCTAGAAAATGTTCCCAGTCTTTTGCTTAGCATTTTAAGCTCCATGTAGCATGAGGAGGGAAAAAATCTATTTACAGGAGGTCAGAAGTAGCACATTTTCCATTTAACTACACAGTAGCCACTTGCCTATTAAAAAAAGGAGATATTTTCTTTGGATGTCTGATATATTTTGCGTGGATAATTTAAGATGTAGTCAGTCACATGTGCAATGGATTACCAAAATAGAAAGGAGACAGTGTGCTATGGAGAAGATGAGAAATGCCTGTGTAGATGGGGAGAAAGAATGAAGGGCACATAGACAGACAGACAGACAGACAGACAGACAGACATGTATTGTGAGAAACAGACAAGGACAGATTAGTGATGGGGAAATAAAGTAGATGATGTTTATTAAATGGGGATAAAAAGAACACAAAGAGGGAGGAGAAAAGACTCAAGAGAGGAGAAGAGTGTATTGAGAGATAGATGGAGAGAGAGAGAGAGAGAGAGAGAAGGGTGCATTGAAAGGTAGGTGATAGAGAGAGAGAGAGATAAGAAGAAGTAAGAAGAAAACAATGAAGAAAGAGAGACAAGTACATGAGATAGAGACAGAGAAAGGGAGTGAGCAGGGAATGAAGAGAGAGAGGGAGAGAGAGAGAGAGAGAGAGAGAGAGAGAGAGAGAGAGAGAGAGAGAGAGAGAGACTGGTTCCTGGGGAGATAGATAGTAAGGTAATATGAAGGTAATATGAGGAGGAGAGAGAGATGGAAGAGAGGGGGAGGGCATTACACAGATGGATTGATAGGTACAGACCATCAATACATGAAGAGTGCCATCTATGTGCTTGATATTCTAGTATGTCTTGTGTATTGATGAGCCTTTGAAATCAAATTCAAAATCAGTCAAAAAAGAATAGAGTGAGAGTAAAAATGAGACAAAGCAAGAAAGAGATGAAGGAAGGAAGTGAAGTGAAGTGAGTTGGAGAATGTGAATGGTAACCAGAAAGGTTGAAGGTTACTCCTTCAAGTAGCTTCTCACCCACCAGCATGGACCCCCTGCGCCTCATACATGTGACATCAGGAGGTTGAAGTGGCTCTTCTGATCAGCCATTGTTCAGCCAGCCTTCATTCAGAGTGGAGTGGTGTCTCCACCAGAGACTACTCCTGCTTTATCCATGCGCCCCCGGCGATGTGGACCGAGCGGCGCATATTTGGGCGGGATGGGTGGGGGAGGGGGGGGGGGGGTGGGGGAGCAATGTCCTCTGTGTTTACCCGTTATTAATATCCCCTGGACTCTGCTATACTTTGGTATACATGATTCATGCACCACGCTCCCCGCCACCATCACATTTTCCCAGTCGCGCGTGTCTCCAATCAAAATGGTTGTGAATTATGATTTTCATTCCCCAACAAGCATGCTTTGCTTAATGATGACAGCATTTATGCCAATTTGCATCAGCAGTGCTTTTGTCTTTTTAGTGATACTGGTAGGTCTCAGAATCTTGTCTAAGAATAAGGTTCATTGGCCTTGTAACGCAAAATGATTTTATGGCGTCAAATAGTCAATATCTAAGTCCCTGGAAATGAATTTTACACAATGCCTTCATCATATCAATTTAAGACCACTGCTGTGAAGGTGTATGTTGCGTTCTTTGAGTGACACAAGGGCCAGTAGCATGGGAAGAGGCAAAGTGGAAAGTTTGAGAGTTGACTATTGACAATGAAATTGTTATTAATGAAGACAGAGCCTGGGAAAGGAAAGGTGATGGGGGGGGGGGGGGGGAGAGGGGTGAAGACAAGAAAGAGAGAGAGAGGGGAGCAGGGGGTAGACAGAGAAAAGAAGAAAGAGGAAGAGGGAATCAAGAAGGGTGATGAAAGATGGGGAGAGAGAGAGAGAGAGAGAGAGAGAGAAAGATAACAGGGAGATGGTTCCATGTGTATCCAGCTAGCTGTACAGTATGTTCCAATCTTCTTTAGATGTCTCAAGTGACAGCAATAGAATAGAGCAATTCTGAAGGCCAAATCAGCCTGGATCTCTGAAGAGTGATCCAGAAATTGGATGAAATGTGGAAAGACAGAGCATATAGTTTGGCAGTTGCGCGTAATGATAGGGCTACCAATCCTACTCCAATGATATATGATAATAATAAAACATAAACATATCATTTGATTATTAAAAAGAGTAGTGAGTTTCCTAAGCAAATCCGTTTTCTGGTTCTTTATGACTTGAGAAGAACTTGGAGGCAGATACCCTCTTCCTCTCCCTCTTCCCTCCACCGCTATGCCAGAAATAACTCAAGCACCAACAGTTCAAACCAATTACATTACATGTCAACTCCACCTGACACCTTCACCCCCATGTGTGCATGAGCACCAGGGAAAGGGAGTGACTTCTGTGTGAGTAATCATGGGATATGACAAGCAGCGTTCATTGAGTGGGCTATCTTACAGTCTCTAAAGGTGTCTCCCCCTCCACCCATTGTGACAGATCTGTCAGCTCCAATTGCAGCGGTAATCAGCCGCTGCCATAATATTTCTCCATCGCGCAATAATGGGCTGATCGAATACATCGCCATGGTAACTGCAGTGTTGATGTACACAATTGTAAGCAATAAAAGCCATGATAGGGCCTGAAGATGGAAAATGAGAGCAAGAGAGAGAGAGAGAGTAAAGGGAGGGGAGGATGGAGTCAATGATATAGTTTACCTTGACACAATTGTTGTAAATTGAGCTACGTCCTGTTCCAGTTTAGTTTCTTTTGTGCTTTCTACATATGAATAGAGGTGTTTCCACATGGTGTTGCATTATGTATTGTACACAATTTGTAGCTCATGCTTCATATATTGATATGTACCTGGTGATGAACAGAGAGAGGGGTTGCGCTGTGCACATAACCAAGTAAACATGGCAGTGGGAACAATGTGTCAACTCAATTCATCTGGATTGTAAATTGAGTCAGAGACCTATTTATTTCTTTTCATCAACAGAATCTTTTTAATACAGTCTTAGCTTCAGGGGGAATGCAATATTCGATATCAAAAGAGCAGGTATGATACGGTGTACCATGGGTAAATCATAAAGTTAGCAAGTGCAAAACAGTGTGAAATCAAGCTACAAATCTGTTTAACCTATATATTACCACACACTCATTAGTCTTGGGGACTTTCAGGGGAAAAGAATCTGTGCTAAGGAATAGAACCACATTTTTCTTTTCCTTCACAATCATGAAGTATGCGCATTGCACGCATTCAAGTTTATCAATCATTAATGCAGAATTTGTTGAATAATTATATGTATTATGTCATTTTCTACTCCCAGGTTAGTACTTTCCTGCACCATTCCTTAGCATGCAACTTCCCTTTCAGATATTTGTATTATCAAATTAAAATTTGAATATTCCAATGTAATCATAACATTTCATGTATCAGATTCATTTTGATGGAAATTTAAGAGTGAATGAAAAGGCAAATTTCCTTTTCTCTTGTATTAAGGTAAAAAGAAACCTCAAATGAATACATCACTAGTTCAACTAATAAATGCTGTACTTGGGGGAACACACACATCAATAAAAACTGTCAATCATTTCAGCCATTTCTGCTTCACTAAATTCATGTTCATATTGATTCAATCAAAAATCAATGTGATCATACTTCATTACTCAGAACCTATAGAATTGCCTGGGTGGCGTCTTTTGTACCAAGGTAAATGTATAAATAACAATGATAATATATAAAATCTAAAAAACATTGATTCATATAATTATCAGTTGGCACCTGGTTGTGTCTTCTTTGGAGTTCATTGAGTTATACTTTTTGACCCGCATTCAGAACAGAGGTTAAACTGACTTAATGGAATGCCAAATAAAACAGCATAAACAGCTTAGGTTGCCTGATCATGTTCATAACAATAAGCAACCACGCACATAGAATTCAAAACACAACTTTAACTTGTTTAAAGTTTCATGATGCTGTATTGATTGAGAGCCATCTGTTGATCACAAAAATCTCTACATTATTATAGACTCAGCCATGTGAATGTGGGTGGAAGCCAGACTCATTGATGAAAGGAATCTGCATGTTTGTCGTAGAATTTTGATCAAGTTACTCAATTACTTGCGTGTGATGGAGAAAATAATTGCCTCTCTGATATATGTTGCCCATTAAAAAAAATGTTATCATTACAAAGAAAATATGTAAGCATATGTTCAATTCATTTCATTTCCTACCTCTGTCACCTAGTTAAGGAAAGTATTCTCATTGCAAAGAAAATATGTAAGTAATAATGTGTGCTTCATAGATTTGTTCCAGCATATGTTGCCTCGTGAAATAAATATCATTACAGAAAGAATGTGTAAGTTTACATACACCCATTGGAATTTAGTGAAATTTGTTCACTTGCCAAACATCGTAGAATTTAC